>VXBX01000218.1:79041-299968 GCA_013400415.1 Scytalopus superciliaris | reverse complement strand
AGGAAAAACACAGATGTACAAATACAAATATATATATATATATATATATATATATATATATATGGGTGTACAAATAGGCCCGGGCTATTAAAGAACAAATCAGCTGCTTTGCCACAATTATCCACGAGATGTGAAATGTCTCTGTGGAAAAGCATCACAGCTTTAAAGGCTGGAGGTACCGACTGAGCTATCACAGGTGTCTCTCACACGAAGCAGCAGCAGCATTTGTAGCCTGTGATCAAAAATCAAGCTGCAGAGCAGTTTTATATTTCCTTTGATATTAAGTGTTTTCAGGAAACTAGAACATGTCTGAAATCTATTTCTGCCTTGGACTTGGAGTTGGAGGCACCGTGGGGTGAAGAAGAAGTGGTAGAAAAGAAAGCTGAAGGATAGGAAGGATAACGTTTTGTTTCCATCTCAAGCTTTATTTGATTGTTTATCAACACAGTTTTGGGGCTACACATTCTTGTCCATAACACAAATAATATGATGGCAGCATCTTGTCAGCTTCTGAAGGAACTGATGCAGAAGTAGGTAATCCCTGTGGTGGTAAATTCCTGGGTAGGCATCCCCAGCAAGAGTAGGCATTTTATAAACTCTAAATTTTCTACAGTTGAAACTCACACTCAAGAGTCCTCCCCAGACTTACAGAATCCCTGAGGCTGGAAAAGCCCTCCCAACCCACAGAGCCCACCCTGTGCCTGATGCCCACCTTGTCCCCCAGCCCAGAGCACTGAGTGCCACGGCCAGTCCTGCCTTGGACACCTCCGGGGGGGGGCACTCCAAACCTCCCTGGGCAGCCCCTTCCAAGACCTGACAGCCCTTTCTAGCAAGAAATTCCTCCTCATGTCCAACCTGAACATCTCCTGGTCATTCCCTCCCCTCCTGTCCCTGTTCCCTGGGAGCAGAGCCCGACCCCCCCCAGCTCCCTGCTCCTGTCAGGGAGTTGCAGAGCCAGAAGGTCCTCCCTGAGCCTCCTTTTCTCCAGGTCATTAACTATTTTAATCTCTGACAACCTTTGCATATTGATATTATACCACACAACAAAACATGGGCCACCTGCAAAAGCTGGTTTGGATGACAAAATGATCCCCTGAAGACCTCTATACTTAAAGTAGATATAGAAACATTATTCCATGTGGACATAGAGATATGTCTGAGGAAAAGTGTTGGAAAAGTTCAGATCTAAGTGCCACCAGGAGCATAATTACATATATTCAAAATTACAGAATCATGGAATGCGTTGGAAGGGAGCTTAAAGATCATCCCACGGGCAGGGACACCTCCCACCAGCCCAGGTTGCTCCAAGCCCTGTCCAACCTGGCCTTGGACACTCCCAGGGCTGGGGCAGCCACAGCTTCTCTGCCCAACCTGGGCCAGGGCCTGCCCATCCTCACAGCCAGAAATTCTTTCCCAATATCCCATCTATCCCTGCCCTCTGCCAGTAATAATATCCCCAATTTATTGTCCCTGTCAGTTTTGCCTTTTCATGGTACCACAAAGGCCATTTTTGACAAGGAATGTTATTCCACATGTCAGACTCAAGACAGAGGGATTTGGGTGGGAGGGCATCCTGACCTACACCTCCTCTGAGTCTCCTTTAGGAATTCTTGTGTGGTGTGAATTTTCATATTTCTGTATGATTACTGAAGGAAAGAAGACAACCAGGAAGCTTTGGATTTGTAGTTATACTGTGTGCTGGAAGGGGACACATCCAGCACTAACCATTAAATCATATCCAGCAGCTTGGAAGGACTTGTGATGCTCTCATAAAACATCAGTGTACATAGTGCTGTGATCTTTCCTTTCTTTCTGCAGTCCAAGTCCAGCTTCTCACATTCTCCATACCCTGTGGTAACTACATCCCACATCCCATGTGCAGAGACAGGCTTACAGGTGCCTCTCTCTGGTTTGTGCATATTTTAAAAACATGATTAATACTCAAATATCCTCAGCAGCTTTACAGCACTATTAGCTCCATTAGTTCCCATTAGAAATAACAGGCTGCAGCAGTGCCAGAGGTGACCTGTTCCCTGGGACAGTCACACCCAACAGCCCCGTTGAGTGGAGCCATCTGGAAATGCTCTGCCAAAAGCAAATCCCACATTTTTAAGGTCTCTGCTACCAATTTGATGCATGGCTTCCCAAGGACAGTAAAACCTGACAGCTAAGCCTGGGATTCTCCACTGATCCCTAATGATGTGCCAGTGCAGGATTACAGCTCAGGTTTCAGCAGCTTCACCTGCCCAGAGGAAACTCTGATCCCACAGCTGGAATATCATCAGGAGTCTGGGGTGCTGGTGTTACTACAAGACCCAGCACAGGGCAAAATCTGTGGGATTCCACATCAGTATTAAATGTGCACATCCTAAATGTGACATAGATGAATGCAGAGGAGAGAGGGATGCAGGAAGAAAGAAGGAGCAAAGGGAAATCCTGAGGAAATGTTGTCCTTCAGGGACAATATTGCACTCCAGTTCATTCCACCTCCCCCCACTGAGCCTCATTAGGAACTATCCCAGGAATCTGATAGAATTTTTTCTTAAAAGAACCCATTTCCAGCATTTTTGTGGGTGTTTTCCATCCAGAAGAGGTTTGTTGATGCTGCCCAAGCGTGGCTCAGCACAGAAGAGTGTTGGGATGCTGCAGAGCAGAGCCTGGGCCATCCTGCAGAAATTGCTGCCAAAGGAGGGTGTGCTGTGAAATCAGGGATTAGTTTGATTGATAGGATGGAATCTGGAAAAAGCAACAGCTTTACTGCCATGGAGTTTTAGTAACTAAAATGTTCTGTTCCTTTTTTAAGAGTGATTAAGAGGAGGAATATGAGAGAGCTTTGAGTGTGTTTATTCTTAATTCCTCTCCAACAGGAGGGGTAACCTTAGAAATTCAATTTGTGGCCTAAAATTGATACAAAAGAAGGGATTCAGAATCACAGAGTGGTTGAGGTTGGGTTAGGGTTCTGCAGAGTTCAGCTGCTCCTGTCCCCCTGCTCAAGAAGGGGCATTTAGTGGGGCAGGAAATTTTTATTAAGGAATTAAAAAAAAAAATATATATATATATAAAAATGTCAGAAAAGCATTTTCCACCCATTGCATTTTAAGTGGGTTTTGGAAAAATCCAATAAAAACTTGATCAAATGATAATATGATTAAATAGATCAGTTGATTAGAGTGAGATCTACTTTTTTTGCTTGACTTGCCACCCAAACCTGTGATCCCACATTGTATGTTAAGCTTTTGTGACTTCAAAATTCATTTTGATCTGGAAAATCTAAAGAGGAGACCAGACCTGAACACGTGTTTGCTTAAGTTGAATCCTGGAGGAAAACCTGGGAATTGAGCTTGGCTATCACTGCTCCCAATGTCCCTTTACCTCGTTTCCTATCAAAGCAAAGACATCCAGACCTTTAGATTTGTTTTACACTAGACCAAAACTTATAATCTGAAAGTAAGAAAAAGTCTTCAATACTTTCTAATTAAAATACCTTGACTCTCCCTTCCTTCCCCCAAATATTTTTAATTAGTTACCAGTTCTATTAATTATTTTGCTATGGCAAAAAATACACCTTTATGGTATATTTTTATATAACTAGTAATATTTTCCTGTAATATTGTTCATGATATATTACAATACCAACAAAATTAACACTGATAATGGAATTTTTTTAAAAAAAAATAATTAATTAATTAATTGGNGCTTCACCTGCCCAGAGGAAACTCTGATCCCACAGCTGGAATATCATCAGGAGTCTGGGGTGCTGGTGTTACTACAAGACCCAGCACAGGGCAAAATCTGTGGGATTCCACATCAGTATTAAATGTGCACATCCTAAATGTGACATAGATGAATGCAGAGGAGAGAGGGATGCAGGAAGAAAGAAGGAGCAAAGGGAAATCCTGAGGAAATGTTGTCCTTCAGGGACAATATTGCACTCCAGTTCATTCCACCTCCCCCCACTGAGCCTCATTAGGAACTATCCCAGGAATCTGATAGAATTTTTTCTTAAAAGAACCCATTTCCAGCATTTTTGTGGGTGTTTTCCATCCAGAAGAGGTTTGTTGATGCTGCCCAAGCGTGGCTCAGCACAGAAGAGTGTTGGGATGCTGCAGAGCAGAGCCTGGGCCATCCTGCAGAAATTGCTGCCAAAGGAGGGTGTGCTGTGAAATCAGGGATTAGTTTGATTGATAGGATGGAATCTGGAAAAAGCAACAGCTTTACTGCCATGGAGTTTTAGTAACTAAAATGTTCTGTTCCTTTTTTAAGAGTGATTAAGAGGAGGAATATGAGAGAGCTTTGAGTGTGTTTATTCTTAATTCCTCTCCAACAGGAGGGGTAACCTTAGAAATTCAATTTGTGGCCTAAAATTGATACAAAAGAAGGGATTCAGAATCACAGAGTGGTTGAGGTTGGGTTAGGGTTCTGCAGAGTTCAGCTGCTCCTGTCCCCCTGCTCAAGAAGGGGCATTTAGTGGGGCAGGAAATTTTTATTAAGGAATTAAAAAAAAAAATATATATATATATAAAAATGTCAGAAAAGCATTTTCCACCCATTGCATTTTAAGTGGGTTTTGGAAAAATCCAATAAAAACTTGATCAAATGATAATATGATTAAATAGATCAGTTGATTAGAGTGAGATCTACTTTTTTTGCTTGACTTGCCACCCAAACCTGTGATCCCACATTGTATGTTAAGCTTTTGTGACTTCAAAATTCATTTTGATCTGGAAAATCTAAAGAGGAGACCAGACCTGAACACGTGTTTGCTTAAGTTGAATCCTGGAGGAAAACCTGGGAATTGAGCTTGGCTATCACTGCTCCCAATGTCCCTTTACCTCGTTTCCTATCAAAGCAAAGACATCCAGACCTTTAGATTTGTTTTACACTAGACCAAAACTTATAATCTGAAAGTAAGAAAAAGTCTTCAATACTTTCTAATTAAAATACCTTGACTCTCCCTTCCTTCCCCCAAATATTTTTAATTAGTTACCAGTTCTATTAATTATTTTGCTATGGCAAAAAATACACCTTTATGGTATATTTTTATATAACTAGTAATATTTTCCTGTAATATTGTTCATGATATATTACAATACCAACAAAATTAACACTGATAATGGAATTTTTTTAAAAAAAAATAATTAATTAATTAATTGGTTAAATTAAAAAAAAACAAACAAACCATGATTTAAAAAGGTGCTCTGAGGTAGAAGTGAAGTAGGAGGAAAATCTGATAAGGAAAGAAGCTTGTAGATTTGGAACTTTAAAATCTGGTTAAACATGAAAAATATTGCTGGTTTTAGGAAATATCAACAGGAATTGGCTTCTCCAGTTTGTAATTTTTAAGAAATATGATAGATTAGTGCCCTTAATTTTCCCAGGATCCCAGGATGTTTGGGCTGGAATGATGATAAAGCAGAGTTTTATTGTTTCTAGCTGAATTCTTTATGATGTGTTCTGCTGTTGGGGAAGATTATATTTACTATTATCAGTCTTTAATTTGATAAGCATAAAGGAGTTGTTAATCCCTACCTATTTCCTCACTTTTGCCCCCAGAATTCTTGTGGAACTGTGCATGGAATTGACTCGGTGAACTTCTCAGGGCATAAATAATTCATCAAAACGAGGTTCTAAATCGTCGTCAGTATGAATTGGATTTCCTGACGGTAAATGTTAAATTTCATTTGGAGAGAAGCAGAATTCGTGATGAAAGGACTAAATTCTCCATCACGGAAACTCCCGTTGTTTCCATCTACTTAATTTATTATTCAAAGTGTCTGACCTTAAAGAAAGGACTGAGAATGCATCAGGTTCATCTCACTATCCAGAATATTTCAGAAATATAATGGCAAAATCTCTTCCTGGGAAGTGAGAAAGGAATGAGAGAGCAAAGTCTGCAATAGTGATTTCAGCTGAGAGTCAGCTGTGAATAACTAATCCCAGGATCAACCCAGAAATCCAAATTGGGATATTCAGCGAAGGAAATTCACAATTAATTGAAGACAGGCCAGGAAGGAATGCAAAAAATGCAACTGCAGAGGGCAGAAAATATTAATAGCATGAATGCAAAGAGGATAATGGGAACAAATGAACTCAAAAGGGAAAATTCACTGTAAGACAGACTATAATTAAAAGAATATAATGCACTGAGAAATAAAACAAGAATGATGGGATTTATGCTCTGTTGGTGATTTGCTGGTTCTGTGGTACTCAGAAATGGTCTTTTTTGTGATAAGATCAATAATTTAATCCAAGGAACAGCTGACAAGACAGAAACAAAGGGGGAAAAAAAATCAAAACAACAGAGCCAGCTCCAGGATTTCACATCCCAAATACTTCTGTAAGCAGCTGGAATAAGTTTCCTCATTTATAGGTGGAGAATTCAAGGAAGTCCTCCCAGATAAAAACATCTAATGGCTTCTTTTACTTTATTGATTCCCCAGCTGGACACCCCAAAAAACCTAATTTGTTTTGTAAAAGATAAAAGGAAAATAAAAATCCCCCCTGCCTTGCTTACTTAGAGAAATTCCAGGGGCAATGATTAATTTCTCTGATTAATACAATTTGCTGTTCCCACCCACAGGTTTGTTTCTATTTATAGGGGGTGTATCTAAATATGTGCAATGAGTTGTAATAATTACCAGCAAGGACTTGCAAGGTGGGGTTTTGAAGAGTTGCTGGGTTTAGAATTTCAGGCTTTTTCTGAAATCTCCTCATTTCTCCCCTGAACTGCAGCTGTTCCAACATTATAACCCATTAGTTAAATATGAAAGGAAAAAAGGAGAATAACCCTGAAAAAACACCACAAACAAGACAAAATCCAAGCCAAACCAAGAGAAAAGAAGTAATTTAGGTTAAAACCAGCCCTTTGGGCTGAGCAGGGTTTGTAATGTGGGTTAGTGGGGTTTTTCAACATTGCCATAATTCATAGAGGCAGCAAACAGTGAGAAAAGAGATCAGATTTAAGTTTGGTTTATTGCTGGAGATTTCATCAAATTGCTTTTTTGCAGAAGAAAGTCTTTTCTTGGCATTCTCCACAACAGTTTTCTTATTGGTGGTAGGAAGTGATTTCTCTGTAAATCAACTGATTGTACTGAGAGAACAGGAAAATAATTTGATCCCCTGAAGTAATGATAATTTTCTTATTAAAAGGTGATGAAAAAATTATTCAAAGATACACACCAAAAAGGTATCAATTTTAAATCACTAAAAATTAAACAACCTACAAACTGACTCCAAGGATGATCTAAGACTTGGAAGGCTCTAAATCATAGAAATAAGTAAGATCATTAAAATTACCCAAAGAAGGTGCCACTGAGACTGTTCCACTTGGTCTGAAAGTTCTTGATTCTCCTCTGACCCATCAATTTGTGCTTTGCTTTCTCAGCAGGAACAGCTCACATTTCATGGCCATAATGGGAAACATGCCAGGATTATGGTACGTATTTTAAAATGCAGGGGGGTAAATACAATATCACTCTATTTATTGACAAGCCTGTTCTTTTTTTTATGTCTTATCATCCTTTATATAATGTACCCCTTATCATCCCTTACATAACGCTCCTCTTATCATCCCTTACATAATGTGCCTCAATGACAACAGAGATTTAATTCCAAAGGTTAATTTCATTCCAAAAGTCTATAAAAAGCTTATCAAAATATTAGCTCATTATTTTTAGTCTTCACTGTATACAACATATATAGCTGTCATGGTATTCTTGAGTATTCTTTAAAATCCAGGTATCAATATGATTATTGATACCTCCCGGAGACAGTGGGTTTCACAGATTNTTGCACTAATTGTAAATGCTGGTGTTACTTTTTTAATTTATTTTTTAATTATTATTATCTTTCCCAGTCAGTTTAATTTCTCACTTCCTCTGTCTTGAAATGTTATGACACATTGCCATGGAATCCCCACAATATTAATATCCATTTTTTTCATAAGGGCTCGTGAAGATTGAATCTTTCTTTATAATAAATATAAATAAATTTATCACATAGAGTGGTAATAAGATAGAACACATTTAAAGTGGCAGGAAGCTGCTCATAGTGCAGCTTTTCCACTGGAAAAAGGACAAAGCCAAGCCCTTGTGAGGCTGTTCCACAGTTGTGACTCTGAGCATGCCAAGAGTTCCACTGGAAGGCTGTTCCAATAAACACCTGCCCCTCAAGCCAAATGGAATCAGCCTGGAATAAATATTTTCCCATAGGCAGTTCAAACTGTCTTGGCAGTGCAAAATTCGTTCCTAATAAAAGAAAGGAAGTAATAAAAAAGGCTTTAAAGAGGCAGAGTGGCTTAAGGGAAATAACAGAGCGGGAGTGCTACAAAACAGAACAGGGATATCCCTTTTCTGTGATTTTATCCTTTTCTGTCTCTCCTTTGGACGTGTTCAGCTCAGAGGAAACCAGCCAAGGAGCATCCTTTGTTCAGCCCTGCAGCCAGTCAATGCCATTCCCTATGGAAGCATCTAATCTCACTATCCCAGGGCATGCTGAGCTGGGAGGGACCCCCAAGGATCACAGAGTGCAACCCTCAGCCCTGCACAGACACCCCAACAATCCCACCCTGTGCCCCAGAGCATCATCCAAACCCTCCTGGAGCTCTGGCAGCCTTGGGGCCGTGCCCACTGCCCTGGGGAGCCTGGGCAGTGCCCACCACCCTCTGGGGGAAGGACCTTGTACTGAGATCTCACCTGACCCTGCCCTGACACAACTCCAGAAAATTCCCTGGGTGCTGTCCCTGGTCCCCACAGAGCAGAGATCAGTGCCTGCCCCTCCTGAAGAAGCTGTAGAGACCTGAATAGGTCCAGAAATAAAGTTGGATTACCCTTCTAGAAATTCCCAGAAGGAAAGTTTAATTACTGGAGGTTGTGCAGGGTGGAAGTGAGAGAGGGGGAAAAATGACACCACCCCACCAGGGCTGTCCCTTGGCAGCAGAGAAATCCCTGCTGGAAGAGTCAAGAGGGACAGGGTATGAATTCCACCCTTGTGTCAGTGCTCAGCAGGGGTACAAGTGCTATAACCCAGAGCGGTGTTCACACCTGGCACTGGCAGCAAGAACCCTCTGCCAACACCCCACCTGCCAAAAGCAAGCAAAGAATCATCATGATGATGAAAAAAAGAAAAATAAAAAAAAAAAAAAAAAGAAATGAAAACATTTAAAAATTAAAAAAGAAATTTAAAAATTAAAAATTAAAAAAGAAATTTAAAAATTAAAAATTTTTAAAAAATTAAATAAACCCATCCATACATTGAGCCAGCCCTGCTCCTGCTCTCTCCCAGAGTTTTCCATAAATGTGCAATAGTTTATAACAGGACAAGGCACCCGGTGCGAGAAAACTGATGAATATTTGCTATATATAGAACTGGCTCTGTTAAGATTTGTTACCAATTGCTCTCACCACGTACAATTATCACTCTCACTTCAGCAGCAAAATGTGTCTGCAGAAGTTCATTTTCCGTTTTTTTCAATCTTATGTAATAAACTTTCACACTTCTTTCCTGCGGTGTGGTATATGGGATTTCATAATATCATGGATAAGCTTTTACACCACCTATTTCAAACCTCTGACAGTGATTTCAAGGGTTTTCTGGCTCAAGTCACACATCACGTAGAATAAATAATAATCTTAACCAGAAACCTTTAAACCAACCAGGCCTAAAAAGAATGAATTAATAATCTGCAATAAATAAAAAAGTCTTCTCTGTTAATCCATGATAACTTTAAAACACATTTTATTTATAAGGCAAATTATTAGAGTTAAGTCTTTGAAAATTCTGATCTCTTAAAAAGAGCAGGGCTGTTTCTTTAATGTGTTAAGCTCAGAAATGTCTCTATCCCACGTTTACCTATTTCCCCCGTGAGCTGAAAACCAACAGGGTGGCAATGGGGGAAACTGAGGCTCACAATTTGAATTTGAAAGACATTAGAACAGTTTTCCCTTCTATGAGGCCAGATCTTACACAACCAACATCACAGGAAAAGCTCCCACTAACCTTCTGCTTAAAAGGATTTTTTTAAAAGCCGGATTTTTGTAAGTCAATGGGTATCTTTGATTTATTTGAAAGAAAAACCAGGGTATTAATGTTTTAATCTTTAGCCTCATTATAACTAACATGTACTTGAAAAGACACACTAATTCCCAAAAGCAGAAATGTGACATCTATTTTATTATTCATTCAGCAATAGCTGCAGTTTAGGGGTTATACCAGGGAAGCATCATTATGGAAAACAGGTGAAGTACCAGACACCCTCTGCCTGACAAAATATACCTCTCCCCTTGTCTCTTCCCACTTTCCTCTTTCCCTCCCTCTCCCCTCTCACTGTTTCCAGTCAAAGTGCAGCACTGATTATATAAAACCCCAATAACTAATCATTTTGGGGATGGTATCAAAGAGAGATTCAGAGCTGCAAGAAATTGGCCTTGGCCAGTTGTTTGACCAGTCCAAGTGAGCCCGGTTAAATTAGGGATTATCACAAGAAGGTTTTTATTTACTTGATTGATGGTGACCACCAATGGAATCAAGGGATTTTAATGAATTAGGGATTAAAAAGCTGTTTTTGCTGCTCTGATATAACAAACCAGCCATAATTCTGTATTTGCAATGTCGCCACCAGGTTAGGTGAGAATGGATCTTCCCAACGTTTCCCAAAATTGATGGAACAGGCTTCTCTTTCTCTTGGCAAAGCTGATGAGATAAAAGGGAAGCACAGTCTTTTGTAAAGAATTTGGTTTATATTTTCTGAAGAGTTTCTTACTTTTTATTGCAGCACAATTTGCATAAAAACCTGAATATAAACACACATAATATACCCCCAAAATTCCTATCCCAAAGTACCAGGGATCCAGCTGACAATACAATGAAACAAGTGTGGAAGTCAATTGTAAAACTGAAATAGATTAAAACACAGCAATATCTATATAAATACACAGGGTTGATTTTTATGTATTTATTAATTGATTTTAGAAATTACCAAAGGGTCAAACCATTTTGGACAGTTGTCTGATTTTGGTGAAGGTTTCACTGCAAGTTCTGTGTGGAATTTGTGGGAAGAACATTTTTTCTGCTGGAACTATGGGAAGTTTATGTGGGATATGGAATTTCTGAATGGACATACTTGCTCCAAAGCCACTGGGACAGAGACTTGAATCCTGGTTGCAGGCACATGTTCTATTCATTAGACTACTGGCTCTAATTATTGGAGAATTGGTTGTTCTGGGGGTTTTATCAGAGACACATATTTACACAGATAGCCTTTCACTCTTATGGCTGAATTCCTGGGGAAAACAGAGAAAATAAACATTTATAGTATTAGGTTTGAAATCAGCTGTTTTCTCTCTCAGCTGTGCTGAAATCTGAATTGCTTTTGTATTCTAATGAGGTAGAAAGAACCCTCAAACTCTGGCACTCAGATCAGTCCTATAAAAACAATAGTTAGCAGAACCTGACAGGGCTTGGGATTTTATATTCCCTTTGAGGATCAAAACCAAGGTCACAAATGTCCAGGGATGGGGCAGGGGGAGAGTCAGGCACTTTCTTAGTGAGAGGAAATGGAATCCCCTCAAGAGGGAAATCAAAATAACATCCCCAAATGCTCTGCAAACACCTCACTGTGCCCATTAGCCCTGTTTTTATCACCACTGATCTGTCTCAAAGGGAACAAGAATCCAGGGATTCAGAGGAAAATGGGAGAAAAACCCAGATCTCAGTTTAAAATAATATAATTTATCACCCTTTCAATAAAACCAGATTTACCTTTTCCATTTCTTTATCCCAAATGCAATCTTGAGGAAAGGGATGCCAACTTTGTGATTTAGTATCTTTACTATTTTCTTTCTGTGTATTTCTTGCTAGATTGCCGGCTGCAAATTGTCTGTTCGTCCTTTGCCCCACATTTAATCAGTGTCCATAATAAAGGTTCTCATCTGCATCTTCAGAGAAACCAAAGAGTTTAAACAGACAAAATGTGTGACCAAACTCCCAGGCAGCTTTTCCCAGCCCCAACTTCTGCCCATTTATTCCTTTCAGTCTTCCAAGGAAGGAGTTTAATTCCCTTCCCTTAAAAACTTGGACTTCAGTGAACATCAATTAACAATTTCAAGTCTTTAAAACCAAAATGTTTGAAGTTCTTTTCATGATTTCTAACATAGAAAACTATTTCAGATTTCTCCTCCAGAAATAATTTTGAGGAATAAGAAAGGTAAGATTGGTCCATATTTAAGAAACCACCATTGAAATGATAATACCTGAATATTTTGAGTTTCATAATTCTGACTGAAATTTAGACTCCCGTTATGTAAAAGGCAAATTAAGCTCATTAAGAAGATTTCAGAGATTTAAATAACATGTGATCTCACAAGTCACTGCTTTCTAATTTTGCCATTTCTTTAGTAGTGGCCCAATAAAAGAACAATATTCTGTATTTTTTCACTCTTCAACAATACTCTGCATGGTTTTCATAATTACAAAATTAATATTTTATTAGGTTAAAAAAAAAATCAACGAACCACCAGCTTTGTTCTTACTGCTTGAATATGCTGTAGGATTTTTACCTTCTGCACAATTTTTTATTCTATTCTTTTAAAATAAAAAAAATGATTCTATTTAGACATTATTTTCTGTAATGGGGTGAAAAAATATACCTTTAAACTTATGTTCTGAAACTTTCAAAATCCTGATCTCCTACAGCTTGTTAAAAGAACTGTGAAATATCCTTCCCTTTGCTTTGACAGCCATATAGAAAGGTGGGTTATATTGATTTGTGACTCATGAAATTCACTCCAAAGCCACAAATTACTGTAAACTACGCTATAAATAATCCAAACCATAGTCCATGTCTGCTGGATTTATGTCAGGCTTTTGTTACACATCCTTTCCAGTGGATTTCACAGACAGAATGGTACCCCAAACAAATAAAAAATCTTCATTAATGAAAAATTCAAGCAGTTTTGGAAGTTAAAAAAAAATAGCTAAGATACTCCCAAAAAATGTTTTTTAGATCCTTCTAATAATGTTCATTGTCATCCAGCCTTTCTGTTTGCTAATATAATAAAAACTAAGCAAATGGTCACATTAAATTACTGTAGCCAATTATCTTTCCATGTCTGAGTCCCTTGTTATTGTCACCGTAATTTGCTGTGATGGAAAATGCGCGTCAGGGGCGTTAGCCCAACAAAAGAACTGGAGTTTTGCCACTGGCAAAATCACTTCTGCTCCTGGTAAAAAAGTCATCATTCATGACTTCTGTTATTGCATTTGTGCCAAGAAATGAATGCAAAGAGTCCTCCTTTTCCTTCAGAAAGAGCCTGGACTGAATTCCCGACAAAACCGGCTTGTGGAGTTTGAATCCCAGAATCCCACGGCGGTTTGGGTGGGAAGGGACCTCAAAGCACACCCAGTTTCAACCCCACACCTTCCACCAGCCCAGGGTGCTGCCAGTCTTGTCCAACCTGCCCTTGGGCACTCTCAGGGATGGGGCAGCTTCTCTGCCCAACCTGTGCCAGGGTCTCCTCACCCTCCCAACCAGGAATTCCTTCCCAAAATCCCATCTAACCCGACAGTTGTTCAGTCATTTGGTGGCTCCTTCACTCTGCGCTTCAGACCTTTAAAGTCCAACATTTGTTTGAATAGGAAATGGATTAAATGTGTTTTCAAAGCATGTTTTTTCTTAGCTGCTTCTCATATATAGTCAAGCTATTTTCTAATCATGCTACTTATACTTTTGTTTTTTTCTGGAAGTTCAGGCATCAATATCCCAGATAATACTCAGAAACTCAATACTTGTGTTGCTTCTTTCCCCTCCCTTTTTTCTTCATTTTCTTTCCATAATATAAAGGATAATAAATACATACGGAAAGTAATTTTAAAATATCAAATTATGCAAAAAGAAATTTCAGCTGGGCTGTAAATTTTATTTCCCCTCTTCTCAAACCAACCACTGTAAGAGAAGTTCAATCAAAAAGCAGTGCTGGTGATCCATTGCAGTCCTGTGGGATCTCTGGATTCAAAAGTATTCATGGGCAGTGTGTGTAGCTCTTATTTTAAACCTTTTTTTAATGTTTTTATAATGTTACAACAAAAAAAAAAACCAAAAACCCCATAGGCAAAAATGAATATAAAGTGGACATGAACTGTCTTTGAATGATTCTTGCTGACTTAATTTTTATGGTTATTGTTGTTCTGATATTGATTTCTTTATATATGTTATAGACACATTATAATAACTCATGAAGCAATAAAAATTGTTTAATATATATGGCAGAAAGGAAATTTGAGCTCCCCCAAGGGGGGTGGAAGGATATTAAATCCTAAAGAAAGTTGTGGTTGCTCTCCCACTATTGTTAAATACGCTGTTAATGATCAGGGGATATTAAATCTTGGTGTCCATCAGCTTTTCACATCAATCCTCCCCACCTTTAAATAGTGGTGAGATTCCTCACAGCATTTAAAAAAATTACTGTACCATGGGGTTTTTGTTGAAATTCACCAGTAACTTTGCTCTCAAATGGGATTGAAAATACCCCACCGTGGGTGGAAGATGCTGATGATGGATTGTTTTTCCCTGATTTCCCATTTGCCTAAGAAAGGAGAGGAAACAAAAGTGCTCAAAAGTAGCAAATTTGACTCTTCCTCAACCATTGATTTTTTTATCTTACAGTGGCTGATTTTGGACTTGTTTGGAGGAGACTATTTAGGCCTTTCAAGTCCCATTAAAATCCCTGGCAGGCAAGTAAGTTTTCCAGCATTCCCAGGAGTTTTCTGACACTGCTTCAGCATTTTCTCACCAAACAAAAAGGTACAAGTAAAAAAATGAGAAAAATAACGCAATTTATTTTTTGAGGGGGAGGATAGCTCTATAGTGATGACATGAGAAAGATTCCCCCTGTCCTGTGGGGCTCTAAATGGGGATTTTTCTGCTTTGTTTTCTCACTGACATGGAATTTGAGTCACAGGGATTCTCCAGTCATATGTCTGGAGACAGAATTCATTGTATAAGGCCAGTGAATAATTCTCCTGAGAGAAATGTATCTCCTTTTGGTGAACACAACCTACTTAGTTTCCATCTGTGCAAACCAGTGAGCAGAGCCTGTTTCTTGACTCGACTGTCCAAATTTATTTGATCATTGTGATATTTACAAGTCCCCCCTTGGCATTATTTTTTCTCTGTCAGATAAAAAAAAAAAGGACTGCTGGAGGCTGAAAGACAAATGAAGTTGAAAAACTATGCAGAGGGAGATACAGAGGTGGCAAGAGTAGATGGGGGATGGCTCCTCCTGCCAAGCACTATGGGGTTTAATTTTTATTTTGAATTTTTCAGTGTCACAGATTGTTGTCAAACTGCTGCTTTTGCCTAGATCCTGTAGTGCACATCATTAAAACTTAGGAGAAGTATCATCTCTTGGAGTGCTGGAGTAGGGCTGTCCAGATTCATAACTCACTCCTATTAACTGAGTTCAATCACACTAATAAACTGTGAAAACGGTAAAGGAAATCAAACCCCTTCTTTGCAAATAGGAAACTAATACTTAATCAAGAGTGCAGGGCAGGAGCCCTTCATTGATCAGGGCTCCACTGAGAAAACAATTAATCCTCTCCCAAGCAAGGGGTCATTGGCCCTGGAGAAGTGATGGGGAACAAATGCAGCAGGAAAAGCTGTAATTGGCAAATGGCTCCACTCTGCGAGATTGTTTAACTCCGTAAAATGACTTTGGTGCGATAATTCCCTGAGGTGGGACCAAAGAATGACACTGATGAAGGGTGACAGCAGCTCTCAAGTCCCTGTCACACTTGCACACTCCTGGGTGAGGGGGGTGCAGCTGCCACAGCCTCGCTGGGGAAGGAAAACTCTCATAAAAGAGTTTTCTTCAGGGTCACGAGACATGAGTTGGGCTATCAAAGCTCAGGTAAGGCCACCGTCTTCTGGTCAGTGGCCAACAATTATACTCACTCTTTCCTGCCATGTGGTATTTGCTTTTAAGCTTTTAAAATATCAGCTTAAAAAGAAAAAGTTTTGAAATAGTTTGTCTTTTCCCATGTCAAAGTACAGAGGTACAAGGTCACAGGTTGGACTTCGTGATCTTGGAGGTCTTTTCCAACCTTAGGGATTCTGTGATTCCAAGATTCTTTCCATATTGTCTGGGCTCTATTTGTTAAAGAGGCAATAATTTATTAAAGATGAGCAGTAATGAGCTTAAAACCTTACTCCCTCTTCCCACAGCTCCTTTGTTTGGTTTTGGCAGAGTATTGGCAGATAATTTGGAGATGAATGAACCTAAAACTTTATACCAGGTCATCATATTTATAGAGTTTCAGAGTTTTCCTGTGTGGGTTCTATAAATCATAATAGTAATCACAGAGGTGTTGGATCAAAGGTTGGACTTGATGATCTTGGAGGTCTCTTCCAATCCAGTTGAGTCTATGATTCTATGACAAACCACACTTCCAGTCCGTTTTTGGAGCTCATCTAACTTTTCTGAGCCGAGCCTAGTAAGGCCAGCCATATCCCAAATGCTTAGCTAGAAAATGGGACAAAGGGACTTGATTCACTGCAATGATCTAAATAAATTTTTAAATTAAAGTGAGTGAAACACAACATAAAACTCCACAAAAACCTATACAGAGAGTTATTTTTCATAATTTCCCAAATTAAGCTAGCCTTTAAAAGAACACAAATATAATTTGGTGTATTTTCTCTAGCTCCTCTCCCTGACTGAATTCACTGTGGGCTTCAGCTGCCAGGTAGATGCAAAAAAGCACAAATGTTCTCAAGTTGATCTTTCTGGTAACTGCATCTCCTCTGAACTTTGACTCACAAATGATATGGACAAATAACCAGCTGAAAAGAAACAAACACCACAATTACATTTCCATTTGAGCGTTTAGGCAGCTATTACAGATGGGCAGATGACTCCACTCCAGGCACAAACCTGATTTCCAGAAGAAGACTGATTATGATTCAATTAACCCTGACACAGCCATAAGGTTCTTCCCCCCCCATAAATCAAAGCAGATATAGTAGATAATTATGTTATTATCATATAGATATAGATATATTATGTTGTTGTCAATGCTACAGTGGGGAAAAGCAGGAGGGTTTGAGGATCAGTGTGGTGACTCATCCTGTGAACATCCTTAAATTATAGTTTATATTATCATAACATTTATATATAATGCATACTCTAATAGCTATCTAATACATATAATTTACATTATTAGTTTTGAGGAATGCTGTTTCATTTTTCCCTGTCCAGTAAACTTAAAGCACATAAAAAGCCAGAAAAGAAATGTTCCATTTGTGATTTAACTAAAAAATAAAATAAAATAAAAAAAATATTAAAAAAAATCTACCCCACATGCAAATTTGCAAGAACCTGACAAATAAGCCACTTCTGAAAAATATACTCTGGCTTAGAAGGCTTGTGCCTGTTCGTTTGGCTCCAATTGAACTTCCCCCTCATTAAACAATAATCTTTATGGTGACTTGAATAAAGATGAAAAAAGAAAGATTCTGAAAAGAATGCATAAGTAATTCTGGTTGCTTAGCTGTGGCGATGAATTCCTGTTTGTTTTGCCACTGAAGGGTGAATGCAACCCTTTGAGCAAATGGGAATTCATTATTCCAGCAACTGAGAAATGATCCACTTAAAGAACCTAATTGGTTCTACAACAGCGATTCCTTTCAAAGCGGCGTTTCCGGAAGACACAACAAAAAGAAGGCAGCTCTTTGACTAGCCCGGGGTCTGCAGGGTACATTTGCCTTCCCATGTTTCAGCTTGAAAAAGAAAATGTCACACGTACCCGGGACAAAGGAACAAAGAAGCAGTGTCTTCAAAGGGACAGAAAGGGAGCAGGTCCTGCACGTCTTGAGCTGTAAAGCTGAATTTCAATAAATAGCAGTGCATGCTCGTGACACTTGAACTGTCAGTGAGGAACAAAATGCTTTACTGACCGCCTTCAACTCCTTTCAAGAGTGCTCATTAGTAGCCAAAAGCTGCTGGAATATTTCACTATGCAAATTGTCATTATTTACTGGTAAGTGTTGTAGAATAAGGGAATTAATATGCCCAGTCTGCTGAAGCAAATAGAATACTGTCATTTATTTTTAACCTAATCAATTAGAATATGCAAAAAGGAAACTCAGATACACAGGTAGATACAGACGCTTCTCATTTACATCTCAATAGCTACGTGGGAAGAATAACAATTTTGGAGGGACTGTTGTGTTTGAATGCAGAATCTTAAACAAGAGGTTTTCTGGAGCCAAGGTGTGGCTCCGAAACAAATGTGGTTGGGGTTCATGGGTGGGTCTCTGTTGGTTTTGAAATGAGCTTCAAAACTGGCCCCACAGAGTGACAAACTTGCACAGAAACTGAAATCTGAGGGAGGACTTCCAGTGCAGGCTTGAGAAGTGACTTCGTGCTGGTTTTAGAAGTGGAGAGAGGGACAAAAAAGGAGTTAATGAATTATTTCATACATTCACAGGATCCCTGAGGCTGGAAAAGCGCTCCCAGCCCCTGGAGCCCACCCTGTGCCCGATGCCCACCTTGTCACTGAGTGCCAAGGCCAGTCCTGCCTTGGGCACCTCCAGGGCTGGGCACTCCAACCCTCCCTGGGCAGCCCCTTCCAAGGCCTCACCACCCTTTCCAGGAGGAAATTCCTCCTGATGTCCAACCTGACCCTCCCCTGGCACAGTCTGAAGCCGTTTCCTCTTGTGCTGTCGATTTACACATCCCTCCAATGTGTGTCCCCTCCCCTAAGAATCAAACTGATATTAAAGACTCTGAAAGAGAAGTCCCTCCATCCCTGTTATCCAAGGGACACCTCAGCACAGCTGCAATACCCCCAAAGCAGCAGGAATCATTCCTGTTTTCACAATGCCCCTCAGTTTTCCCCCCAGAAAACAGCTGGGGTGGGTGGCAACAAGAACAGGCCAAGTCAGTCAGTGGCATAAAATCTAAAAATCATACAGCAAGTTAGCAATTTGTATTCTCTCACACACACACACACACTCATGCAAGACACACCAAGCAGCTCCTTGTCTGCTCCCGTTCAGACCAGCACCACCAGACCCAGAAGTGCTGGGGGCACTGGTGTCCCACCTGTAAATGTGTCAAGCTGTGGCTGGTGGCTCCATCATTTCACACAGTGCTTACACCTGCAGGACAGGCACACAAATGTGTTACTTCCACCCCTCCAAGGAGTCATTTTATTCAATAATTCTTGTTTTTTACATCACCTTGTCAACAGAAGCAACTAATGGCTTTGCTCATCCCATGGCTGATCCAATCTCTTTGGCTTTTCCATATTTAAATCCAATTATGAGTTGCTTCAGCAGTTTCCCCTGCCCTATGGTGTCCTTTCTGAACCTCTCGGGAAAAAGCGCAGTGACCACTCCTGAGATGAGCTCCAAACTACAATAATTCAGTCAGCCAGGGTTGGGTGGGTGTTAATAAGGTCTTATCTGAATGAGATCTTGGCAGCAGCAGTTGCGCCCAATAGTTCATCAGCACTGTGACTTCTCATTTTCCATCTCTTGCCTTAAAGTTACACCAGGTCAAATGAGCTACTGAATATACAATGATTGTGATTTTGACTTTTACAGTCTGCATTTTGAAGTAGTTCTGTACCAATGCAGTGTTTTTTAGCAATTAGAATCAATCATAGAGTCCCAGAGTGGTTGGGGTTGGAAAGGGACAGTAAAGATCATTTAGTTCCAACCCCAATGACTTCTCTAGTAGAAGTTTTCTAAGTTTTATGACAGGCTGATGTAGCTGTGCTTAGCTGACTTGTTTTGCACTTCTCACAGTGCTTTTTTACACTTGTTTGCACTGCCTTCAGCTGTGGTTCACCTCAAATATGATGGTGCACTTACATCTTCAGGAAAAGTGGTGCTTCAGCAGGCAGGTGGACATGGTTCTTTGAGGTAAGGTATTGAAACAATGCAAGAAGATGAACATCTCTGCATGACTGTGTCTTCTAATTAAAGCTTTAGCTGAAGTCCACTTCAGTTGGTGTGTCAGCCAAAGACAGTTGTTGCAATCAGTTACCTTAATTAAGGTTTGAAACAATATCCCGCCTTGAAGTCATTGTCAATTCCATGTTGCAATTGAGTGTTGATAATTTTCCAGGTTCCTGTTCTTGTGCAATCGTTCCCAAGCCCTCCCCAAAGAGCAAAGTTGTGCTTTATCCTCAGTGGTAGGTATTTAAACTAAACCATTTTAATTAACCATCTCCAGCTGAAGGCTTTGTTTTCAGTTTCCATAGGCGACCTGGGGTATATGGCAGGAATCTGACTGTGCCTGGGCACTGGCAAGAATTCCCTGTTCTTTATGAATCACACAATAGTAAGGAAACATTATTTACAGTTTTATTTCATGGAATTATAGAATGGTTTGGGTTGGAAGGGACCTTAAAACCCATATAGTGCCACCCCCTGCCATGGGCAGGGACACCTCCCACCAGCCCAGGTTGCTCCAAGCCCCGTCCAACCTGGCCTTGGACACTCCCAGGGATGGGGCAGCCACAGCTTCTCTGCCCAACCTGTGCCAGGGCCTGCCCACCCTCCCAGCCAGGAATTCCTTTCCAATATCCCATCCATCCCTGCCCTCTGGCAGTACGAAGCCATTCCCCTGTGTCCTGCCCCTCCAACCCCTTGTCAGTTGTCCCTCTCCATCTCTCTTGTAGCCCATTCAGGCACTGGACTTTGGACTTTGGACATGTGTTTGGTGTTTGAAGCTGGAGTCCGAGCTCAGGATAACCACCTTTAGTTTCACATTTTGCTGCATAAAATCACAGCCATTTCCAGTGTCTCTCAGTTCCCTTCATTGTCCTGATGACTGTGAACACCCTGCCCTCTTACAGCATGTTTGAGATCCCTACCCCATGAAAGCTCCATAAACATGAAATACTCTTAATAATGCACTTTATTTACTATGCACAATAAATGTTTCACAAGCCTGACAGTGGCTCACACTCATCCAGCATTTAATTGGCACACAAAGTCCAATCACAGCAGCGATTCATTAGGTGTAAGTGTGGCTGCTGATGGCACAGTCCCTTTTATCAGAGCTAAATTGGAGTAAACAATCCAGCACAGGTCCCTCCTGGCCTCTCCATTAGCAGGAGATGCTGAGGATCACTGTCCATCATGCAAAGCCAGGCAGCTGTGCACAATTAAGCTTTCAAACAAACTGCAGTGGAATCACATGGCAGTGCAAACACATTATGCACTCATTAGCACACTTACTGCGCCGAAATGGAATAAAGCTGCTCTGATTAGCAGGCTCTGATGCATTAAAAATCTTCTTTTTATTTAATACTCTTTCACAGAGTAATGAGCAATTGTACAAAGAAAATCACAGAACAACACATTCAGCTCAGCCTGCGATTGGGAGCAAGGGTTGAGCAGCAAGTGAGTCTCCAAAAGGTGTAGCCAACAGTTACTGACCACTTTAAACACTTAAAAGACAAGCATTTTTCAAAAGGACAGAGCTCCTGGGAAGATCAGTCGAAACTCTTTAATTGGTTTTGCTCTGTAAACATGAGAGATAGTTTCTGTTTTTATTTGCAGAAGGTTTTGATTTACAAATGATGCTTTTTTGTCTTCCTCCTCAAGGAGCCAGCACATTTTCAGCCTCCATGAAAATAATCTTTCTGAGGTAAATGTTTCCTGAATGAGAAGCAAAATATCCAGCTTTTATTCCACCGTTCCTCCAGGAAAATTCCATTTCCTTAAGAAAGACACTAAACCCTTCAATCCATCCATACAAGACAGTGGGCAAAACAGTGGTTACAGGATTAAGAAAGCACAGGAATGGAGCTCTTCAAATGGCACAGCAAAGAGTGGCACGAGCAGAAAATAGAAAGATCCAGAATACCAGCTCTTGGAACAACAACCAGAAGAAACTGTCTGAAAAAAAAAGGAAAAAGAAGAATTATGTCACAAACTCTGTTGCATTTCGCAGAGGATGTAAATGAAACTTTTTCCTGTTTAAGTACTGGAAAGAGAATTTGCTAAAATGTGACTGATCCCTGTCACCTCTTTGTAATAGCTGGGAAAATGTAAAGGTTGTGCTCTGAAATAGTACCAAAAATCACAGAATCAGGGAATCCCAGGATGGTTTGGATTGAGAGGGGCCTCAAAGCCCACCCAGTGCCACCCCCTGCCATGGGCAGGGACACCTCCCACCAGCCCAGGTTGCTCCAAGCCCCGTCCAACCTGGCCTGGGACACTCCCAGGGATGGGGAGAAATCAATCAATCAATCAATCAATCAATCAGTCAACCAGTCAAAACAATCAATGAAGTATAAAACACATTAATTGAAGGAATGGGGTGAGACTCTCACCTTTAAAATAGGCAGTTTGGTGTAACTGGAAAGGATTTTCACCACGAGCCTCACAGGAGTCCTCGGACCTTCACAGGTTTGCAGGTTTCACTGCCTGAAACAGGGGGCTGTGCCCATCTGTCATTTCAGTCCTCAAATCAGTGCAGAACATAATAGATGAACACATCAATTTATTTTTTAAGGTTGTGTTCAATTATCTACTGTGAAGAACAAATGGTTTCCGCTGAACCATATTGGCTTGTAAGTATTAAAGCGCCGAAGTAATTATTTTCCAGTGCTAATTAAATGCAGTTGAAAAAAAAAAGAAAAACAGTTAGAGAAATAAACAACATCAACATGCTTTATAGAACAGAGTTTGAACTGGAAAACAGTTTCTCTCCATCAGATTGGCTACTGCTTCTTCTTAGGGGTTGATACGGACCACGAGCAGGGCTAAAAGTCTTCTCAAGAAAAAAAGATGTTTATAAATGTACACTCTGTTCTTCCACTAAGCTGCTCATGCTTATTAGGAGCATTAATTATCAACTGTTCTCCCAGAAATTGGAATTTACACAGATGTGATTATCTCTGAAGTTTACAGCCTGTTGATCCCTGTTCTGCAGGGACATTAATTATCAGGAACTGTCACAACAAGTCCAACTGGTGATGGAGCTTATGCAGATTTCGAAAGGACAGTAAATTCCCTTCCCCTTCCCTGCTTTTCCTTGTTAGTTAAACAGCACTACAGGAAGAGAGAGGTTAAGTGTGAAGCTTTTACTAGAGGGATTTATTTTGTAAACCCAGAAATAAAACAAAGTCCTTTTTTGGCCTCTTTCATATACAAAAGCGCACCTTTTGTGTGAGATCATGGAAACAACAAGGTGTAAAACCATTAGAAAAGAGCAAATCCAGGTTCCTCCAAGTGAGGAGCAATGTTTGTCTACAGTTTTCCCACAATATATTGCCTGAAGGAATTTATTCCGTATAAATGGGGGTTTGGGGCTTCTTCTTTTCCAGGACATCAAGCACCTTATTAGAAAATGCATTCAGTCTTTTATAAAATTGCACTACTGTGCTACTCAGAGCATCATTCTCCTTCCAGCCCAAACCACTGTGGAATTCCAGGAGTCCATGAGCTTCTGTCTGCCCATCTCAATCTACAGCACCAAACACCTTAGAACCATCAGCAGAAAGGTCTAAACCACTGTTTTTCCTGCCATTATTTCATATTACTCTATTTCAAATAGCCCTTAGTAGCATGTATATAAATATGATAGCAAAGCAGAGTTCTAGTAGCAGCCGGTTCTGGTGGCAGCCTCTTTTATAAAGCAAAATGTAATAAAGAAAAACTGGGGGAAAACCCCCTGAAACAAACCCTCCCTCCCAGAAAAATTAATAAACTCCCATTATCTTTGTGAATGAAATAGGGTTAGAGCATCATCTTTGACTTCACAGGCAGCTTTCAATAGATTTCTATTAAAATTAAGGAATACACAAGACATTATTACCATAAGTTGCCTAGAGGAGTGGGTGAGTTGTTTGGTTTGTAGTTTTTTTTTTTCCTTTTTGACAATTGGGAATAAGACGATTTTTTTTTTTTTTTTTTTAATGTCTCCATGAAATATAAATGAACTGTAACATTCTTGTAAATAACAAAATCCTCCAAGGCCTCTCAACAAATTGCCTACAAAATGCAATTCTTAGAAACCAGTAGATTAGTAATATATGCTGAGCTCCTCTGGGCTTTTCTGTTTGGTGATTAAGCTAAAACTTTTTCCCCCCCCAAGAGAAATAAATTAAAACCAAAAATTAATAAGAAGTGCCTCTGTTTTGCCTGGAAAATGGCTCTGTAAAGTCTGGGAACAACTTGATAGGGAAAAACCACTTGGCTTGAACGGGGGCATCGTATCATCAACATCACATCGGTGCAAAAGAGAAACATAATAATTATTTTGCAATCTCTGTGGTGTAACAGGCAGAGAATGTTACCAAAAAAAACTGGGAGGAAGACATTTATGGCAGCAAAGCTTTTTGTTCAGAAAGGAAGGAAGGAAAAAAGGGAGGACAACAAAGGAGATACTCCTGGGAAGTCCCTTCCAGCAGCCCTGGAAGAGGTAAATGAGGAGGAGGAGAGGAAGAAAAGCATTTGCTGGCTATAACAATGCCAATTAGACACTCCTCCCCTCTCCACCCTCCCCAAAAGCAGAAATAGCTGATCAAGTGGGAGTATCACTTTCCACACTGTTGTACCTAAAGATGTGAAGAGCCACGGACCAAAGAAGACAATTCTAATTAATTTGGCCAGAAAGCACATCCTTTCCAAAGGGCCTCAACATCAGTCACGTTCTGTTCTGTGTTGTTGGGAAATGATTTCAGCAGATGTGCATTTCCACCAAAAGCTGAATGAGTTTTTAAACTCTAAGTGCAGTTATTTCTAGAATGATGATGTGACTATAATATACTGTTAATTTACATCAGCGTTCTTCTTTCACAGTTAAACAGGCAGGAGGAAAGTGTGAACTGAGAAATGAAGGCAGTGAAAGAGAGTTCTATCTGGTAATTAAGATGCCATCCTTTTCATGCTTAATAATCATCTTTTTTCATAATGTTTTACCACCAAAACTAATTCCACATTGATGCCATGTATCCTAAAAGGGACATTTCACAAGGTAACATTTTCAAGAGCCTTTATAATACAAAATAAAACTGTCTTGGTAGATAATATATCTCTAAAAAAAAGGGGAAAGTTGTGATTCCCATCCATCTGCAGGACTTTGCATAGACCTCAAAAATACCAGCCACAATCTTATCACTTTTATTCTCTCTAAAGGTCCATTTCAGAAAGAGGAAAAATCTACACAAACTTTTTCAATTAATTTGAGAGCTGCTTTTCTACAGATTTTTCGAGCTAATAACTTGTTCATCATAATTTCCTTATTAATGCAGAGATAAAAAATTATTGCTTCAGCTGGCAAAAATAATTAGGCCTGAGTGTCCTCCCTGAAGGTTTAGGCAACATTTCCCTACCAAAATTAAGCCCAAGGGAGCAAGTGTTGCATTTGAAATGGAAAACACCAGGTTCAAGTTACCACTTTGCCCTTTTTTATTCATGCATTATGTGACTAAGCTGGTTTGATGTCACAGATTGTTGGGAGGGACCCATGAGGGTCATTGAGTCCAATTCTTAAGTGAATGGCCCATATGGGGGTCAAACCCACCCCCCTGGTGTTTGGTAAAGGGTTAAATGCAGGATTGATGAATTAAAATATCACTGGTGTAGAGAAATTGGAGCTGCAACCGTGACTGTGGCGTCCCCTGGAATAGGGGACAAATGAGCAGATGGAGCAGCCCTGGGAGAAAGATTTGGGGGGCTGGTGGGGAGAGGCTGGACGTGCCCTGGGCTGGTCCCACAGCGTGGGCAGCAGGGCAGGGGGGGATTGTACCCCTCTGCANAGGTGTCCCTGCCCATGGCAGGGGGTGGCACTGGATGGGCTTGAAGGTCCCTTCCCAAACCATTCCAGCATTCCATCGTTCTATATAGGATATCAAGGAAAGGATAGAAGCTTGATAGGAACAAATTATCTGACTCAGAACCTGCTCTTTGCCCACATGTCCACGAGCCTCAGAAGATCATGACCTGGAGGAAGATAAAACAACTGCTTTGCACAAGCCTGGCCTTTTCCTGAAGGCAACAAAGAAACGTTTAAGGAATTGACTTTTTGCAGGCAACTGTGCAGAATAAACTCAGCTCCTCCAGGAAATATTAGATTATCTTGGCATGACGTGGCAGGTCCTTCAGCAGGGAACGGACGGACATTGTTGGGCAACGCAGCCCTGCCTTGGGCACCAGCTCCCTAAGGGAAGCCTGAAAAAAGGAATTTAAACATTACCATGCAGAAAGAACCATTGGTTACACGTTTGGAAAAGGCAACAGCACTCCTGCAAGGCTGAGGTGGCCACCAAAGAGCATTCCTGCCTGCCCAGAGGGAAGAGACGAGCTTCTTTTGCAGCCCAGAGTCTTGTCTGGGGCTGGAAGGACACAAGTTAATCCTCAGCCTTAGTGACCTGCAGGGTCAGACCAGGTCACTAAAGCTGTGGCTTCAAAGATGTAAAAAGCTACAGAATTTCACATCTATAAAAAGTGACCCCACTGCCTCAGGACCAACTTTCTTCCTCTCCTCATCCCAGGCTTCTTCAGGCTCCTGGGCTGCAGACCCTTTATGCTCAAAGAAATTCACAGAGGAGACCTGATTATAAAGCAAATCCTGCTTTTCCTGGGTACTCTAGTAGTTTTTTATGTTTAGATGGATTCTAATCACACTGACAAATTAAGATGTCCCTTTGATTCATAACTCAATAAGTGCAGAAATCTGATGCACAGTCCACACTCACCTGAATTTACATTTCCAATAAAAGGAAAGGGACAAAACACAAGGCATCATCTGAGTATGTCCTAAATAATAAGTAAAGTTTTACAGTGTTAGAAATTCAGCAGTGCTTGAGTAAAGAAAGGTAAGTTTTGCTATTGAACTTGTTTCTGGATTTAAATTTTTCTCAGAACAATACAGTAATTTACCAAAAGTACAATGAAATAAAGAAAAAAAGAGAGTAGTTAATATATTTCTTCTTCAGCTGAAATACAAGAAAGCACATCAGCAAAACAGATGAAATTGTACTTTAATAATACCACAGAATTGTCTGAGGAAGACAGCAATAGAGATATTCATTAATACCTTCATCACAGAGTTAGTTAAACATCATTTCATATTGTGTATTCACAATGTTACAGCAAATGCTCCAAAATATGAAAATGCTGATGGTTTCTACAAGTTAAAAAAGACTGAGTAATGAGCAATTTAACCAAGAATTAGCACTGTGTATTCATCTGAACCTGTTCAGCCTCAAAGGAAAACAAGACGAGCAGTGTTTGGGTTTGCTCTGCAAACTGGGAGGATCAAAATCGGGAAGGTGGAAACACAACTGGGCAGATGTTGAACCAAATGGGCAACTCAGTGTATGTGTGTTGCTAATGAATTGTTGAGTAAGGCCAACCTGAAGGAAAAACAAACATTAAAACCAGGGAAGAGATCCTGACTTAGGTTGGAACTACATTTAAGACTGGACTTTAATCATATTTCAGTATGTGCCCGGCTGCCTTACTAAGTCAGCAACAGAAATTTGGCCTAAAGAGTAACAGACCAAATGCAAGGAGCCAAGGGCTGTTGGACTTGACCTGGCAAGAAATCCTGTGAAATTTATGGGGAACAACTTCAAGAAATCAGGTGGAATTCACAACCTAAAGGAACTTCTTGACACTCAAGGGCTCACAGAGTTTTGTGTGACTCTGTAACTGCAGCACTGGACTCCAGAAAAGAACAGAATCTGAATAAGATGAAGTTTTACGCTGTCAAAAACAAGTGCAGGATGTATCTACAACATCTGGAGATGGAGAACTGTAAATAGGAAACCTGTAAGGGGTTTTATTTCTCCAAGAATAGCTGTAAAGATAAAAGAACCTCTGATCTTCTTTGACATCTGTCAGCAGCATCAAAAAGCCCAAATAAAAGAGACAATCATCACTCATGAAATGTCAGTGTGCTCCAGGCAGACGCTGGGGAAGGGCTCTCACATGATCTAGAAGTGAGTATTGTGGCAAACTCCAACTTGAAATGTTTTCAAAGGACTTGAAAACAGAACAAAACGAAAGAACACTTAAACTTTCTCAAAAATCTGTCTTGAAAAACATCTTGTCCCAAAAAGAGAGTAGTTAAAGTGTAGAAAAGGGGAAAGTTACACAGTGTAAAGTTAAATACCTGAATAAATGATTTCCAGGGTATGAAAAAGGCTGGAGGAAATCATATAGCTAGTAATCTTATTAAAAATATTACTATGGACATGAAGGATAAAACACAGTGTCTAAAAGTCTCTAAAACCTAAACAAATCCTCCCAATTTCAATATATACTCTGTGAGCCATTAATTGGTTGAACTTCACCCCCTGTATTAAATCAACTATGAACTCCACAGCACTAGAAAAATCCACAAAATCTGAATCCCTTTCAGCAAAAAATGACCCTGTTAGCAAAAAATGACTAGAAAAAGATGCAAAATCTGAATTTCTTCTAGCAAAAAAAATCACCCTTCTTGTCTCTCAGCTGGTGTGTAGGTTCCTTACACCTTTAAGGTCCCTTCCAACTCAAACCTTTCAATGATTCTATGATCCTATATATATAAAATGTTCATAATAATATTGATTAAACATTGGAACAGATGTCTTGGAAAAGTATTGGAAACACAGGACATGCTTTAGACTTGAAGGGAAAGGCCCTGCTGTGTCTGCTTTTAATGACAGTTTGGCCCAGATAACCACCAAAGGCCCTCCCAACATGAATTATCACCTTGTCAATGACATAAACTGGTGTTCAGTTCTGATGATGGAACTGGATATCTGGTGAGGAGCATTTCTGCTTTTAATCAGCTCAATTCTCTGTTTCAAAAGGTTAAATATGCACAATGGGACACTCAGTCAGTTGGTCTCTGTAACTTCAGAAACCTGTTATGTTCTTTTTGCACTTACTGGATGTCATTTATCAGCAGAGTTTTTCCCCTCAGCCTGAAACACCCTTAGGGTGTCCCCCCAGGTGTGTAGTTGTGGCAAACCCTCTCTAGTGAGGGACACAACTCCTCAGTGGTGCTCTGTAATTTATTGTTGCAGGTTAAACAGTCATGGGCACCACAGGAATGGGCCAAAACTTACTGAAACTCTGACTCTTCAAGATTTCATTGACAGTNGTGCGAGCCCGTGAAGGAAAAGAAAGCAAAAGAGAGCAAGAACAGCTCCCCCTTCGGCTTATATACACCTGATTATGTAAAGAGATGGGATGGAATCCTGCCTGGGGTTTGACCCTGGTTACTAAGGAAGGCCTACAAGAAACAACCCATCACACAGTCTTAAAAGTATTCAAAATCATCGAATCACAAACTGGTTTGGGTTGGAAGGGACCTCAAAGCCCACCCTGTGCCCCCCCCGCCATTGGCAGGGACACCTCCCACCAGCCCAGGTTGCTCCCAGCCCTGTCCAACAACTTGTTGAATATCCTGCCTTTGGTGAGTCAATGTAGAACTCAATCTACTTTTTTTAGGTCAGCAAATGCAGCAGTCAAGTGTCATAAAACATTTATTACCAAATTGGCTATTGATATCCTTGCTGAAAGACATAATTAATTGCAATTGATTGATGCATTATAAATCAATGCAGAGGCAGATACCATTAAATGAAGAAAAAAATAGTGATGATTTAAAGACTGTTAATTAATTGGGAGAAAAAAAGGCAAAAGCCCTTGAAGCCATAAACTGTATTTGTTCATAATATCCATTATCTCTTCAGTGTGTTTCTTATTCAAGAAGAGAAAATTAGTTTGCCAGTCCTTGAACTGATTTTATTCCCTCTCCATTCCTGTACATATGGAGGTAAATAGACTTTACAAGTTCTCAGCCTGAAATCCAGATTGTTGCAAGGTTATGACTGCAGACCAAGATTAACTCTGGACCTTTTCTTTCTGCACCAATCCTGAGCCAGCAGTCAGGCATCAAGCCTTTGCTTGTCAAGGAGAAACAAACAAATAAGAATATTCTCACATTTAAACCTGGCCTAGATGTGCAAGCAATCAAAAATGCAGTTTGAACAGAGCTGGCAACTAAAACTCTTTCTTCTGGGTGTTTATCTCCAGTGGAATATCCAGGAGATCATAAATAAATAGACTATTTAACAGTGCAGACATCACGTCTTGCAAGAGAGACTTCTAGAGCACACAGGCATTTTACTTGAGGCTTGTAAGTAGAGAAGACAGTCAAGGAACCCTTGAGACCATCAAGTCTCCTCTGGAGTAACTCCTGCCCTTTGCTCTCTCATGATCCAGGCTTTTCCTGGTCTTTTGTTCATAACCCTCAAGGCTCTGAGGATGGTGAGTCAGTTTTAGCCCTTCTGTTCTTTCCTCACTTCATTTGCCATAACCCCCCCATTAGAATAAACTGATGTAATTATAGAATAAACTTCTCTGTTTCACAAGATCTGTGTCTGCCACATCCCATACCTCCCTGGAAGGTACTAGAAAGAGTCTAGGTTGATGTTGTTGCCATTAAAGGTCAGTGGGGGGTTAAAAAGTAAAAGTATAAGGGAAATAAGATAAAAGCAAACACAAAAGGAAGCACTTTGTGGCAGACAACGAACATTTTTTGGTACTCTAAGAGGCTTGTCTAGGCATAAATCCAGGAATTTGATGTTGGTTGTGAAAAGCCATCAGCATCCTGGGATATTTGCTGTGTGGGAAAGCTCAGGTTCCTTTCCTTTCCAGTCCTGAGCAGGCTTGAAGGAATTTTGGTGCAAGACTTTATCTAAGTATCCCAGTCCTTCTCCCACTCTCTCTGTCTCCATCTCAACCCAGGAGCATCTTATTTTCTCCCCTGTCCTGTTGAGGAAGAGACAAAGAACTGTCAGACAAAAATATAATTAGAAACAGCAATTTAACTATTATTTGGAGCTCAAAAAAAACTTATCAATAAAAGATTATATTGAGCACCCTGTGATGTGATTTGAAACCCAGAAAGTTATCAACCAAAATAAATGTAAATATTCCCATTCAAATGGACTCCTGTCAGTGTAACTGGTCTGGGGAACAGCCAGGTTGCAGCTTTCAGGAATGGTTGGAATGGCTGGAAATGCTGGGATCACCACAGAGCTGGTGGCAGCTGCACAGGAGCCATAGGGATTGCCTAATTCCAAAGGTTATTTATTGTAAATCTGGTCACTCCAGAGCCAGTGGACACCAGAACCCTAATGGAACACAATGGGTTGAGCAACATTCCAGACTAAGTAGCCCCAAAACAAGCAATGGTGAAGAAATTCCTGGAGGAGCATTAGGAATGGGAATAATAAACACATCCCTATGACAGGCATGACAATGGGTTTGGAATCTTCCCAAGGAAACCTTGGGCAGTCCAGCATCACAATGATAATAACTTGCAACATAATGGACATTTTTTAAAGAATTAAACCTATTTATTACTTCCCATTCTGGAACTTACTTTTCTTTCCATCATGCTGTTTCAGAGAGGGTGAGAGCAGCAATAAAAAAATCCCACATATTCTGGTTTTCAGCTCTCCTTCTTGTCCCAAGGATCTGGGTTCCACTGGGATTAGGTAAGATTGTGTTAAAAAATGTCTCCTGCTTGTGCTGGAGAAAAGAAAAAGGCGAAATTAAAACAAAATAAAGCTTTCATGGAATGTGTTTTATTTTCTTTTTCTGCAAGTTTCTGCATAGAAGACTCTTTGGTCCAGAACTTCAGTTTGTGTTAAATAATCTTCGCTGAACTTTTCTTCTATAAACTCCTCTAATCATTCCATTGTCCTTGGTGCACTCTTGGTGTCCAAGGCACCTATGATAATGAAATCTAAAATATATTCACATGTTATTTCCCTTTTATTGGTTCTGGACCTTGCACTTTCATTGGAAGTTTTCTACCTCTTACTTTCTAAGAAACACTGAAAAGCAGGTCCCTGTTCACCTGTTGTTTGAGATTTTTCTAATGTCTTCATCACACTCTCCTCTAGAGCTTTCCCAAGCAGAAAAATCTCAGTTTATTTAATGTATCCATTTGCAGAATGAAGTAGATTAAATTTTATTCTTGAAGTCATATTTGCTCCTGCTCTACATTCATTATTTTTACCTCTTTTACGCCCCTGTGGTTTTACACAGTGGTACAAAGATATCTTCTCTCTTGTTCTCTTATTCTTTTGCTCATTTTTACCATAATACTTGCTTTCTGAACTCCCATTAAAGCTCATATTTCCATATAATTACTCATAATATGATTCCAAGAGCACTTTACTGAGTGCCAGTACTAGTTTAGGACCTCCCACCGCCTACCAGGCAGAGCTGTTTTCAACAGACACCTCGTCAGCTGAACCTCCTTGGCCACATTTTTGGTCCCACAGAGCACTTTGGAGGCTTTTGAAGCAACTCACTGATGGATTCATTCTTTGCATGGGGACAATTTGTGTCACTCAACCTCTGCCACCTCTGTGGTCCACAGGACCTTTTATTCTGTGTGGAGATTAATTAGACAACAGATTTAGATCAGTGAATTACAGCCTCAGTCCTTCTGGGACTCCTCTTTGGACACCACAATGCACAGTGACCTCCTCAGAGAAATAAAAGTTCAGCTCTAAGCAGAGTCAGTGCCCTGTCAAAAGGCTCCACTGTCAGACATATTTTGCAGCACCATTTCCCTTCTAATACACTGTTATTTCACTATACCAATTTCATGTATATATGTCCACTTATATCTTCCATTCTTATCCATAAATGCATTATCTCCTATCATCACAAATGTACTAAAAGGAAATTTAACCTGAAATCTGTAAGCAGACTTGGGGGTTTTGTCCTGTGTTATCACCTTCTCCTTTCCTTCTGCACCCAAAGAAGATGTGCTGGAGGAGGCAACTGCAATGGTGCATTAGATACCAGCAGAGAGCACTATTTTTCCTTTATTTCATAGAATTCCAGACCGCTTTGAGTTGGGAAGGGCCTCAAAGCCCACCCAGTGCCACCCCCTGCCATGAGCAGGGACACCTTCCACTAACCAGGTTGCTCCAAGCCCAGTCCGACCTCACAGTAATTGAAACCAGATGAGTTTCTTTTCTCCTCTCTGGGTTTTCATCTTGCATAAATTTACTTTCCAGCTGGTAAGAGATGGGTATGGATCAAGACATACACAACACACAAAATTTATTCCTTCTGAAGGGAAATTTGAAATTAGAGATGTAGAAAATCAATCACAGGAAGCCCAGAACACCAAGTTTTGGTACTATAAAACAAATCTGTAAATTCATTCATCAAATTAAACATCATGCCTAGTTTGATTTTTTGGCTTTGATAAATTTTGAATGTGATGTTGTAGAATGTTTTCTATTTTCTGAAGATTTCTGTCCCTGTTATAAATAAAAAAAATGCATGAAAAGGAGTCCAAGAAATGAAAGATTATTCCCATCTCACCCATATAATTTTTTGATAAATAAATCTCCTTGAGCCAACAAAACTTCGCCCCTTCCCATAAATATTATTGGAAGTTATCTCTGATCATGGGTCATGTGTCCAGCCTGCTCTGATCTCCTTTCAAATACCAAATCCCTCTAGAAAATGTATTCACATCAAATGTCTTATGTTCAATGATGGCACTAATTCATCCAAATCAAATTGTGATAAAGTCAAGATTAAAGCATCGGTGCCCTGTACTTTAACAGCTCACAGGTGGAAGAAACCAAGATTTTAAAAGTCACACTGAACAAGTGCATACAAAATAATACCGAATACTCATTACATTCTTTCAAACTCTTTCTGTATTGATTAGTAATCAAACTGTCAGAAATCTGACCTATTTGCTCTTCCCATAGAATCCTTCTGACATTTACTGTGAGAAGGAGAAATGCGGCTCCTCATGGAGTACTTGGGGAAAAGTCAGTGCATGAGCACAGAAAACAAGAACTGGGAGAGATCACAGGCATAGCCTGGTTTGCCCTTTGGCTCATTTAAATTAATTTTAAATTATTAATCATACACACGAGCTATTCTTTTATGCACCCTTTGGACCATGGAAATAAGAAATGAGAGTCTCACTTCCACCCTTGGCTTTCTCTGGGTGGTTGCACGGCAGGAAATGCTTCCCAGCTGCATTTCAAACCTCGTCCTGAAATCGTGACACGGGTGGGTGAAGCATCATTGCTGCCAGCAGGTGTCTGTGCTGGCTCCTGTTTCTGCCTTCCCAGAAGGAAAGGCCGTCATGGCATTCCCATCCATTAGGAAGGGCAGTCTGGGAAGCAGAAGGAGCTCCAAAGCAATTGTTCTTCAGCCAAAGCATTTCCTTGTCCCCCAGCGGGTCTCTCAGGCGGTGGGCAGGGGACACACCCAGTTCTGTAAGAGAGCAAAGCCCTGTAGTTTAAGTGCCCGTTTCCCTCTCTGTCAGGTCGGGTATTTTTGCCCTGGCAAGGATGAGGCATAAAGGGATTTCAGCTTCCAGGGCATCCTCTCAATTGCACTGTTCACTTTAAACAAGCACAGCAATTGATGCAGAGGAACTGGCTCAGACCAGTGAGTCATGGGCTCCTGGGTATGGCATGAAATTGTTCTCTCTGTCACAGGCTGCAGTGTTCTCTCTGTGCTGCACATGTAAAAGTACCTTAAATTGGGACTATTGTACTGTGACATTTCTACTCCAGACAATTACAAGTTAAATCAATGCACATTTTATCATGTCTTTGAATGTCTGGTTTCCTGCACAGTGCCTTGTCGAACACTTTGGTGGGAATATTTACCCAGGAGAGCTCTGTAATTCTGCACAGCCAACTTGGACTGCAGCAAAAACATTCTGGGTCAGAAATACTGACATTCCCATCCTGCTCCTGCCCAGGCATGGGGGGAATCTGGGAACACTCTTTGGGTCCTATCAGCAAGCTAGAAGTGGAGTAAAGCTCTTCCCAGCCCTTCAGCATCACTGAACTGCACATGGCCAAGCAAGAGGGTTGCAGAGACAGCACAGCTGGAGTCAAAACCTCAGTGGCATGAAACAGAATCTGTGACCTCACCCTTTGTTCATCTGGGTCAAAAAGCAGGAACAGGGCAGTGAATTCCTGATCCTCTGTTTAGACTGAATCAGAATGAAAATTGGAACAAAGAAAATTAAATCGTGTTTGTCAAGTAAAACCAAAACTCTGGGATTACAGACTAGCCCAGGGTACCTCCAAAATGTGCAATTCACAGCAGTTCTTACTTTGATGTGTTTCCTGTCATTTAATTTCAGAATTTAAAATCACCATCTAAGCCTGACCTAGCCCAGCCCAATGGCAGTGGCAGGGCTGGAAGCAGGCTCTTAAAAATGAAAAATGACTGACACTCTGACTTACAGTAACCATGAAACCAACCCAGGAGTAAGTAGAACAGGCTCTGGTGTTCCAGTGCAACATTTCTTTGCCTGTTTGATATCCCAGGAATAAACACAGCTTTTAAAAGTCAAATAGGATGGATTTATTAATGTATTCTTAGCACTTTAAGAGTCATGAATGCTATTTTTCTAGTTTTCTGTTGCCAGTGGTTAACAGAGAGCTATTAGGCAATCAGTGCATTGTGGCACTGCTGAGGTATTTACTGTCCTGAAGTAAAGATTCTTGACTCATCAGAATTTGGACACATGCAGCACCCAGCTGGGGAGGTCTTCAGTGACATATCTAAATTACTTCTCTTCTTGAACAAATGGGAACAATATTTTTGAGAGGAATACTGCTCCTTTTTGAAACTACAGAGACTCTCACCTAACCCGTGAGTGGTGGGAAATCTGTATTAATGATTAGGACATTTACTGTTAGAGGTTACAGCAAGGCATCCAAAGCTCTTAGAAGCTTCTTCAATATCAACAGCTTTTAATAAAAACCATAAGGTTGGACTTGGTCATCTTGGGGATCTTTCCCAGCTTTAAGGATTCTGTGATTCCATGAGAATGAAAGGACACCAGATCCCACTGCCATTCAACCTTAGGTGAATGAAAAATGGGAAGTTTCCTTTCTTCTCCACAGCCACAAATATTCCTTTGTAAGGTCAAAGTTACAACTGTCCAAGCTGTTTCTTGGTCTTGGCAGAGTATTAAGAATATCCCAAAATTACCCCAACACAGTTGGATTTCAAGTATTCCTGTTCATTCACTTCACAAAAACAGGCAGGGGCTAATAATGGAGCCTGAGCACATCCCAGTTACATCAGTGGGTGCAGAAAGAGAAGCAGCACGAGAAAACCAGAAAACAATTCTTGATTTAGACTTAAAGATACTCATAGATAATTTATGTCATGAGTGCAGACTGGGAGCAGCTGACTGGAACCAGTTGTTTGGGAAAGTGATCTTGGGGCAATGGGAATATTTGTCTGACTCCATTACAATGTACAATTGAAGAAAATAAAAAATGAGAACGTGGAACAGGTTTAGACAGGTTTCTTTGGGCTCCCTTTCCTGAAGAATTCTTAGTGGTTCTGTGGGTTTATTGTCAGTCAAAGCTGACATGAATCACTCACAATCAGAGCAGGAGACAGTAATGGCACGGTGGGAAGGCAAACATCCTACAGGAAAGAGAGAGATGAATCCTCAACGCACATGAAACAGTTCTCCACTCAGGCAGCATAAATGCACTGCAAAATGTCTTGGGGAAACACAGCTGAGGACAACAACAATGGTCAGAGGTCTGGAAACTCCAAGAGAAATAACTGAAGAAAATGGGAAATTTAAGGAAATGGCTGAAATGATTTTTCAGAGTGCTCAGCTCCATTTGCTGGAGGAAGGAGAATTCATTTTCCTGCATGCACAACAGCCATAAAGCAATGAGAAGGATGCAGATGAGACATAAGGGAAATAAGTTCCCTACTAATCGTGGACTCTGTTTTCTCTGCTCTGATGAATTAGACTTAATTAGACTTGACCACTGTAAACGTGGTGAAAATTATTTAGGTCAAATGGACAGAAATAAACTCTGGGATTTCATAAGCACGAATTCTTTATCTTTAATCAGGAACAGAAAGGAACTGCAGGGAAAGGGTAGAACCTGCAAGGCCCAGGAAGGAAAGAGGAGACAGGGAGGGAAACTCCACCTGGAGAATGGTCCTTATGATGCATTTAAGAGCATCAACCACCTTTCTGTTGGGCACTTCTAAAGTGCTCAGCACAACGATTTCCTAATGGAAGGAAACATTTATTACATAAATTCAACTACCACTGGGTAAAAAAACCTAATGTGGTGCTGGTGGATGTGTTTATTCTACCAGCTGATAAATTGCAGCAAGAATAATGTGCTTGGTTTTAATATTTTTTGGTCAGAAAGATAAAATTCGCCTTATTGGTTTTTTTCCCTTGGTTGAATGACAGAAAATTCCTGGTGATGGGCTGTCAAAGTATTTCAAGTCTCATTCAGCACTCTTGGACTGCAACTATGGCATGAGAAACTGCCACTGCTGGACAGTGGGTTTTCTAAATCGGGAAGGAAATGACAAGATCATATCAAATGGAACAGATTTTTACATGCTTGACATTTGAATAATGGCAGTAACTTGGAGTTGTGATTGTCTTATTCCTTGTAAATGGTAAAAATATACAATTATATGTGTTTGACTAGCAGGATGGCAGTATTCTGGTTGCTTTACCTTTATTTTCTATCCATATACATATATATAAAATCTAGTTTTCCACTCCCTTCTTCAAGCATTTCAACCATTTCTCATCAGAAGAACAAACCCATCATTTGCACTGAAGAAATTATAGTAATTCAATGGAGAGTATCAATAGGTATATATATTAAAAAAATAGACTATCTGTCAGCATCACTGTAAAACTTGAAAAAGCTCAGGGGAGTTGTCAGAAATTTTTCCTTAGATCTCAAAGACCTAGGAACAAAATATATATATAATGATTTTCTGCGTGTCTATGAATGTAGATACTTTTGTATCTTGCAGCAACAGAGCAAAATACCTAAAAAAAGCTTCATGCTTCTAAGAGACATTTTTAATGATGTTGATCATCAGCACTGGAAGAGTCCTCTCCAGTAACAATTAAGAAAAAATTGCATTAGAGGGAGCAACTTACAGAATTACAACAAAAGGACATGATATAATCTCTCTCTCCCACTGTCTTCACAAAAGGGAAAATAAAATAATGAGCTACACAGAATATTTGTAGATTTTCTATTCTTTCTGCAAAGTATATGGCACTTGGTAAGTGACACTGACAGCCTGAAATTTTCTTTTTATGCTACACAATCTTTAGAATTTGTGAGCCATAGAACCTTTTTTAAGGTTTTTATGTTATTTCTAGTTCAAATCCAACCCAGCTGAACCACTTGCACATTTTTCTGGCTGTAAGCCTTGCTAAAAGCTTTTTACTGCAAGGAAGGGACATTCTGAGATCCACTTCCACAAATCCCTCCAACAGAAACCTTTGCTGGAGAACAACAGGCAGTGGAACAACCACTCGGGGAGGTTGGAACTGGATAACCTTCAGTGTCCCTTCCAACCCAAACCATTCTGTGATTCCATGAAAAGGTTCATTCATACAACACTCCTGTTTTCTCCCACATCCTCAGCTCCTGGTACAGTATTCCTGCCTTCCTGAAAACCTCCACTGAAGTCACTGGCAGTTTGGGTGGGCTGCCCCTTCGGTGAATTTTGGGGTTTGAAGCCTCTCTGAGTTGGTTATTTCCTTGTGCCAGCCTCTCACAGAGCCTTCCCCCACTGTTTGAATTGTAATTTCATTAATAAATGCTGGGTGATATCCACGTGCAGTACCTCATATAAACAGATTAGTGGTTGTTAACAATAATTTTAAGACAAATAACTCAGTTTTCATTCTAATTGATGTAACACATTACTAGCCAGGGTGCAACTCCTTTCCATGACTGCTTCTAATTAGAAGTCTGCCTAATTAAAGAAAGAGAAGATGAAAAACCAGTTTGCTGGTGTTCATACAAACAGCCCAGCTCTTCCCCAAGTGATGTCTCTCACAGAGTGTCTCCAAAGGAGGGACATGGGGATGGGGAAGGGCCTGGAGGGGAAGGTGTGAGGGCACTGAGGGCACTTGGGGGGCTCAGCTGGAGAAGAGGAGACTGAGGGGAGACCTCACTGCAGGTCCAACTTCCTGGGGAGGGGCAGAGGAGGGGCAGGCACTGATCTCTGCTCTGTGGGGACCAGGGACACACCCAGGGAATGGCTGGAGCTGTGCCAGGGCAGGGTCAGGTGGGATCTCAGGACAAGGTCCTTCCCCCAGAGGGTGGTGGGCACTGCCCAGGCTCCCCAGGGCAGTGGGCACGGCCCCAAGGCTGCCAGAGCTCCAGGAGGGTTTGGATGATGCTCTGGGGCACAGGGTGTGACTCTTGGGGATGGTCCTGGGCAGGGCTGAGGGTTGGACTGGATGGTCCTTGTGGGTCCCTCCCAGCTCAGCATATCCTGGGATTCTGTGATTGGGAAGCTCAGGAACATCTGCACTGATGCAGAACCAGAGACACATTTCCTGCAGCTTTTCCTCCACAGCTTTGCAGAAGTTTTCTTAAAGTGAGTATTAAATTAATTTCTTTATTGTATTCTGATCCATTAACAAGGCCAACGATTTAACAGTCCTGAAGCTCATCAGTCATTAATCACAGCTCAGGTGACAATAATGAATTGTCTCTTTGCTTCCCTGAACTGAAACTGGTTCCAATGATCTCCTGAACTCACCATGGGCAAAGTTCCAGCCAGGTGACCTGCACCACTTTTATTAACAGCTGGGGCACTAGGACAGGATCAGATGCTTTGCATCTAAACTGCACTCAACATGCAGAGAAGACTGGATGTAAAAAGACCTTGGAGAGCTGATAAACATCTGGACACTCCTGCTTACTTTTTTTTGTTTTTAATTAATCATGATTAATGAATAAGCAAGAAAAGTATCTGGATTTGGTACCTGAATAAAATCAGTAACAAATGTAATGCTCATGTAGTTTCTTGTTTTCTTCTATTTTCAATCTTATGCTGTTATTGTCTTCTTCAAGTAGAGTTGAATCAAAGTTCAGACAGCATTTTCGAGTCTATGGATTAATCAATGCATTACTGGAGTATTAATTTCAATTTTTTATTCTCTTGGAACAGCAAAACAAGTGTTTCAAAGGAACCAGATGGCTGTGGCTGAGGTGGATATTCAGTGCCAGGCAGATTTGGTGACTACACACAGGTTTCCAAACACAACGCTGGTGTGATGGCACATTTTAAAAGGTATGGGTGTATCACACATTTATGCTAAGTAAATTAAATAAATTCAAAGTGTGATATCAGAGTATATTGTTTAAATGTCATTAAATATTCCCCTGGGCACTTTATTTATCCAAATCCTCAGTGATTAAATGATATTTAGAAATAAATTCCGATTGAATTTCCTGTTTTCTTCTACATGAAAAAATCACAGTAATTCGCTATTTACAGCAGAGTGAGATGTGCACACACACAAACTCCTTTCCTTTCCATGCCCAAAGGATTTCAGGTCTCCCCTGGGAGCAGCATTCCAGCAGGATTCTGCTTTCGGTGCTTTTTATGGCCCCTTGGTGTGTTTCTGGCTGTGTTTGATCTGGGATGTACAAGATTTGCCACTGGGCTGAATTCAGGGCTCGACAAAAACGTTTCCTGAGCTCTTATTTTTCCTGCAGGGAGACATCAAAAGAAGGAAACTCTAATAAAAATTGATTTTTCTTCTTAAAAGCCATAAGGTTCTATGACACATAAATGTTCTAAATGCCCTCTATGAATGTTTATATTTTTCTCCAGGATTAAACACATGTTTTTATTAACTGGAATGATGGATTGATTAATTGAAGGCAGAATCTAATACCTAGGAGAGTTTTCCTCCTAAATCTGCATTAGCTTTTTACTGCCAGGAGAACTTTGCAAAGTGCTCTGTTTAATGCTCAGCTATCATCCCCCCCAGAGTGGCAAATGTACAATAATGGCCTCAAGGCTTAGAGCTATTGTCAATATTGAATATTATGGTGCTAAAAGCAAATTAAACTAGAAATGACATTTTTTTTTCCCCATCCCCAAAGGGGCGAAAACAGAACTATGTTTAAAATAAAAAACAGAAGGGGCATGAAATGTGGTTGAATTACCTCAATTAAATACTAGGCACCATTTTTCTTATCAGAATGTTTTCCTAATTGAGATGCAGAAGCATTAGCACATCAGTCATTCTTTTGTAGTGATCTAAGATCATTTCAGAGCAAGTGTATCATGATTCACTGATAGGCTTCGTCTACTGCAATGCAAAATTTCAAATTGCATTATAATAATTATGTGACAATACATGGAAATGTTTACGTAATCTGTATTAATAAAGTGCTGAAATATGAGATGATTATTGTTTGACTCTTAAACACTTGAGTGACACACTTGCTCCTCCTGATGTTGCTGATTCGTTCTACTTGTTTGGACTTGATATAATTCCACATTAATGTTGTTCCGTGTTCCTGGCAAGTTTCCCCGTGCCCAGCAATGACCTTCCTTCTTGACTTGCACAGACATTTATTTAAGAGGCTCGAATTTCACTGGAATTATATGATCAGTCACTGGTGAAACACCATCCTCGAGAATTTAAATGGACTACAATAACCTGGAAAAGGTTTCTCAGGTCAACATGCAGAAAAAAATCCCATAAAATTGGGGTTGTTCTGCACTGTTATGAAAATTTTACTTTAGGGAGATCTCCACATGATCAGCACTGACAGCACCTTGTGGTGGCTTTTGCTGCTCTTTTGCCTCCTCACTGAGCTGGCTGAGGGCACCAATGGGGAATAGCAATTTGTTTCCCTGAGATCTTTTTGTGCCACTGAGAAATGAGGTGACAATGCTGAGGGTGCTCAGAGTGAAGATGCTGCAGCATCACCCAGGCCAGGGGGATTGTTGGTACCAACCTGTTCGAGCTGAAAGCGCTGTGGAAACACCCAAAAAAGTAAGTAATGCCTGAAATACCGAAGGGAAAGGACAGCAAACACTATGAACAATGGGATTCCCAATCTGTGTCTGAAAAAGAAATAAAATTCAAGCATAAAATTCAAAATGACATCAGCACGCTGGTGTGTCCTGCTCAGACTCCTCCAGGAGTCCCAGATCTATTTCAGACTACTGTGGAGCTGAAAGCAATGAAATCATAAGTAATTTTGTTATGTCACAGGGAATAAAACCCAAGTAAGTCTGGATCTCACAAGACTTTCCCCACGACCTTCAAACCCCATAATGTCTCATCTCTGATTTCTTTCATGAAACTTTTACTGTCTTGTTATGTCTTTAATCCCAAAGCATCCATGTTCCTGTCTCTTAAGCTTAAGCTTATTCCTTGATTTTAATTTAAGTTCAGTGAAGGGAACTTAAAGTTCTGCTTACATAATTTGCCAGACAGTGTAAGTTATTCAGAATGCACTGAAAGGAAATGAGGATCATGAACTTAAACAAGTGTGTTTAAAAGTATCTGAGTGTTTATTTAAAGATGGACTCGTGGAGATGCAGAGACACAGATGCCTGTTGCAACAATAATTATTTTTTTATATTAATTTATATTTTTACTTGTAAAATATGCTAAATCTGAACAAATAGAAAGATGATATTTAAGGAAGGTTTTGCTCTGTTTAAGCTTGTGCTTTTAACTCAGGACTGAACTAACAGTACCAGCCTTTCATTCTTTGCACAACAGTTAATGTTTCTGTAATTAAATTTTTTAGGTATGTGTAGTAAAAATGACAGAAGTTACCTCAAGACAAAGAAAAACACTTCTTATTCTCTGTCAGGGAAAGGAAAATCAAGACATTTTTTCCTTGTAATTGTTAATTTTTACTGTTTTAGTCTCCTTTTAAAGTGATAGTTGGATTTAACACATTCTCCTTAAATAAACACAAAGAAATATACACAATAAAAAGCAGTGTAAGGGAATTGATGCAGAAGGAACGGCCTGCCTTCTGCTCAGATTTAATCTGCATTCTAGAAAGGGAATTATTTTAAACTTGGATTTGAAATATCTGCCTCCAAATCTATCTAAAACCCAGCAATAACTGTATGATGGGACCATGCCCTGATCTCCCTTTGGCCACAACTCCTTGGGAAGTTCTCCCCTCTTCCATGGAAACATGGGGAGAGGAATCTGGGAATGGGATAACACAGGTTCCAACAGTTTATATTTCAAGCTATTTGGGATTTGATTAGAATTAGAACTATAAGGCTCTCTTAGCTCCCCACTGAGGTCAATCAACATTTAGAGAGAGTGTTGGATTTTTACAGCCTTTTGTTATTCCAGTTTAAAAGACTCCTTTATGCTTATTGTTGTGGTGATTCAAAGATCCATCCAAAGAGCAAAATACACTCCCTGAGTTTTGTTCAAATCTTCATCAGCTGGGAATAAAAGAGCACTAAATGCAGTTTCAGCACCACTGCAGTTTGCACAGGCAGGTATTGGCATCATTCCAGTCACTTGCTGGAGGTATTTGTAATAAAGATGGATTATCACCTTCTCAGATTCCTTATGTCTTTCAGAGTGCAGTTAATACAAACAGATGCATCTGGACAATGCAATGAATTAAGTGGTGGGTTTTATCAGGTAGCCCTTAAATTAGGTACTGCAGAACAGGTCATTGGAAGAAATGAAAACATGGTAAAAAAAATAAAAATAAGTAAATTAAAATTCTATTATACAGGCAGTGGGTTTAAGACGTTAATTTTATCCATGGAAAGCATTAAATGTGGTCTGAACTCACTGTCTGTGAGTCAGCTGGAATCTTACAGATTTCTTACCTTAATTCACCATTATTATTATAACCAAACTATTTAATATAAAGGGCAAGCTCATTCATTATATACTTATAAGTGATAGAGAACATTCCAATTCATATTTCTCTGATTTTCTTCAAATTTTGAGTGGAATCTGTGAAAACACAACAGTATATATTGGTATATAATATATTGTAGAAGCTCACCAGAAAAAGTGTATTCCCCATAACTTTTTGCTCTCACACCTTAACATGGTTATTGTTTAATTTCATTGAACTTTAATGGTTTTAGGAAAAGCTCATAAACCCCAGGAAGTGTAGCAAAGTTCACATTTCCAAACCAAAAGCAGAACCAAATACCAAGCCAGGTCCCCAAGGAGTCCACGGGAGTTTCCACAACACGGTCTTTCCTCCCTCAGAGACAAGACCATTGAGTTCAGTCTTTAATTAAGTTTAATATTTGCTCTGCTGTGACATGACAGTTCCTCTGCTTGGTCTCCTGAGTGTTCTGGTGGATTGTCTTTCCTTTTTTGAGTGTTTTACAGCCACTTTCTGCCTCCCAGCCCTGAATTTCCTTCTCTGCAGGTGATGGTGGGTGTAGGGATGATGCCAACCTGTGCCTGGTCCTACCATCCAAATAAAAAGTGGCCAGAGTGCAAACACCAGGAGTTTAGACAGCAGCACAGAGAACATCTCTCCTAAATATATAAGCAATGATCATCACTGGGACTTTCACAAGAAATCTTGAATTCTTTTAAGATACTAAAAAGCATCATTGGACACGGAGAGAAAACATGTTCTAAGGGTTATTCAGTATTAAATATCTAAGTTACCTTGTGAGTGTGCCTGGTCCTGCTGCTGTAACCTCTGCACAAGGGTTGTGGAAAGGCAGATGTTGGATTTGTATATCCTTTATTTCCTAGTAAAAGTCCAAAAGGCCATGAATGTGACCCAAAGTATCCATAGATCACCACAAAAATAAATACCAAAGCTCTGCCTTCCACCTTGAAGTGATAATATTGCACAGAAATGGTTGTGAGCTATCAAAAACTTGAATTTAAGTGATGCTATGCCTTCCTAAATACATAAAAGATCCTAGACAAATAAAAGAATGGTGGTTTGTGTGCATTCCTCTAATGGCCTTCACCATTTCATGGATATTTGCACTACAGAAACAAAAGGCATCCTATAACACTCAGTAATAGAGGCATAAAATTCAGAAATGACTGAATTTGGGGTTTTATATCTTCTGAATACTCGGATTTTGATTTCATCTTAGCAAATAACAGTATTGCAGTGGGTGAAATTAGATAAACTGTTTCTGCCTAAAAGTGTGGGTATTTTTGGGAAGGTTTTTTGGTTGAGTTGGCAATTTCAGATAACAGTCTTGGTAATGAAAATGTTGAAATTACTTTAACAGCCCAAATGGCACCACTGCAATAAACTGCAGCATAAAAATTCAGACTCTGTTAGAGCTTGTAAGCTTGGCTTAAATAGAGCAAAACCTTACTTAAGTATCATCCTTTTATTTGTTCAGATTCAGCATATTTTACAAACAGAAATGGAAGATAATATAAAGAAAAAGTAATGATTGTTGGGTACTGAGTCCTTCCCTTTCTTTACACTAAAAATAAGTTGTTAAATGGAGCATTTGCTCAAAAACATCTCTAAGCAATAGTGGAATAACACAGATAACCATAAAGCAATACACTATCAGAACCATTCTTTTAATAGGCTTGATCTTCTCCTTCCCAAAGTCTTCCCCATAAGGAGACCTAACAGAGTGAATGCACTCAGTAAAATCCAAAATCTTGGTGTCTGTTTAATTCTTTTTTAGATGCTTCTGCCCACTTTTTTTTTTCTTAAAATAATAATAATAATAACAAATCCCCAAGAAAACAAAACAAAGAAACCACCCCAAACCCCAACAACTAAACCCCAAAGGGAGACATAAATAATTTGCTTTTCTATTTTACATCCTGGCTATGACCAACAAAACCGTGAGCTCAGGAAAACGGTCTCATTTAGGTTCCAAAGGGGACTTCAGGGACTTCTGCATCCCAAATGACTGTAGGAACTGAGTTCCTAAAACATTCCAGCTGACAAGTCCTTGCTCTGAGCTGTGATATTTCTGCAGCATCATCACCTCGCTTTGCCCACGGTTTGTGTTCTGGTACTTCATGTTGTCACAGGACCTTTCTGGTTATCCTGCAGTAAATCCCATGCACTGTGTCTTGGTGTAAGATAGAAATCAATCACCATTAGCACCCCACACTGGATGTGCTGGAGTTAATGAAAGACTTCACATCACTGATTGGGTATAATTTCTGTGAATTACAAAAAGACAGAGAGACAGAGCAAGAGACAGAAGATGAGAGGCAAAACATGCCAGTGATGTTTATGCTAAAGAGCCGTTTGTGATGTAACATCACAGCTCTGTTGTACAGATGAACTCTGAAACCAAAAGGGCTTTGTGAAACAGAGAAAGGAAAGGGAGGATGAAGAACCATTTTTGAAACTTTCTGGTGTTTTCCCTGCTGGGATTAAATTGTTGATGTGTCTGTGTACTGTTCGAGCTCAGCCAATAGTCCTGGAGCTCAGGGATGGTTTTCCCCTCTCTTTTTAAGTCTCTGAATGTAGCAGAGATTCTTTACAATACAGAGAATGTCAATGAACCTTCCAGGAAGGATCTCACTTAAGATACTCACTTAAGCAGGGCAGTGTTGAAAGTTGGGCTGGATGATCTTCCACCCTTGAGGATTTTATGATTCTCTCTCTTCAGAGATCCGTCATCTTGTTCAGATCTGTTCAGCTGCAGAAGAGGACACTGAGGGGAGACCTCATTGCAGGTCCAACTTCCTGGGGAGGGGCAGAGGAGGGGCAGGCACTGATCTCTGCTCTGTGGGGACCAGGGACAGACCCAGTTAATGGCTGGAGCTGTGCCAGGGCAGGGTCAGGTGGGATGTCCGGACCCCCCCCTTCCCCCCCAGGGTGGTGGGCACTGCCCAGGCTCCCCAGGGCAGTGGGCACGGCCCCAAGGCTGCCAGAGCTCCAGGAGGGTTTGGATGATGCTCTGGGGTACAGGGTGGAATTGTTGGGGTGTCTGTGCAGGGCTGAGGGTTGTACTGGAAGGTCCTTGTGGGGCCCTTCCAACTCAGGCTATTCTGGGATTCTGGAATTCTTGTTAACTACCTACAAACCCTGAAGTAAAGATATAGCTCTAACATTGCTTTTCTTTAGGGATAAATTCATCCAACAGATAAATTGTTGATGAAACAAACTGAAGAAGTAACAGCTCTAGGAACAGATTGGTACCTGTGCCCAGAGAAGCTGTGGCTGCCCCATCCCTGGGAGTGTCCAAGGCCAGGTTGGACGGGGTTTGGAGCAACCTGGGCTGGTGGGAGGTGTCCCTGCCCATGGCAGGGGGTGGCACTGGGTGGGCTTTGAGGTCCCTTCCCACCCAAACCATTCTGTGATTCTCTGATTCTCTGCAGAAGGAGAGAAAAGGTTAAAAGGACACAAGAACAGCTCCAAAGGTTTGCTGGAGCCCTGTGTGTGCAGGTCCCTGTGTGGGAGGCAGTTTGTTTGCTCCTGCCTTTTGTAATCTCCTGGGGCAAGGAGAGACAAGCAAACAATGAGGGAGGAGAAAGTAACATGGAGAATAAGGGAGCAGGTGAACAAAAGCAACACAGAAAAAGCTTTTAATGGAAAAGACAGGAACCTGAAAGTTTCTGAGTGGTTTTAAGGGTACTAAAGGCTATGAGAAAATATATTCTCTCCTGTTTTTTAATCCACCTTTGATAAAACAATAGATTATTACCCTCAGGCTCTTGTATATATGTATACCCTTGTATATCCTGATAGCCATTAGCAGGGCATGCATCTTGTTTGACTGTCAGCATTCTGAAAGAAACATTTCTGAGGACTTTGCAGGTGTTAATGTAATACCAGGATATTTCTGCACAGAAGCTGATAAACAGAACAATGAAGTTTCTTTCCAATGTAAACTGAAAAGCAGAATTAAGGCAAAATACCCAGTATTTCCAATCTTATTATGTCTCCAGTCTGCTTTGGTGCATCACATATTGTCAGGCTGAGAAAACACATCACAGAATCCCAGAAGGGTTTGGGTGGGAAGGGACCTCAAAGCCCATCCAGTGCCACCCCCTGCCATGGGCAGGGACACCTCCCACTAGCCCAGTTTGCCTCAAGCCCCATCCAGCCTGGCCTTGACCATCATTTGGGCTTTGTTCTTCTTCCCTGTGTGTGCTGGAGCTGCATCCCCCTCCAGAGAGGGCTCTGCTTGTCCTGGCTCCCAACTGGAGAAACCAGCTCCATAGCAAGATTTAAATTGCCTCAGTGAGGTCCCTCAACCCCCTGTGAAAGGCAGCAGTCACAGGTTATTTATTTGTTTCCATTCCCCTTCTTTGTTAGTAATCAGTTGTGAATTTCTGCGCTTGAATAACTTACCTTTATAGTCACACTCAGTTGGAATTTTTGCAGCTGAGATACAGGAAAGGATATCTACTCATCACTCTGTCAAGTTTTGTTTTATGCACCTCATTTTTTTTTCCTCTTCCACAGTCATAATGAAAAAAATATCATAATATTGAGCACAAGTTATCTGCAGGGGAAAAGGGAATAACTGGATCAAGTCAATCAAAACATTAGATTTATACAAATACAGAAATTTCTAACTTTTTATCCTTTCCTTTGTGAATATCATAAAATCACTGACTGGTTTGGATTGGAAGGAACATTAAAAATCATCATGACCTGTGCAGGGCCAAGGGTTGCACTCGATGATCCTTGTGGGTCCCTTGTAGCTCAGGATATTCTATGATTCTGTGATTTCCCAGGAATCACCAAGAGAGAGGTTTTGAATCAGCAGCTTAACAAAGTAAAAGGATAAGAACAAAACCTGAGAGTGAATATAGCCTTTGCAATACAACAGATTTGACCATCAACAGCTTTCAAAATATCAAGATATGCTCACCAAATAAATGGAAATAAGAAGAAAGAAGACAATAAATGGGATTATTGAGTAATAAATAAATAAAAGCACGTGGAGATGCCAACCTTGGTGCCCAGGGAGGTTCACAAGAGACATCAGCTTCTGATCCAGCATTTGTCAGGCTGTAGCTGTGGATACCTAGATTTTACCTCTCCTTCCTTTTGTCACCAGCTCAACTGATGTCATTTTCCCAGCTTGTATCCTAAAAGAAAGGATGTATTTCCAAACTGCTTCCAAAGGCAGCTCTTTAACACACAGGGCAAAATAGCCAAGGAAGCAGATCAACCCACAGCTCATCTCTGCGAGGTGTGGGCAGCCTGAAATCTCTGCTCTCTCCTGGCAGGTTTATGTTTATAGCTGTTATTTTAAAGGTATTGAGGGAGCACAGGGGGAAAGAAGAAATGTCATATTATACACATAAACTGAGGGTAATTTTCTTGGCCTATGGCTCTTAAATAACACAGTCTAAACCCATTAATCCTGTTCTCATTTTATCTTCACTGCTGAGTGCTTAACTGAGATTGATCCCTCTCAGGTGAAGGGAATGCCCATGGGATTTCAAGGAACAAACCCCCCATCTTAAGGTAAATTAAATTTGTATAGCTGGACATTAGTGGATTATTTTATTATACTAAGCACAGCAGATATTTAGTCCACTTTCTGAAATAGAATGGTTATATCCATTGCAGGAATATTCCCATAGGAGCTACATTCCTAGTGGAAGTTAGACCAGGATCTCTCTTCTTCCCTGTGCAATAGCTGAATGAAGCTGAAGCTAAAGTTGGGCAGTCCCAGAGTTTAATGGATTTCTTTATCAATTTATTCCTGGCCGCACAGGCAGGCAGAGGAGCAAAATCTGGAGCAGGCAGGAGATTCTTAGGGCAATGAAGCTCCTTTTTGTCCTGCAGCCCTTCTCCATTGATGCAAAGAAAGGGATGTATTAGACCAGCAGAGTGATGCTTTAGGACAGAGGCTTTGAGTTAGATGGTCTTGTTTCTTGCCCTGGGAGCTCAGTCTGGCCTTGGAAATGGGGCAGGTCCTTCTTGGGACTTCTTCAGTTCTTGCTTCTAAGCTTCACTGACCCTTCCCCAGGCACCCAAACCCCAGGAGATGAGGGCTGCCCTGCAGTGGAGTGTTTTAGTGCCTTTCCCCACACTGAAAACCCCTTTTTCTCCTAAATTAAATCCAGGAGTACATGAGCCTGTCTCAACTCCCTACATGGGGTTGCACCAGGCCAGGAGTTCATGGCTTGCTGCTCTCTCTGTAACCCTGCTCTTAAACTGGAAAAGGCAGTGGATCAGAAGGATCAGTTCCTTGAGGAATTCCTCTCCAAAATGTGTTTGGGTGAGAAAATATCTAAATGGTTTCCCTATGGATTGCTATTGCCTTATTCTGTAATGAAAGTATCAAGAGTAGTTGTAGGATGTGAGCTAAAATCAGTTTTATGGTAATTCAGGGCAAATTGTACAAATCTTCTTAAGTAGATTGAGAAGTTATTTCTCATCCAGTCTTTCAGCTGCTGGAAAGCCAGTCTTATGTCTCTCCAACATTATGGAACCAGTGTAAGGTCTGGATTCTGCAAAGCCTCTCACTGGAGGATTTTTACATCTTTGACAGCTTCGCTTTGCTTGTACATTTGAAAGAACATTTTTTTTATTATTTTACTATTTTATTCCAATCCAACTCTTCTACCTCCTTGTAGCCTTGTGATAACACAAGGGAATGAGGCAGGTAGAGGGAAACCAGTGGCCTGATCAGAGCCAAAGGAACATCCAAACCCTCCCACTCCCAGGGCTGTGAGAGGGGGATGGATATTCCATGACTTATGAGTGAGTCCCACCAGGATGCCCCAGCAGGGAGGGCCCCCTGTGTCACCCTACAGGCAGAAGAGAGGTATGGGACTTTTTATAGGATGGGGTCTAGTGGAAGGGGTCCCTGCCCATGGGTTGGAGCTGGATGAGCTTTAAGATCCCTTCCAACCCAAACCATCCTGGAATTCTGTGATGTGGGGGCTGTGCCAAGAGGTTTAAGCAGGGAAGGGGAGAGATGGAGGTGGACTGGGAAAGGACAACAAAACCCCAGTGTGTCTCCCTGCATTGTCCATGTCTGTGTGTGCAGGGTGTGCTGATTCCAGACACGCTCCCAACCTCGTTGTGGGCTGGACCTGGTCACGTGGAGGGGCAGCAGCTTTGTCAGCCCACCAGAAAATGGGATTTCTTCTGCTTTAAAACCACTGGGATGGCCACAGATATCTCATGAAATGTTTATTTTGCTTCCCAGCTGCCAACCCCACAGGCACAGGAGGTCCTTTGCATGCAGCACTGCAGTGACACATCCTTTAAAGGTCTTTAAAGGAGATCAGTGTAACCATGTATGGAGCTGAATGAAAATTGTTTAGTAGCATTTGCAAATTGATTTGGGGATCTGTAATCTTTCACATACTGAACATTTTCTCTGTTGGAAAAGCAGTGTTTTTTACTCATGTCTGATCTTTATTCTTAAGCAAAGGGTCGATGGTTGGATTTGATGATCATAAAGGTCCTTCCCAACCTAAATGATTCTGTGATGTTTTGATTATTCACCTTAAGAAAGAGTGGCAGAATTGGGCAATATTCTTCTTTATGCTCCTACCTCAACATTTATACATAAATGTTTCAGCTTTCCAACAAGAACACGAGCACTGAAGGATGAACATTCCCACATTGAAGGATCACATCTGAGGGCATCACCAGCCCTTGGGAGAGATTCTTTGGTTCTTACCTTGCAGCTCATAGAGCACAAAGACAAAGCTCATTAAATAATCCCAGTGAATCCTCCTTGTAAAACTTTTATTTTTTCCCCCCCCTAAAGGACAGCAACCCATTTAATTTCTACATAAATTCCTTTTCTTTTTAGATAATAATCACGAGTGAGGAGCTGGGAGAGAAAGAGAGGTTGTGTTTTATACAAGTAAAATGCCATCAGTGCTTGTTGTTTTGCTGGGTGAATACTTTGTACAGAATTTCTGAGAACTGAGTCCTTCAAAATGAAATGCTGCTGTTCCAGGAAAAAAAAAAAAAAGGGATGGATTCAGGTTCAAGGATGTATATCACCAATGTGCAATTCACAACCTGGGGTTATTGTCCTCTCTCTATTTTATAATTATGCATTGAAGCAGAAATATTTTTTTCTTTGCCTAGCTGAAAATCCAGCACAGAAGAATAAAACTGATGACAAGAGATAATTAATTCAGGGGAGCACATAGAGAAACTCATTAAAAGGCAACAGATTGATGACATCTGTTAAAGCATTAAATATATATCCCCAAAGCAATAATGTTGGTCTTTGATCCTTTTCTTTCCAGCCAAATGCAACAGATTTTTATAGACCTTTAAAACCATCTTTTTTTCCATTCAGATTAGTAGGAAGTTGACTAAAAGGTCTTGGTATTTGTTCAGAAATAGGATATATTTGTCTTCCTCATCAACACGAGGAAGAGAAGGTTGTAACAAAACAAGTTGAGCTTTAAAATAATCATTCAATGTCACAAATCAGGCTGCGTGGAAAGCAGGTCCTCGAAAGACCTAGGCTGAAATTAATGACTTTAATATCAATTAGGACCTTTTGTCATAGACATTTAGGGGTGACCAGTAAGGACAATCCCTACCAATCCCTCTCTGGATCATTTAATGAAATCTTAGTGTTTTCCTACTCCAAAGCCTTTAAGAATTTATAACATCTAACTCACTTTGCTGTCTTTGTGCAATGCAACATCAGTGCTTTGAAGTTACTTCAAGAATAAAAATTCAAGGGAAATTGATATTTTGAAGACTTACATTCACTAAGATTTGGGAGATACAAGAGGAAAATTCTGTTGGAGAGTAAAGAACTGGGTTGTGGAAAATATCAGGGAAAAGTCCGTGTCCCAAAGTGTGACATGGTCAATCCATAACAACAGATACCCAAGGTAAGTCCCACGAAACACTTTCTATCAAGAAAGATTTGGAAAACTAGGATGGAGTTTGAGTCAAATTTGTGGAAACCTCCCAGTGATTTTCACACTGTAGCAAGAACGTGGCAAATTATATAACAGACTGTCCATGGAGTTAAAAACGAATCCTTTATATAATTTTTCTGGTATTATTGATGTCTTTGTAGATATAAAGGGGCAAGCAGTGGCTTCTACACTTTCTAATGGATAAGAAAACTTGGAATCCCACAAAATTTTTCATGCAGGTAGGGAATACACCTTTTGGGGGGATTTTTAAAAATCTCTCTCCATTTGTGTGATCAAAACCTAGACTGAGAAATTTCCAGGTAGAAAGCAAATGCATAAACCCAACAAAGTATGGCTGCAAATTAAATTTTTATACTCCAAATCATAAATTTATAAATTAAATAGTTATAAAATTCACAAATATTTCATCCACTTAAAAAGCTGATGGACACATAAGTGCATAGATATATAAAGAAGAAATCTGTAGTGACAGTAGATATGCAGTCTTAAGTAGAGTTAAAATTATGAGGTTTTTTTCTAATGGAAAAGCTGTCCCATTCCTAACAATCTTTATCAGTATGATTTATATTTACAACATCCATAAACATGTAGATTTCTTGGAGAACGGAAATACATTTGGAGGAATTCCTAAAGAGAGAGAAGGAAAAGAAATAAAAAGAAGGTATTAAGCCATTTTCTAATAAAGGGGGACCAGAAGGTGCCATTGAATCTTGACCTGTGGAACTGCAGAAACTTGTATGTGTTTCACAGGCAAGAAAAGTGAGGAGAGTTGGGTTTTAAACAAAAAATATGGGCTTGTACCTCCACCAATGTCAGTATTGATGCTTCTGTGTCAGGTCCTTACAGATGCTGTAGGGCAGCATGTTATGGGATGGCAGCCATACAATGTGCCAGATGGCTCTGTAGATAATTTCATACTGAATCAAGGGATGGAGGGATAGGACAAGGGGAATGACTTTCCACTGCCAGAGTGTTGGATGGGATATTGGGAAGGAATCCTTCCCTGGGAGGGTGGTGAGACCCTGGCACAGGTTGTCCCATCCCTGGGAGTGTCCAAGGTCAGGTTGGACGGGGCTTGGAGCAACCTGGGTTGGTGGGAGGTGTCCCTGCCCATGGCAGGGGGTGGGTCTGGATGGGCTTTGAGGTCCCTCCCCACCCAAACCACTCTGTGATTTTTATGGTAAATAAAACAAAGAATGTTTCTGCTGGAGATCTTACTCCTCTAACTCCAACATGAATTTTAATGCTGCTTGAAAAATTCACACGTCAGAAAAAGAAAATCTCAGCAGACATCGCCTCGCCTGGTGTCAAAATTGGCAATATTTGAGGCAGAACAGGGAGAAATAATCCATAAAGTTCCATCATTATTAGTTATCATGTGTTGTCAGCAACTGTCACATTGTGATTTCCATAATGTTAATGCAGTGCCACCACTGATACCCGAGTATCCAACAGCAGCACGGAACAGTGCTACAGCTAAATTGCAAAATCGTGCCATCAAACCTCAAAATGACATTTTTAATAGCAGTATCAGAATTTTAATGCCCCAAGATTAGTCTCCTCTCCAGCAGTTTTCAGTGCTGCCTTATCAGAGGCATCACAGAGCCATCAGCTTTCCCCAGGCTGGCACCGTGTCAGGGTACAAATATCACCTCACCCTCATGGTGCCACATGCCATGTGTTGGTACCTGCTCGGAGCTTTAATTCCCTGGTTTTCCCTTTCCCATCAATGAAGACAGGCCTGCCCTTCCTGAGGGAGCAAATCACTATCCCATTATAGTGTAATGATGCAGGAGGAGGGGTATTTTCTAACAATAGAAAATGAAAACAAGAAAACACAACTATTAAAAAAAAAAAAAAAGCCATTAAGCAGAATAAAATTAACTTCCAGTGGATATTGTGATAAATAACAGATGAATGGCAGAAAGAAATTTGCTGCTAAGGCTCTTGTTTCCATTGCCCTTCTCAAATCAGGTTTATTATCTACAATTATAGTTTACTTATAGTTAGACACAACTATACCTGTTATGGTTTTTTATAGTTGGGGAAGGAGTAGAGATGAGTGGAATGCATTTGGTCAGGGTAAGACTCTGATGTCTGTAATTCATTCCTAAGAGTCACCAACTGTCCTTTGCAAACTTTTGATTAAATTGATGGTTTCAGAACTGTCTGAACGTGCACCCTGAGCTAAAAACCGCTAAAGATAATGTTGAGTGACAGGGAGAATTCTAAGTCCAAGTGGCAGGAAATAAATTTTCCTGAAGCAAAGCTACTTGTTGTTTTTAAGATTAAGAACATCATCACTTGGCCATAAATCTGTAAAGGAAATGCTTCCTTGTCCTTCTAAAAAGGTACAAATTGCCTGGTAGTTCCTTTTCATTAGATAAGAATCTTTGCAAAACGGTTTGTAAAGAGATGAGGACCACTTTTTGTATTTCTAGGGGCTTGACACTTCCACCTTCACATAAAGATACAAGATTCAAACCTCTCTTTTATTTCTTCTGCCTGTGATTAATTATTTACACAGCTTAGAACAAGGACTGGAGGCACCTCAGCTGAGAACAGCAACGTGGCGCTGGGGCAAAATAAGGGTTCAAAACTAGGTGTTCCACAAGAAGGAAATGTCCTTTATTGCCACTGACTGTGGCGTTTTGGCCCCTCCCTTTCTTGGATTGAAACAGAACCCAGAAATTTCAATGCCTAGAATTTTGAAAATCCATTTCATTGCAGGACACAACCTAATTTTTGTTTAAAGTTTTCCATTTGAGGTATAAATGTTCCCAATTTATTTCTATCCACACATTGCTTAGTGGGGTTGTCCCACCTTGGCAGCCTCCGCTGTGAAGTGTCCTGCATGACTAAAAGGAAAGGAAATCATTTAAAATTTCACTAGGTGTTCATTTCATGAAATGTTCCTTCCTTCTCCTGTCCCTGAAAAAATGGACTTAAATGAAATTGTTGGGAGCGAATTCTTGCCTTGTAAAAATGATTATTAAAGTTCAGGAAGCAACAAAGACTAAACGACATAAAAGAATCTAAGACAGCGTCGCTGTCACTTCTACTCCGTAAAATACAACTCCACTTTGTGTTCACAGGCTGATAAAAGTGGTGAGGACTTTGGAACCACTGCATTTTTACCCTTATTACTTAATAGACTTTCTGGTTTCCTCCTGTTCAGCATTTCAGCTCTAAACTCTCCTTATGGGAGAGTGGGGTTATGTATTTCTTCATTAGGTCTTTAAATCCTTCTGTGCCATTACTCTCCTCGTGCTGAACGCACAATGAACATTCAGCTCGGGCTCTTTTTGCCAAGTGGCCTCTCTCTCCTCTTTCCAATAACTCATTAAACCCACATCTTCCAGGAATCCCTCCTACTTTGTTTTTGCTGATCATTAATTTCCTGGTGCTTTTTGCTGCTTTAAATCCTGTTCCAATCTCCATTCCCTCCCCATCATTAAGTGAGGCTGACTCCTTGTAGCTTTGATTGAGGACAAGATGTAAATCCCTCTCCATGTGGAGACTTTAAACAACCAGGAGGGGAAAAATAAAAACAGGCAATTTTTCTCATAACTTGAAAAATTAAAATATTTGGTCAGAGGAATTTGCATAGAGAGGTGGCTTCACAAGGGAATTATTTATTTCTAGCATAATATTTATAATCTATCAAACTGTGAATGATTTGGCATTGCAAACTCTTCAAGAATCCCTTAGAAGTGCATTGGTTGGAGCAATAAACTGGTTTACTTCCTAGTTGTATTCCCAGGCTTTTCCATGCCTGTGCCTGTCATTGCAGTCAGAAATTTGCTGTAACTCAACATTTTCCTACAAGAAAAATGGTAGAAGTTTTATTTAGACAGCTGAAAACTTAATTTTAGTCAATGTCTAGACTGCCCAAACAGGATTAATCAGCTTTTATTTGTGGTTCAACTGCAATGCTCTGTTTTAGTTATTAATACAGACAGGTGAGAACATCCTGGCAGCTGCCTCTGGTGTTGCACTCGCCCTCCCAGAGCTCCTCCAGGAAGATCCAGTGGGAAAGGACAGCACAGGAATATCATGAATAACCAGAGCCCCCTCTGGGAGGGATTATGATGGTGTTTTCTCCCTCCTGAGACAATTGGATTTAGACATTTTATTTACATTCTGCTTCCTTTTTACTGTCTTGCAGATAAAGTTTGAAAACTGCAGTCTCCCTCAGCCCAATTAGTGCAGAGGGATTTGTAACCCAGTTTTAACCTGGTTTGACTTGAATTTTGTTGTGTGTGGAATTGGCAGAGGTGAAATAACATTGGCAATAACCAGGTGGCAAAAATATCCTAAAACTGACTTAGCTGGAGGCAAGTCCAACACCTGCTCAAATTCTCTGGCATCTTACTAGTCAGACAAAAATCAGAATATCCAGGTTATATCCTGTCCATTTGTCAGTCTTATAGTGGTGGTATGGAAAACAATTTATACACGTGTCTAGAACTTCCTCTCTCGACAACATCAGTTGGACACTGAAATTTGGATCTATTTTGCATATGATCATCTGGTGTCTTGGACACCTAATCCCAACCACACATGAGGGACACAGGTACAACAGAAAAAAATGGAGCTGGAAGAATAATATATTTGAATAAAACATTTATTAATGTGGGCATATCTGAGCCTCATTTAGGGAAAAGAGGCAGGAAAAATGGGGAGGATTAAAATAATAAATCTCAAATGTAAAATGAATGCATGTAAAGTGACAAATAGCATTGATTTTTAACCCAGAGGAGAAACTCATGTCACTCCCTTCACACTGAAAACCAGGATTATTTCTTCCCCAGTATTGCCTCTTCCTTGTGCTGCTTCCATTTGAAGAATCCTGTTCACCTGGAGCCCTCTCCTCCTGCTCTCACCTCCCCAGAGCAGGGTAATAACACTCTCCACCTCTGGAGATTGAATCACCCTGAAGCATCTTTTATGACAAGTTCAACAATGAGATTAGAGTTTGTATATTTGATGGGGTTTATTCCCAGTTAACGATAATTATTGGTTAAAATACTGTTTTTTTTAACACACTTTGGTCTGTTATAAAGGACAACATCCAATTCTAATGGCAGTTCCCTGTAAATATTCCCACACCTTACATATATCCAACAATAATTACTGAATTGCTGCCAGTGTCAAGGTACAAAAATAACACATATTGTTGACAACAGCTACATAACTTACAAGTTTTCCTTCTAGAAACTGCTTGAGCTTCTCTTAACATTTTATATTATGCAGGAACCATTTACTTTAACTCATTTCTTGGATTTTTCCATCTAAAATTTCCTACTTTCCATTGTCCTGTGTATGTAGTGATGTTTCCAGGCTGTCCCAGCCAGGACTGAGCGTCGCTGGAATTACAGATGTTTCTTAAAATGCTTCCTGTTCCCTTCTCTCCTTTGTCTGATTTTGTGCCACTTAAATTTTATGGCTATTAAGTTCTTTTTACCAGCCTATTAAGAAAGAGAAAATTGCTCTGTTTATGACCCTGGGGCCTGTGCTATTCCATTAGTGACCTCCCTCTTTATCAAACTGCTTCAAATGCTGAACATTGCAAAGCTTTTTCTAGAAAAAGAATAAGCTTTGGAAGCTTCTTTTTCAGCACTGCAACTCCATTAGTGGCCCCGCAGAGGAATCCTGGTGGGATCTTTGGAGCACCAGCTCTGCCCTGACTTATCCCTCTGTCTGATCCACAGCAGAGGTTGGAGCAGCTCCTGAGCTCTCTGGAGCCTCCCAAGTGTGGTTCATTTTGTGCCTCTGCAACATCTGACCCTCCCCATTGGTGTTAAATAACCTCAAATCAATAAATTTGGTGTGAAACACTCAATGTGCACATGTGGGATATCCAAGGGACCCTTCAGAGGGGGTTGGACTCCCTGGAAGTGTCCAAGGCCAGGTTGGAGAAACCTGGGATGGTTGAAGGAGTCCCTGCCCTCAACAGGATGCCTGCCATGGTTTGGGGACGTGCTGGGAAGAAGTAGGTGCACAGAATGATTAAGAATTTTAAACTCTTCCCAGGGAAGGCACCAGACAGTGACAGTGATCCAGGGAGAACACAGGGGAAATAGTGCCAGCAGCAAAGCCTCTTGGGAATATCCACAGGGTTCTCTGAGACCTTCTTGGTGCCTTAGTCCACAGGGGGAACATCTCACTGGGGGGCCAGGCCACCAGCAAGGGTTGGGCACATGGAATCGTGGAATTGTTGAGGTTGAAAAAGCCCTCTGAGATCACCAAGTGCTACTGCCAGCTCAGCATCACCACTAAGCCATGTCTCCAGGTGTTTTTTGAACACTTCCAGGGATGGAGACTGCAGCACTTTGCTGGACAGCTCCTTCCAGTGCCTGAAAACCCTTTCCATGAAGAAATTTTTTCTAATATCTGATCTAAACTTCCCCTGGCACAACCTGAGGCCATTTCTTCTCATCCTGTTGTTTAATTCCAGGATGTGAATTCCCTGGGTCCATCATACTGGTCCTAACAGGGCTGGAGGAGCAGAGCCCGAGCTGGGGTGTGAGCTGTGTGAACATCAGAGCACAGAAACCTTTGAACAGGAATTGTTATGCACTTCCAGTAACCCATCCTGCCTCACAAATAAACTTTAAATGAGCTGTTTTTACAGCTGTTTCCACCATGACAAAAAGAAATATCCTTCTTTAAACAGTGATGTGGCTGACAATTAAGGAGAAGGGAAATTAATGGTAAGTGTGGATGTTAAAAGGATTAAATAGGTATGGGCAGAAGCTGAGGTTTTTAATCAGTGTGAAAATCTCTTCTAGAAGGCTCAGAGAGGCACTGCTGGGAAGCAAAATCTGTGGCTTCAGAGTCAATGTGTTTACTATAAACTTTATCTTGACCATCTGCCACCACTAATCAGATACAATTGGCACTTTCAGTTTGAAGGGAAACATATTCTGGACCTGAGATCCCTCCTGGATAGCAAACAGCTAAAAGTTTATCTGCACACAACACTTCATTTGGATTTGTTTACCTTGGAGGAGAACAAGATTAAGGATGGAGCAGATGCTCCTGCAAACCACAGAGTTGGTTTGAGGTGATAACATGGGAAAGAAACTCGTGGGTGAAAGCACACTCAGCAAAATAAATCCAGGTTATGTGGAATAAACAGGTCCTTTCCTGATCAGAATACTGTGATGATTGTTGGAANTGGGAGGTGTCCCTGCCCATGGCAGGGGGTGGAACGGGATGAGCTTTAAAGTCCTTCCAACCCAAACCATTCTGTGATTCTGTGACTACTCAGAGGGCAGGCAAACCAGACTTTATCTCTCTGTCCTAACAGTGGTTCAGGGTCTCACCTCCAAGAGTGCCAGAAGTTCTATGCAGAAACTCAATATCAAACATCCTGGTAACCCTTCACCATTTCCCTGCTTCTATTTTGGGGGCTTAGGCTCTGAAATGCAAAGGTGGAGAGTGAAGAGTTTGTCTGATTCCTTAATTAGCTCACTCTGGTCTGGCTTATATAACATTTCCTACTCACATTTTAAAAGGCTGCATTCAAATTTCAGCATGAGAAATATTTATGTGCTTGCATTTATTTAATTTTTTACCTACAACACAGTTGTATCTATTCACAAAAATATGATCTTTCAACCCATTGGTGACAGATCTGACTTTTAGATCATTTAGTTATTTTTGTTGCCTTCTTTTTGTCAGTCATGAGTCTCAATTTGACACAATTTTGTTGATAGTTTTTTGCCTGGTTGGGTGGTTTTATTGTTTGATTTTTCCCCCCCTTTTTTTGTTTTATTTTGGCTGTGTTTGTTCATTCATTTAATTTGGTTTGGGTTTTATTCTTGTTGGTGGTTGGTTTATGTTGTCTTTTTTTTTTTTTTTTTGTCGTGTAAGAAATGAAATGTTTTAGAAGACAAAAAAGATCTGCACAAACATTGTGGGAGAAGATGGTCTGACTGGAAATGCAACTCAGCAACTTCCTTGAGGGAAAATGCATCCTCTTGGTGAGATTATCTGTGACATTACACTGAGAGGGGAACAGAAACGGCAACTTGTTTTGTGAATAGGTGAAGAAAAGAGAATCCCAAACCACATTCATTCCTTCTACATAAAGAATGTGAATTTTGAAACTTAAACTAGAAGTGGATTAAGAAGTCATGCAATTCTTGTCAGGTTGGCAGAGTTTTGAGTTGTTTCTTTATTTCTATATTTAGATGTCTGGTGTTCTTTGAGAGAAGAGGTGACCTGGGATGAAAGGACCAGCATGAAACTGCATTGCCCCCCCCCAAACAGCAATTTGAAATGTTACAGCTTCATCCTGTCACATTCCCGTTTGGGAATATTTCCCCTGGCCAGAAATATGGCAGTTCCTCAATTAATGGGAGAGAGAGAGAGACTTCCCAGCAGTGCCAAAGCCTGAAGAATTGCACGTTCCAGCCCACATTTGGACATTTCTGTACTTACAGCTCTTGGGGAATATCAACATCACATCTCATGAGGCACCACAGTTGTCTGTCCTCATTTTGGGGAAAGAACTGCTCGTGTTCAAGGAAAACAAGGATAAGATGGGAGCTGAGATTAATTTTTTGTTGTTGTTTTCCAGCAAAAATGAGTTTTCTTTTTAAAACCCCTGTCATTTTCTATTATTTTATATCTGCTTATTTTGGTTGGCATTTTAGGGCTGAATTAAAATGAAAACTTCACGAAAGATGACTGGAATGAAATCACTGTGCATTGTTCACTAAAGCTTTGTGCTTTCTTTTTTTTCCCAAAAGGATAACCTGACATTTATAATCAGCCAAATCTTTTAAAAAAAATTAAAAAGAAAAATACAACAAATTCCAAAAAAGATAAGGTTTTCCTAATGGAGAATCATTATTTTTAAAATTCATATATGAATATGGATGACCTAAAAGTTATTTGTAAAAGAAAAGTAATAGGAGGTAGTAAACAATGGGGATTGACAGGTTTTGATTGTATTTAATTTTGCTTTGACATGTCTGGAATGCAGAGAAGATTTTAAATGTCTGGAGCATACAAGAACAAATTCCAGTTAACAGAACACCAGGAGGAGAGAAAATAGTATTCAAGCCTTCAATCTAAATACAGCCTCTTTCCCTTCCCTTCCCTTCCCATTTTTACCTTTTCCCTTTCCCCTTTTCCCTTTTTCTTTTTCCACATCCCAGAAGGGAGTATATTGAAGCCTGCACAGCTTTCCAAAGTATGTGATTTCCATGTTTGTTGCCAGACAAGCATCAGCAAACATATCTTTTTGAATGGTGTGGGAATATGGGCAAACAATTCCTAAAGAATTATTGCCAAGTCCACTCTGCTGCCAAATGTTAATCTTGGCCAAAGAGATGTGATTAAGAAAAGGCAATTAAAAAAATCCAGCAATGTAGGTTAACATTAATAGGGGAAATTGTAATATAGCTGTTAGAAACTGGTGTAGCTTTTCAAGCACTATTTGAGGAAAATCCCAGAAAACTGTGCCATCCTTTTCTAACACCTGCCAGAAGTGAGTGTGCTAGGAGGAGTTTCAAGATTAATAATATAATTATATATCCAGAACAAAATTTCCTTTCTAGTGGAACGGCTGTTTGGGAGGAAGGTAAGACAATAGATTCTTACCCATGGAATCATGGAATTGTTAAGGTTGAAAAAAACTTCTGAGATTATAAAGTCCAACTGTCAGGCCAGCACCACCATATTTACCAGTAAACCATGTCCCCAAGTGCCACATCTACATGTCCAGGAGTGGGGACTCCAACCCTCCCTGGGCAGCCCCTGCCAAGGCCTGACCACCCTTTCCAGGAGGAAATTCCTCCTCATGTCCAGCCTGAACATCTCCTGGCCATTCCCTCCCCTCCTGTCCCTGTTCCCTGGGAGCAGAGCCCGACCCCCCCCGGCTCCCCCTCCTGGCAGGGATTGCAGAGCCAGAAGGTCCCCCCTGAGCCTCCTTTTCTCCAGGCTGAGCACCCCCAGCTCCCTCAGCCCCTCCTGCTGCTCCAGCCCCTTCCCCAGCTCCGTTCCCTTCCCTGCACACGCTCCAGCCCCTCAGTGTCCTTGGAGTGAGGGGTGAGCCATCTATCAGGGGCAGTATTTCCTCACAAAATATGGTGCAGAAACCTGATCCTCCTCATGTCCTTTGCCTCCACCATCAGGACTGAGGAGACACCACCAGAGCCTGGACCTTCACCCCCAAGCCCTGGGGTCACTCCTGGTGTGCTGAAGGTGCCTCCACTGGCAGTGCCTTCTGCAGAACCAGAGGCAGGGAAGGAGTTTGAAAGGTGTTATCCAAAGCATGGCATTTCCAGCCTCCCACATCCCATTTTGAGTCTGTTTCCTGCTGTCCTTAACAACATATGGTGCAGGTTCTTCTCCCCTGGAAAGACCCTGTTGATCTCCTTGTTCATCCCCCCCCAAAATCACCATTTCTCACTGATGTCCCAGAAGAAGAAACATGGAAACTCAGCCTGGAAACTCTGCACCAACTCCTATTCCTCCATGTACTGCTCCCAGACTTAATAATCAGACTTAATGATCTTCCTAAAATATTGCATGTGAGATGCCAGTGACATTAATCAATGTTTAACAAAGGCAAGAAGTGCTGCTGCCTGAATATAAATACTTGCACAGAAAGATTTAGCATTTGTTTAGTGAGCTTAATTAAAAAGCTCTACTTGATGCGAGCGCTGCCCTTTGGAGGATCTAAACTCCTTGATGAAGAAATAAACTGTTTTCCCTCACTTAGAGCTTTCTTTTCTTCCTACTTGATGAGTGGCTTCAAAGATCAGAAGATAAATTCTCATCTGCTATCTTAATTTAAAAGCCATTTCAACATTCTGATAAGCCCAGGAGTTTTTGGGAGGCTTCATTTTGTTTGCCTCGGTTGTCGATGAACAAACTGAAGGTAATTAACCCAAGTTAGATATCTCAGAAAGATCCAGAGGCTTTGCATTTAGCACAGGAATGGGAAAATTTCTGTAGGGAAACCCACATCCATTAATGATTAAAGTGGTTTATCTCCTCTTTAATGCAGCTGGGTCATTCCAGTGAAGGTCAAGGTTAAGGCATTGCGCTGCATTTCGAGTTAAGCTTGTAGAATTGTAAAAAAGCATAATCAATAATCAAAAGATGTGGAATTAAACTCTGCAGATAGAGGAGAATTTGATAACATTTTTCCACAGCTGAAGCTGAGGAAGATCCTGAATTTCTCTGGACAAAACTCAATTGATTACACTAAGTCAAAAGTTTCTGAGTCTTTCTGACCTTGCAGTTTTGAGCATTGTATCATATATATATATACATATATAATATACATAAATACAAACCCTACACACTTCTATATCAAGCCTGTGATAGACATTAAAATAATAATAAAAAAATAAATAAATATTAATTCCATATCAGGTTAAGGAATTGTCCCATATGTCAACTGTCTGCCTCTCTTATTTCAGGAATAAAATTACAGGTTACTCGTGTCCAGGATTAAAGGCAACAATCTGCTTGGTATTAAAAAAATGGTACAAAAATCCTGGTATTTTAAAGAAAAGTCCAAAAGTTATGTGGTAATTGAAATATTCAAATTCAGTAAGATTTATATTGACAAAGGGCTTTTCCCATGACTACACAAACAGACATGGCTGGATTTTCTACAACTCACTAGAAATATCTCAAAAATCCTCTTTGGAGACACTGGTGGCTTCTCTAAGGTGGAAGAAAATAAAAGATCTGGGACTGTAAAGTGTGCAGGCTGAACAATCACAAAATAAATTATGCCTTTAAAATGTTCTAAATATTGACGTAGATATTACTATAATATTATAGTGAGATAATAAATAACAGTATATTACTGCAGTAAAATAAATCCATATAAATACCCTATATTTCCAAATTATCAAGAGAACATTTGATTTATCAACACTTACCTTTTCCCCACTGCTGGGTAATTGATTATTTATTTTTAGATTGTAATGTCTTATTGTGAAGAAAAAAAACACCTTTGGATTCTCAAATTTTCCTGGAATGGAAATTGTTTTAATGTGAGCTGAATTGGTTTTCTATTTTTCAACTGATGCTGCCAGCAGCGTTTGGGGCTTACTTCTTTTCCCTAGGAAAAGGGATTTATGACAGTCAGGATTTGGCACGACTCCATTCAATTAAAAATAATGCAGAAAAATGCTCTTTATCTTAACAGAAGGATAAAATAATACTGGATAGTTCTTCTGTGGAAGTGCAAAGACCTTGTCAAAGTCCATGTTATTCCATCATTTACCTGTCTGGGAGGTGATTTCCAAGCAAAAAGGATTTTATGACCCAGTGGTCAAATTCAAGTTTCCTTAATGTCAACTCCCATCCTCCTGAAAGTCAAACTCCCAGACTAAAACCTTGAGCCAAAGCCAGCTGAAGGCACAGAAATTCCCACCTCTGCAGTGGGCCTGGGAAATGCTTCCTAGAAAATCTCATTATTGGGGGAGATTCTTAATATCTTGGATTTTGAACCTGTTTTTATTAGGAAAAATTGTTCAGCTGGATCTGAGCAACTGTGACAAGGCTGTGGCATGTCCTGGCAGCCACAGGGTCAGAGATCCCCTTTCCCAAGGGACTGACACAGGATGTACACACTGAACTAAAACTAAGAGTGAGCAAACTATAATTTTTTTAAGCTGTAAAAATATGGATTGGTTAAATTTCTTCTAGGCTGGGATTTGAATCAAGAGCTGTCATTTTTCCCTCATGTTTTTGTCACACCAACAGACCCCTCCTTCCCTAACAGTCATTTCAGGTGACAGAGATTATTGTGGAGATGTTCAAATTACTGGAAATCAGGAATGACTCCCAGTTTTACTGATTACAGCAGAAGTATCTTTTTCTTCTCCTTTTTTCCCTGCTCTCAGGAAGCTCAGAATGAGGGTACCTCTCACAGCTTGCTCAGATTATGGTCTGTATTTTATTGTCAGGATTCACTCCTGCTGAGGGATGTTTTTCCCCTCAAAAGTTTCCTGAGCCAAAGGCTGGATAAAGGGATGGATATATTCTCTTGTTACAATCTTCAGTCCCAGTGTTGTGCTGAGAAATAGAAATTTCAAACCTAAACAACTAAATTCCTGCTCCTTTGAGGACAACCAAAAGCAGGCTGGTCAAGCTGGGGTTTATATTTGATTAATAGTGATGGATCAAAATGTAGACAGCTCTTACCCTGGCCTTGGACACTCCCAGGGATGGGGCAGCCACAGCTTCTCTGCCCAACCTGTGCCAGGGCCTGCCCACCCTCACAGGGAAGGATTCCTTCTCAATATCCCATCCATCCCTGCCCTCTGGCAGTGGGAAGCCATTCCCCTTGTCCTGTCCCTCCAGTCCTTGTCAATGGTCTCTCTCCATCTTTCTGGTAGATTGTTCAGGGACTGGAAAACCACAGCTGGGTCACCCCAAAGCTTCTCTTCTCCATGCTGGACAATCCCAGCTCTCCCAGCCTTTCCTCTCCTCACAGGGAAGAATTTCCACCTAATAAGTGATCCCTCTGCAAGCAGAGATTTCCATAGGGCTCTTCAAGGGACTTCACTGAAAACCTGTTCCATCACAAAAACTAGTAAAACTCTGTGTTGTCCCTGAAACCTCTGGAAAACCCACTCAGGCAAGTTTTTAAGTTCAGTGCTTTAATCCTCACCACTCAATGCCTGATTGGAGTGGGTGGCTTGAGATTACATGTGGTTAATAAACTCAAAGGACTCTCACTGTTAGATATTGAAAATACAGATCTGCCAGATCCATGGGCAAAGGTTTGATTTAAGGAAATAACATATAGACATCGATGCCTGTGCATTTCAGAGCCCTTTTTCTCTCTGAGCCCTTTGGCAGAGGCCATGCTCTCCCTTAAGTGAAGCCTATTATCTCGAAAGCAAAGGCAATAGACTTTAATCAGGTTACTCCATATCACAAAGAGGTTAAGGGAAAGATATTGAAGCTCTTCATTGTAAATGTATTTTAAAGAATATATAAGGAGATTGAATCTCCCGAGATTGTCTTGTATTTTAGAGAAATTTGGAGAGCACTTAATGTGAATTATATTTTAAAATGCTTTCAGAGGCTGGAAAGTTTGACTGATACTGAACATGAAATTAATGAACAAATGGTGACAACTATTACAAATGATCCTTCATTCAGCAATGGAACTTGATGTAATTAACATCATATTAATGGGAAGGGCTGGAGCTGTGCCAGGGCAGGCTCAGGTGGGATCTCAGGACAAGGCCCTTCCCCCAGAGGGTGGTGGGCACTGCCCAGGCTCCCCAGGGCAGTGGGCACAGCCCCAAGGCTGCCAGAGCTGCAGGAGGGTTTGGATGCTCCTCTGGGGCACAGGGTGGGATCATTGGGGGGTCTGTGCAGGGCCAGGGGTTGGACTGGATGGTCCTTGTGGGCCCTTCCAGCTCAGGATATTCTGTCATTCTGTGACACACACAAGACAACATTTACCCAACCTTATGTTTTCCTCTTCTGTATGGAGCTGCAGGAACCTGTCCAGCTTTACTCAGCGTAGAACCAACACCTCAAGCACTGCAAACATCAGAAACTGCCCTCACAGAAGCACCAAAGCCCTAAATTAGCTCTGTCCATGCAGGTCTGTCAAGGCAGATTTGAAGAAAAACAAGCTCCAAATTCTAAGGATTTCAATCCTGTTGTTATGTAACCCCTTTGCTCTGCCTACTAGAAAATTAAGGCTATTTTCAAGCTGTTCTTGCACTGTTGAAAAAGAGAGAGCTGCTAATCTGAGTGCTAACCAAATATAAGAGAAAGCTGTGAGAAAGTCAAGGAAATGAGTCCTTTAGACTTCCAGAAAAGAAGAATAAACTTGAGGGAGTTCTATCCACACAGTGCAAGTTAAACCTGGTGCAAACAGGTGCAGATTTGCATGTCTTGTACTACATGCAAATATATTATGTGGTTCTCTGTACAACCTTTCACTGAAAGGGAAATGTGTGAGGAAATGCACCTTTTACTACATTTGTTACAGAAAAAAATACATTTTGTATTACTCCTTAAAAAGATCTAGTGCTCAGACAAGAAAGAAATATGGAGACATTATTCTATGATTAAAAATAGTCTGCTACAAAAGTTTATAGCAAAAATCCAGGCCAGTTTTCTTACCTGACAGATGAGTCTTAGTCTAATTCTCTTTTGTTGTGGGGGTCTAAAAAAGATAATTTAAACTTTTTAAATTGAACAATCACAAGCCAATTCCAAGAGTAATGAGTGGAGAATTTTTAAGCTTTAGATATGAAAAAAAAAAAAATTAATGATTTTATTAATCCTGTTCACTTCAGCATCCCTGTTCCCAAATCCTGGCTTTCCAGACACATCATTGCCCCACCAGCATGTAAAACCAGTGTGATGATACTCTTTAATGCTCTTCTCTACTTTCCTGATGAAGTAGCCTTTTCCTATTTATTTCCAGCAGAAGGAAAAGTGATGCTATGGATTTTTTTTCAGATGTGCTCTTTATAGCACTACAGCTGCACCACTTAAACGCTGCGTTCCTCCCCTCCCCACAACGCCAGGCCCCGGGAGAATTGGTTATTAACTCCAAATGAGTATTGCAGGACTGCTTTCCAAAGATTCCTGCTCTTAAACGTGGAGATGGAATGGAAAGGGAGGGCTGCCGGGTGCCAAGAATTCCCACCCAGCTGTGCTGCAACGAGAGAATGAGGAAGGTTTATGGGAGGGATGCTGGGACTTACATTTTGGCTTCAGTTCCCACAGCGTGTGTTTCCTGAGTCAGGAACATTACCTGCAATAACCAAATTTGCTTTTCATTTTAAGGCCGAGATGATGGGAAAAAAAAAAATGTTCTGTTGTAATTTTCGCTCCAAATCACATATTTGTCCCCAGTAAAGTTGGAGGGAAATGAGAAGCCCATAAAGTTTGAAACTCATTTCATGTCCCCTGAAAAATTGCTGTGTATTCTTAGAGCTTTGAAATCAGTATAGAGCACCCTTGGTGTTTATTGCATGACTTGAAATTAGATTCATTTTTGGAAGTTTTATGACAAAAAAAAAAAAATAAATTATGCCTTGCTATTTACGATAGAATTGCTAAAAATTCCTGGGAATAACAGATTGTCACTGCACGGGATTTTCTGCCAAGGCAGTGGCAGCGGCAGAGCTCTGCATGAGGCACAGCAACCCTGCAGCCTGTCTGCATCCTTGGGGGTGGAAATCAGGTCTCCTCAGCTCCCACATATTGCAAATGTCTTGTCTTCTCATGCATGGGCTGGAGATTCCTGTTCTCCTGGTTGTGCAACTCCATCCTTGCTTCCGACTCAGTGTTTGCTTCACGTGTTCCAAAAAGATCAGGCATTTTGCTTGGATTATAACACGATTTATCTCCAAGTCTTATTTCAGCAGGCAGAGAGTTTAATCTCAGGTAATGGCATTGCAGATATAAATTCCAGCTAATAAAAGGACTTAATAAAACGTGGGCAACCACAGGGAAGGACATTGTAGGTATCAGTGCAACATCCTGACTAGGATATTTTATAATCTTTATCAGATTGTAAAAACAAGATCTAGAGTTCTTGTATCCATACACAAACTCCTGGAAGTAACCCAAACAACCCAGAGGCAGAATCCAGAGTGTTCTCCATAAGGAATGTTTTGACCTTTCCCCAGTACAGCTGAGAAGGGTCACTGAAAGCAGCACACACTGCCAAAAATATCAATGCAATTAGAAATGTGCATCAGAGGTACTTTAACGAGCTCTCATCCCTGTCTGCATCCTACCCTGATGCCATCAGCTCTCACAGTCACTGACACGTGCAGGAAAACATTAAATAGGAATGTTACTGAAAGGAAAGGTTGGGACTGTGTTTTCTTCTCTTTGCTTCCATGACTGTTTCTTTATTATCCACTCCTTTTTCTCAGCATAATGGGATTTTTTTGGTGTAAACGTGCTCTTGTCTCCTGTATGTAATCCCTCTGTAGCACTGGCTGCCAAGTGCAGTCACAGAATTCGGGGATGTGATGGGTTGTTTTTTTGTAGGCCTTCCTTAGTAACCAGGGTCAAAATCTAGGAAGTATTCCATCCCATCTCTTTACGTAATCAGGTGTATATAAGCTGAAGGGGGAGGTGTTNGTTGTACCTCGTATATAAATTTAATATATGTAAATATATATATATATTTCTTCAATTTTCTCTTGCTGCTTTTTTGCCGTTTCGGGAGAGAGAGGGGGGAATCCTTCTTGGGAGGTTTGGCCATTGGCAGAGAGAGCCAACCCAAACTTTCACAGGGGAAAATCCAGGGAATGGCTCCTCTCCTTGCATAGCAAAGCCAATGTCAGCTTGTCCTGATCCACATCTTATAGTTTATAATTCATCTTTATGGTATATCTAAAATAACAAGTGATCAGTCAAGTAGAATCCCAGAATCCCTGAGGCTGGCAAAGCCCTCCTAGCCCAGGAGCCCACCCTGTGCCTGATGCCCACCCTGTCACTGAGTGCCAAGACCAGTCCTGCCTTGGGCACCTCCAGGGCTGGGCACTCCAACCCTCCCTGGGCAGCCCCTTCCAAGGCCTGACCACCCTTTCCAGGGGGAAATTCCTCCTCATGTCCAACCTGCCCCTTCCCTGGTGAGGATCACAAGGCCATGACTAATTTCTGTGATAGTGGTTAAAAAACCCCTCAGAAATATTACATTGATATTTTTAAAGACCCACATATTGGTATCTCAATTTCTTTGTGTTCTAAACATAATACTGGCAATTTCAAACAGGGAAAAGGTGATAAAATAATAAATGAAAATATACAGAGCTACTTTCACTCATAAAAACCCAACCTGACCACCTAAAGAACTCCCAAACTGAGTTATTTCATGAGATGGTATCAATTTAAGACTACAAATCATATCCCTCCAAGAAGGGCAGCCACATCATGCCAGTTTCACATTCCAGGTGGGACAAAAAATAGAAAAATCAAGATATGAAAAATAGAAAATGTAGCACAGAAGTCCAAACTTACCAACTGAAGCAGTTTTGCTATGTCTTATTTAAACAAAAAAAAATAGGAGGCACTTTTTGAGGGGCTGATTAAACATCTCTGCCTTTGAGAGTGGAATCACCGAAGGTTCTTAGGGCTTCCAATTATTGAAAACAGAGGGAATGTCTTAAATGTATTATTATTTTTATTATTCTAATATTTTATGTTTTATAGCAATAATNTTGTAATTAAAATCTTTCCTAATCCAAATCTTTCTACCACATGCCCCAAATTTCTTTGACCAAGAAACACACCCTACAATCATAGCCTTAAAGTAAAAAAAATCGACATCAGAATAGTTTTGAGTAAAAAATGGATATATATGTGCTTAATTACTTTTATTTGTGGGTTCCACTGCATTTGATTTGCATTGGATATTTTTTAGATACCCACATTTGCATTTTGGACGCCGTAGTAGTTTGTCTGTTGGATACACCAACAGAAGACATGGATTTCCACTCTAGACTATTTATTTTACTTCAGGAGAACAAGAACCCAACAGCAAAGAGCCAATATGTGACTATTCCTTTTAGTGGATCCCTTCTGATTTGCTTGAAGTGTCTGTGAAGAAGAAAGATAGGACTTGCCAGGAAATGGGTGTTTGTTGAGAACCTTTGTCACAGCCACACTGTCCAGGTGATTATTGCCATGCACTGAAACCAAAGAACTGCAGCTTGACTTCCCACATGCCACAATTATTCCTCTTATCACTTTATAAAAAGCACTGTACAGCAAAACCAGGAGAGATTAAGAGCTTGGAGTGTGAATCTGCATGTTGGCAACGTCTCAAAAACATCCCAACGCTGCTCTGACTTTTTAGTGACTGTACACTGTCAGGATAAAGCTTGTTGATCGGGACTCCCAGGATCTGAGGGTCACATGATGGATTTGATCTGGAAAAAAACCACATTTCACTCTCTCCTGCTTAGTTTTTTTCCTAGCTGGTGGATTAAAAAAATACATCTTCCATGTATGTATTCTCTCCCAATAAAGAAAAGGCATCTGGTGAGTGTTTCTGTAGAGGAGAAAGCACGAGGAGCAGAGAACTCATTTTCTTAGCTGGGGAAGACATGATGAGCAAAAACAGGGAAAGAAATAAAAAGAAAGAAAACAGAATTAAAAAAATGAAGTACAGAGGACAAAATTCAAAGATTTATTAGGCCTGGAGAGTCATATAAGAAAAATTCTAACTCAGCAACATGTCTGAGAGAAATTAAGGCAGGAGCAATCAAGGCAGGATCAAATACACTTTGTATTTCATGCGAAGGAGCTGTGAGCTCCAAGGGACATCACTCCTCTGTCTGGAGTAGCTGTTCTAGGAATACAAACCAGTAATAACTTAGAGACAATATTTAAGTATTTCTTACGTGAAAGAACTTTTCTCCTCAGCTTGCTCAGAGTTTTGTCCCTGAAGGGGAGCAGAAGCTTTCCCGTGCCTGGAGGTGCATCCACACACCTCAGGTAAGAGATTAATGAGCCCGTGACGGGCACACAACGCCCTGTGTGGTGTTGACAAGCATCACCATCTGAGTGCCAGCCTGTCCTCACCCTGTGGTCCTGCTCACCACCCCAGATTTATGGAGGCAGGAGGGATGTGAGCCCTGCTTGGTGATGCTGTGCAGGCAGAAATCCCCGCCTGGCTCAGCCTGCTCCTCCCTCGCCGTCAGCCCTGCAGGAACGTGTTGCCTGCAAGAGACAACAACATTGCTGGGAGCCACAGAAAGTGAAAAATTAAAGCTGAAGGTAACAGGAAGAGCAAAAATTGATGTTGCCCACAAGGTATTTCTTGTGCAACATTGCCCACAGGCCACTGAGGGCGGGGATGGTTCTCTAAACTAGAGGACACGCAGATGCTCGGTGTCATCCTTACCAGTGAGAAGACCTTTCTGATGGGAGTTCAGCTGGAATAATTTATTAGCACAGCAATCAGCATTTTCACCCTAGGCAGTTGCAAGCAGCTGCTTTGTATGTAATGAGTACTTAACTGTACAAACATATCCTTCCATCTGCACTCCTAAATAAATCTGTGCCGAAGGACACCCGGTGCCGATGCCGTCGGAATAAAGCAGAGAAAGCCTCTTTAGCTCAAAGGTAGCAACGAAGCTTCTCACTGTCACAGGTTAAGTTCTTGTGTTTGTACAGTTCAATGAGTTAAGCCAGTTTAGTAGCACTGAGAAACAAATAGTGTGTTACAAATTGAGTCAGTAATGGAGAGGGTAAGTGCAACATTGCACCACTGCGCCAGAATTCTTGTATGTTATGTGTAGCTCTGCCTGACAGTCTCAGAAAAGAGGGTAAAATAGCTATAAGGGACATGGGGGTGGGCTGTGAGGGCAGTGGGGATTGAATTAAGTCTTTCACAGAGTGAGGGAAGGCTCCTCATCCAGAAAAGAAGTGCCAGGGGGTGAAACAGTCGGTGCTGGGAGGAGAAAAAAGGGCCAAAGTGCAAAATCTGAGAACAGTCCTTTAGTAACATCATTGCAACACATTTAAATATGGTCAGGGAAAAGCAATTTTTTTCTCAGACTGCATGATGAAACTGTAGAAACAACTCTGAAAGCCTCCCATGGAATCTAATACTCTTGAGAGGTGTGAAGAGCTAAGGGAAGGTGGTGAGAACCCAAGGGGCTCACTGTGCTCTCACCCTCTTGTGTGCCCCCTGTCCAAACCACAGCAGGGCTGTGTGCACAGATCTGTTCTCATTTAACAAAGCTTCTCATGGATTCCTACCTCACCCATTGCTCAAATCAACCCATAGCTCCCCTTTGCTACACACACAGCCTGAGGGGAATGAAAATTGAGTGCCAGCTGAGTTATCAGGAACTCTGAGAAAGAATTGTCTTTGTGTGTTTTCAGGAGGCCTCATGACTTCAGATAGTGCTTTGGTATTCCTTATGATTTTAAAGCTGTATATTATGCTTTGTTGTTGTTTTTTAATCCTCTGTGCATTTGATCTTTGTTTCATCCTCCCCTCTCTAAAAACTTGCTTGTAAATGCAAATAAGATCTTGTGGAATTGTATGGATTTGATAACATATGAACCAATACAGGGACTGAACAGAAAGAGAAACAACACCTGGTATAGCACAGAAAATCCTTGTATAAATAGACCAAGTGCAAAGATCAAAGGCATGGATACAATTGGATAATTCAGAGCTTTCTGATGGCCTATAATTTGAAACCATTAATTTGGGCATAAGTAGGATGTTTCTGCCAATAAAAAGAACATCTTTTGGATTGAAAGATAAAAGAGCAAGCAGTTTAAGAGTGGCAAAAAGTACATATGTCAAAAGATAAGCATGTTATGTCCAGAAATCCCCCAGAGTGCAAGTAGAAACTGAGAAACTTCCTTTTAGATTCCATTGAAATGAAAAAAGAGTAATTATGTTGGAAAAAGAACCTAAAGATGCCTCTGTGATACATAAATATAGTAGAGAAAAGAGAGAGAAACAGTGAAGATACTCAAGGAATAAAGACTAGTGAATGCTCTTACTTTGTTTTGGCTAAACATGAGGAAGTGGATTTATTCCTTTTCTCTATCCCAAACCTGCATTATTCCAATGATACAAGGTGAAGTTGACTTTTCAGATTGAGATAAGGGGGCAGCTTGTAAAGGGAGATGAAGGTGCTGTATTTTGCAAATATTGGGACTAAGTCTTTTCATGGGATTATAAAATGCTCTTTAAATTTCATAGAGGAGTAAACTGAGCTTGGCAAACAAAACTTCAAAAGTCCTGATGTGCATTAGTGAGGCAGGTCCAGTGTCTGGTTTTGTGCCAGGAGGAAGGCAGTGATATCAGGGATGGGGAAGAGTGGAACTGGACACCCTCCACTAGCCCAGGTGCCTCCAAGTCCAGTCTAACCTTGGACACTCCCAGGGATGGGGCAGCCACAGCTTCTCTGGGCAAACTGTGCCAGGTCCTCATAGCCAAGAATTCCTTCCCAATATCCATCTCTCCCTGCCCTCTGGCAGTGGGAAGCCATTGACCTTTGTCCTGTCCCTCCAGCCCCTTGTCAATAGTCTCCCTCCACCTTTCTTGCTGGCTCCTTGCAGATCCAGGAAGGTCACAGTGAGGTCACCCCAAAGCTTCTCTTCTCCAGAGGGCTGAGCTGAACAATCCCAATGCTCCAATTTACAAGGCCACGAGGGAAGAAGAACATCAGGAAGCTCCAGATCTGTGAGTCCAAACTCAGCACCTGGAAATCTCCCTGGCTTCTGCTGAGGGGTGTTGGAAGGACAATGTGCCACCAACATGGGTTCACAGAGGGTAAGTGCTGTCTGACTGATCTGGTCTCCTCCCGTGATAAGGTCGTGGCTCAGTGGGTGAAGGGATGTGGTTTCCTGGTTCTCAGCAAGGTTTTTGACACTGCCCCTCACAGAACCCTTCTGGAGAAGTTGTGGGATGAGCAGGTTCCTGGTGCACCGAGTGAAGAACTGATTGAGGGGCAAATTGTAGAGATTTGGGGCATATCTGACTGGGACCAGTCACCAGCACTGAAGGGATCTGGGGACAGGGCTGGAAGGCATGACCTGTGAGGACACCTAAGGACTCTTGCTTTGTCTGGTTTGGAGAAAAGGAGGCTGAGGGGTGACCTTGTGGATCTCTGCAGCTTCCTAGGAGGACATGGAGCTGCTCTCTTCTCCCTGGGATCCAGGGATAGCACCTGTAGGAATGTTTCAAAGAGGTTCAGACTGGACATCAGGAAGCATTTCTGTGCTGAGAGGGTGGTCAAACACTGGCCAGGCTTCCCAGGGAGGTGGTCAATGCCCCAAGCCTGTCCCTGTTTAAGGCATTTGGGGATACCTTTAATAGCACAGTTCAGCTTTTGACCAGCCCTGAAGGGCTCAGGCAGAAGGATGATCTTTGTAGGGCCCTTCCATTTCAAATGATTCTATTTAACTTGATGTGATTCTAAAACCTGGAGGGGTCTAATCCTGTGGTAGATATCTCCTCTAATTCTGGAAATTATAATGGGGGGGTGACTGGAAGAAAAACAAAAGAGAAAAACAAACAGAATTGATGGCAGTTAGTGACCAGCCTCAGGAAATGCATATTTTAATATGAATAAATTCTGTCTCCTTTGCTGAATGTGATCAATACATTCTGGGGATTACCAAACAATAACTCTCCTTCATTCAGCTTTCTTTGTCACACATTGTTCTATATTTTAAGAGTTCAAGTCAAAAAGAAGTTGACTGGAATATGGTACAGACTTTACATACAATGATATTGCTGTTTTAAAAATCCTTTCCAAAACCTATTTTGCCTACAGCAAAACACTTTGAACAAAACAGAGCACTCAACTTTCACTGGCTGCAAGAGTCCACCACTGACTACTTCTTTAACAATATAAAATGAAATTTAAAACTGACATAAAGGCAAAGAAAGATGCTTTTTTGGTGAACAGGGCTTGGCTGTCAATAAGAACATAGCATTCAAATAATTTTTTCAAAGCAAATAATCATAGAACAAAAGTTATTATGTCGTGGTTTAATCTCTTTGGAGTTTCTCCAGATCACTGAGGTTTGTGACTGACTCTTGACCCCCTCAAGGCTGGGTGATGAAAAGTATGTTAAAAGAAGATCCTGAGGGAAATGGTGTGGCTCAGTGGGCAGGGCCTGAATGAGCATCACTTCACTTACTAAGGCAATCTCTACTTACAAAGTCCTGCAGGCACTAAGGGTAAGCAGAAGGCTAAAGAAAAAGTGCTTCAAGAATTGCAACCAATCAAATAATTAGCATTTTCCTAATCTACAGAGCCAACTATGATATCTATGGAAGAGGAATCATTTCTTATTATGATACAGGACTGTGTACTAAGAATAACAGCAATTTCTGATAGACCTTTTAACCCCAATTTCATCTTTCATAGCCCTTGGAGGTGGGCACTGGAGATTTTACAACCTCAACTGAAAAGCTCCTCAGATGATTCATTTTTAAAAAAGAAAATGAAAAAAGGAATGCATAGACATTCCAAACGTGTCCACAAACAAGGCTCTTTCATGTTCACACAGGCAGAACAAAACCAAAAGAAAAGAATCCCTGCAGCAACCAATTCTCTGGCCTCTCATGTTAAAACTTAAAATAGGAGAGCGAATCCAGAGAAACCAATTCGGAAAGAAAACTCCAACTGTCCAGCTCTGTTCTCTTTTCACAGGGCTGATCAAAACCCCCCAGCTGGAGTGGGGAGTTCTCAGGAAGCAGAGCCCCCATTCCTGCTTTAGCAGCAAAACCAGGGGCATGTTCCAGCTGCTCCCTATCCAGCAGCATCCAAGGGTCCTCCTGCCACCCAGTGAGGCTCCCAAAAACCCAGCCATGGCAAATTTAATGCAGTCAGGGACAAATTTACCCATTTGGCCTTGGCCTCACGCTGTTTAAATCACCTGAGTTTTACTGCACAGCACAAAATGAACAAGCTCTGGTCCCTCCCTTCAACATAAAAGAGAGAAACCCATACCCAGAGTTGTCCTGGCTTTGAAGAGCCTTTATAGAAAGTTTTGCTTTATAAAAAGTGTTCCTGTAAATGAAATTCATGCATTGTGGGAGGCTTCTCATCCATTAGCTTGCTGTGAGGAGCAGGACACTCATAGTTGTGTTCTGTGAGGTCTAAAATTCGTATTTGCACATTTTTTGCTTGACTTACACAGAATATATTTGTGTTGTTGTTGTTGAGATTTCTCCTCCCAAATCAGAATAAACAAGTGTTCTTTTAGTAGCTCACCACCCATAAAATTAATATGTATATAAATGTAATATATATACTTATATTTTACATATATATATATACACACACACATGTATAAACATATATACAGGAGTCCTGCATAACACTTGCTTGATAAATATTGCCTTCTTGTAAAGAAAAAAAAGCTCAAAATAAGAATGTTCTCAAATTATTCTAACAGGTAAAATGGTCTCAGAATCCTTCACATCTGCCATAGAAATTAAAAAAAGCTGATGCAACAGCTCTGTCCATCAGATTGCCATTAATTCCTGTGGGAATTTTAGGTAAGAATGATAAATTAAAAAAAAAATCCAAAGGGACAATACTGTCCATGAAGAGAATGCTAAAGATGAAAACAAAATAACATTTCCACCACACGAGGTTTCCTTAAATGACGTTAAATCTGGGCTTAGACTTAATCCTAGATCAGGTTCATCATTTTTTTCTCTAATGTTTCACAATTAGAGACTAAAGCCTTTAAATCAGAGTTGACATTAAGAGGTGACAGAGCCCCAGTGAGACACCAGGACAGTCTGTGAGCTCTGCTGCTCAACACTAAGGCACAAAGCTGGAACTAAATCCCAACCTCACAGGGACAACAACTGAGAGCCACAAAGTCCTGCCTGAAAAGACTACATGCATCGATAAAAAAAATAAATAAAATAAAATAATAAATATTATTTTTTTTTCATTGTATGAAATCACACAGCATGTCTGCAGGCCAGCACAAGCTGCAAAGGCACAGTTGGAAGGAAAATGTGTGTGTGACCTCCTTGATTCTGCACCCAAAGCTGGAGATCCGAGCAAAAAAGAACTTTGCAGTTTGGAATAACATTATTTTCCTACTGTTCTGGGTCTGTTTGAAAAATCTGAATGGCTTTCATAAACATCTGCCTAAGATATATGTAATTTACTTAATTGTACCTGCTGAGTTCCTCTCAATAAGGAATTGGAGCTAATAAAGTCTGCCCTTATCTGCTGAGGATGCCAGAGGGTTCCTTGTTCTGTTATTCTTCCTGCTAAATTGGGAGAGGGAGACTCTATCTCCTTTGTGTAATTTTCTGTTGCTGCCAGAATGTTTACAATTTATTCTTAATTAACCACAAAATGATTCTGTAATCAGTGGCAAAGGCCAAAACTGGAGTAAGCTTTTTGTGAGTATATTTTTTAAATTCATGAACTGTGGTTTGTTCTCAAGCCTTCTCTAGTTTGCAGGAGTGTAAAAAAAACCCTTCAGTTTTATTGTAGTCTTGAAGGAATTATCTATCAAATTATGGAAGCACAGAATGCTTTCGGTTTCCCTGGAAGTGTCCAAGGCCAGGCTGGATGGGAATTGTACCAACCTGATCTAGTGGAAGGTGTTCTTGCCCATGGCAGGGGTTGGAAAGAGATGAGCTTTAAGGACCCTTCCAACCCAAACAATTCTGGGATTCTGTTATTTGTCAGATCCTGAATGATCTGTTCTTAAATTCATTAGAAATGCCCTAAATGTGTTTTAGAAAGGGAACCTCATGGTTGGTGTTGGCAGCTCTGGCCAAAATGCAGCTGAGAACTGGAAAGCACCAAGAAAAAAAACACTGTAGTGGAGAGAGGACTTTATGCTTGACATAAACAGGACTTAAAAAACAGCAGAGCTCTTTTCATTCTCTACTTGAAGATCTATGTGCAGTTGGTTGACCAGGTTAGGACACATCACTTGAAACTGGCTGAAAATAATCCAGGCTGCACTAAAAAAAAAAGCAAGCAGACTTCCTGCTTTTAAGAAAAAAAAAAAAAAATAAATCATCAGATGTCTGTGTTAGTGTAAATTTATACAAAAAATATTTCATATTTGCTTCCTGACAAGTTAATTAATATTTTTTGGCTGAACTAAACCCTTATTGGTGCATCTCTTTCCTTGTTTTCTGTGCTTTCAGAATACTGCAAAGCAGTGATAATTCACAACAGTGTGAACAACTGCAGATGCTGCCAAGCTGAGTGGTGCAGTGGATTCACTGGAGGGAAGGGATAACATCCAGAGGGACCCTGGCAGGACCCTGGGAAGTGGGTCCATGCAAATCCCATCAAGTTCCATCTGGGAAGGGGCAATTCCCAGTGCCAGGAAAGAGTTAGGGATGAAGGGATTGGGAGCAGCTCTGTCCAGAAGGACTTTGGGGTGTTGGGGGACGAAACTCTGGCCATTCCCTGGCCTTGTGTTCTCATTTAAGAAAAAAAAAAAAAAATTGGGCTGGTCCCACAGCGTGGGCAGCAGGTTTGGGGGGATTCTGCCCCTCCGTCCCCCCAGGTGAGACCCCCTTGCAGAGCTGCCTCCAGACCAACATGAATCTATTAGAGTATGTCCAAAGGAGGCCACAGAAATTGTTCAGAGGGCTGGAATATCTCTCCACAGGCTTTGAGCAACCTGATCCTGTGCTAGATGACCCTGCCTGTGAGAGGAGAGCTGGATTAGATGAATTTGGAAGCGCCCTTCCAACCCAAATAATTCTACTACTCTGTGATTCTAAACCCCTGCACTGTTCCTGGTGTATTTGTGCCACCCCTTCTGTACCAAACTGCTCTTACCACGCACTGTTTTCTCTTCCAGAGTGCCAGTTGCCTCCTGCCTGCACAGACACCCCCACACACAGCCCACAGAGCAGCACAAGCACCAGCAGGGAGTGTGGAGCCACATGCAAGAAGTTTCAGATCTAAGTACCTCATTTCTGTCTTTTTTAATAATTTTTCTTAGCAAGTTCTCCACAGCATCCAGCTGGTATTGCCAGTGGCTTGAAAAACTGGAACTCTCTCTGTGTTCAAATGAGAGTCAACAGGGGTAAATATTAAAGGAGTCCAAATGCATACTTGAGACAGATGCCATTGTAAGCAAGCTTAATAAAAATAAAAGGATATTTTGAAAAAAAAAGAAAAAAAAAAAAAAACATAACAAACCAAACAAAAAGGACTAGTACATTAATAAAAAGGAATAGCCCTTGGCAAGGGCAAGGTGCCTGATGCAACTCAATAACGATATTCATGGGGTGTTTAATGAGCCCTATGTTATTGTGATATAAGGAAAAAAGTACAGAAGTGTTAAATGGAGCTTGAGGCTGTTCTGCAGATTTTTCAGAGCTTCAATTACTGAGAGTCGGGAAGGCTGAGGGGAGGGACAGCTAAAGAGAAAACTTTAAACATTAATTGTAACACTTAAAAGAGTCAGCTGCAAAATATCCTTCATCTTGCAGTGCCCAGGGTTGGTCACTGAGCAGCTTGTTTTCTGTAGTTACATTTCTAAAACCTCTCACAAAGGGAAAGGAGTGCCAGCCTTGGAAACAAAGGGATACTGTGGATAACAACTCCTGGTTACTCCTCAGTGTGACCCCAGGCTCCAGCACTCTGGGTGGGGGGAGAGTCACCCTGAGCAGGGCTGTGCCCAGACAGAGAGCATTCCCATGCCATATCCAAAGACAGCATTCCCATGCTGTGCCCAGAGACAGCATTCCCATCCCACAGAAACCACCACCGTTTCATAGCACATCCTGAGTTGGAAGGGACCCACAAGGAGAAGGGAATTCCAGCTCCCCTTCCAAGTACAGGCAGGGAAACAGGGCTGGTCATTGCTGACACGGTACAGGGGAACCCTCACTGGCTTAAGTCACAGAATCCCAGAATCCCAGGTTATGCTGAGCTGGGAGGGACCCACAAGGATCATCCAGTCCAATCCTCAGCCCTGCACAGGCCCATCCCCAAGAGTCACCCCCTGTGCCCCAGAGCATCATCCAAACCCTCCTGGAGCTCTGGCAGCCTTGGGGCTGTGCCCACTGCCCTGGGGAGCCTGGGCAGTGCCCACCCCCCTCTGGGGGAAGGACCTTGTCCTGAGATCCAACCTGAGCCTGCCCTGGCACAGCTCCAGCCATGCCCTGGGTGCTGTCCCTGGTCCCCACAGAGCAGAGATCAGTGTGTGCTCACATCCACAGCTTGCTCAGCCCCTACAGCTGATGCTGATCTTGTCCAACATTAAATACTTGTAACCCAGGTTCCTTTTCATCCAGACTCCAACTCCAAATATGATCATTTCCAGACTCTGATTTCCTCCTCCACTAGTACAGCCAGCTGGTGCAGATGAAAATTTGTTAATGAATCACACACAGATGAACAGAGTGTGAACTCTCAGGAAAAACTTAAAATTTAAAGCAGTTTTTCATGTGTCAGCAGAGGGTCAGGTTGGATCTCAGGACAAGGTTCTTTCCCCCCCTCCCCAGGCTCCCCAGGGCAGTGGGCACAGCCCCAAGGCTGCCAGAGCTCAGGGAGGGTTTGGATGATGCTCTGGGGCACAGGGTGGGATTGTTGGGGTGTCTGTGCAGGGCCAGGGGTTGGACTGGATGCTCCTTGGGGGTCCCTTCCAGCTCAAGGCATTCTATGGCTCTGTGTCATTAACCAGAGACTCCCCCTAACCAGATGTCCATGCAATCCACACCCTGACATTCCAGATCTCCTTCCACAGTGGACATCTCTGTACTGCCAACTTCCAATTCCTTCATCACCATCATTCTTCCAGTGCAGGCAGATCATGTTTAATGCATTACACCTGCTACTCATGAATATTTTACTATGTCATTTTTATGAGTAGTAAACACTGGAAAGAAGAAAGCCCAGAGGAAACCTCTCACAACCTGCAACTGCAGAAATCCAAGCTTTTCCTGGCTGCTGTGCCTTCATATCCCTGTCTCTAGTGTGGAGATAATCTCAGGGTTAATACTTGCAGTTAGTCCTAAACCTTCCTGCCCACATTCCCAGAAGATGTGCTTTGAGTGCTAGTGAGGAGGTATTCTTTCAGGGGAAAAAAAAAAAAAAAGATCTTTTGCTCCTTAAATTCACTATCATTTTTATTCCCTACAAATAAAATAACACACATTTTTAGGCAATAAAAACAGATGCAGGGCCTTTGAATTGAACAGAGAAATGTGGAATGAAACATGAGATTTTTGTTTCAAGGTTTTCCACTTGTTAGATTGGAATCATGTTAAAAGGTCTGTCATAATCCAGTATTTCCATGGTATTCCTCTAAGCTATGCCTTGGGGGGAGCTCTTCAAAGCTGCCTACTGTGTCTAATCTCCAGCCACTGTGTGCCTTAATCCCATTATTTTGCATGTTTTTGCCATTCATCCCATAATTCTGCATAAAGCATGTTTGCCAGTTTACATGTCCATATGGAATGTAAGATTCAGTTTATGAAGAGGCTTCATTTTGAGGTTTGCACATTACCCAATTTAGCATGAAAGTATTTTCTCCTCCTGACAAATGTTAGATTGGAAAGATACATTATGTAATAAAATGCAGGGAAAAATGCCAAATCTGCAGGAACTCAGCATCATGAACATATTTAAAAGTGACTAAAAAATAACTGAAACATTTATAATCTCAAGTTGGAAGTATGGAAATAAACTTGAACTTAGAACCAAACAGCTTCTGCCTTCAAGGAGTCTGACATTTCCATCCCTAATAGTCCTAAAATTTCTGGCAGAAATTTCTAACAGTACACTGAAAACTGAAGATATAAACACAAATATATAGAGATATATGTATACATCTGTTTATACATGCATTAGTTAGAAACTGCTTAAACTGCTCAGAGCGTGTGGCAAGACAGAATTTTTCTGTGGGTATTTAAAGAGGGCTGCAAAATGTGTCAGCCCAGATGTAATGCTGGCCTGTTTCATGCCTAACAATCATATTGAAGTAACTGGATATTCCCTAAACAGCCTTGGAAATGCAGGAATGTGTCCAGCAGTGTGAGAGATTATTACCCAGAAGAACTTGTGAAGCTTGCAAGACAAATAAAACCCCAAATATTCAACATCTGCAATAGCAACATAATTAACCAATTGATTTCACCAAGTGTTTTTTAAAGACTTGATGCAATTACTTTTTTCCAAGATTTTACTCCTGCTGTTTTACTATGAAACCCCATTTTGTAAAATGAAGTAACAAAGCTCTATGTCTATTTCCAGTAACTTTTTATGTTAAATGATATCAAATAATACAAAGATTGATACTTATTTTGGGGTTCATCCTTGATGCAGCCCCCAGCTGAGGTGAGACCAGGTAAAGCACTAATCATTTTAGAGAGAACAGAATCCCTGAGGTTGGCAAAGCCCTCCCAGCCCAGGGAGCCCACCCTGTGCCCAATGCCCACCTTGTCCCCCAGCCCAGAGCACTGAGTGCCATGGCCAGTCCTGCCTTGGGCACTTCCAGGGCTGGGCACTCCAAACCTCCCTGGGCAGCCCCTTATTTGTCACTGGTGTAACACACAAAGGTACCCCCTGCTGGACCTGCAAGAGTGGTTTGGGTGGGGAGGGACCTCAAAGCCCACCCAGTGCCACCCCCTGCCATGGGCAGGGACACCTCCCACCAGCCCAGGTTGCTCCAAGCCCCATCCAACCAGGCCTGGAACACTCCCAGGGATGGGGCAGCCACAGCTTCTCTGGGCAGTGTTGTAGAATCCCAGAATCATAAGGGTTGGAAAAGGTTTCCAAGATCCTCAAGCCCACCCTGTGCCCAATGCCCACCTTGTCCCCCAGCCCAGAGCTCTGAGTGCCATGGCCAGTCCTGCCTTGGGCACCTCCAGGGCTGGGCACTCCAAACCTCCCTGGGCAGCCCCTTCCAATGCCTGACCACCCTTTCCAGCAAGAAATTCGCCCTCATGTCCAACCTGCCCCTCCCTCCCCTCCTGTCCCTGTTCCCTGGGAGCAGATCCCGACCCCTCCCGGTTCCCCCCTCTTGTCAGGGAGTTGTAGAGCCAGAAGGTCCCCCCTGAGCCTCCTTTTCTCCAGGCTGAGCCCCCCCAGCTCTCTCAGCCCCACCTGCTGCTCCAGCCCCTTCCCCAGCTCCGTTCCCTTCCCTGCACATGCTCCAGCCCCTCAGTGCCCCTTCCAGGAGTGCCCAGAACTGGGCACAGCCCTCGAGGGGTCCCAACTGTGTTCAGCACAGGGACGGGCACTGCCCTGGGGCTGTGACACCCTATGGCTGCCTCAGCCCAGGGGCCATTGGCCTCCTGCCCACCTGGGCACCCCTGGGCACCCCGGGCACATCTGGACACATGTCCAGCCCCTCTCACCAGCATGGCCAGGGCCTTTTCCCTTGGGCAGCTTGCCAGCCATGGAAAAACATGCACTTATTAGGAAATGCTCAAAGAGCCTTCAGTGAAGGTTAACATGGACTTTGGGGAAAGCTGGGATTCACATTCCCAGCCTGTGCCAGAGGAACTGCCCAGTTACAATCCCAAGTAACTGCAAGTTACAATTTCCCCAGTGTTCAGAACAACATGCAGAGAGATCATGAGGGTTTGCCAAGAGAAAACCAAACATCTGCCTAAAAGCAAAGACTTGAGCAAGCCTAAAGCTCCGAGGGCAGCATACGGAGCATCCCAAGGTGGGAAAGCTCAGGAACAGTGTGTATCCCCAGATCTGTGAATAACCTGCCATGAAGAAGAGAAATTTGCAGTTCAAGGGAGAGGAAAAATTCCTTTCTGGAAGAGGAGCCTGTGCCTGTGTATTCCATGGACAGCACCCTGGATATCAGGCTCATGTGGATGCCTAAACTTCAGGTGTTTTGCAGTTCTGTCCTGCCCTCCTTTGTGAAAGGGAATTCAAAACTGTGTGCATTAAAATCCTAAAGGTGTGTCCAGAGTCTGTGCTCCTCACCCTGGAAGTTTTATCTTCCAAAACGCCTCTGGATTTTTTTTTTTTAGAAGTCGAACAAGAACATTCAGATCGACATCAGATGACAAGGAGAAAATTGGTTTCAGAAATGAGATCCTTCTAAGAGTTCTGGACCAAGACAATTTTTAATCAACTAAATATTTTCACTTTGACATGTAATTAAGTGCTGTGTTTCATTTTAGACCTAATTAACTTTTTTTTAAAATCAATTAAAAATGAAAACACTGCTTTGAAATGAAAGGGTATGTTTCATTTAGAAAATCCTAAAACATTTCACATAAAGCCCCTCTTTTCCCATAAGAAATTAATGACTGCATTTTATCTGTGTTTATTTATAGCTTTGTCCATGTAAAATAAGCTTAATAATCTTCAAAAATTGCACCCACCTAAACAGGGTTGCTCTAACTCTTTTCAAGGATTTTGTGTTGTCTCTGTCAAATTGTCACAGGTTGTGTCACCATAACCTGTGGCTACAGATACAAACAATAGTGTTTTGAAATTATTCATATCTAAGAAACTATTCGGAAAATTAACCTAAGCCAGTACAAGTATAAAAGGTGGGGGGGGATGGCATTTATGTTTTTCCTAGATGAAGTTTAATGTAAATATCCCTTTCTGAAGGCTGGTGTCAGGGACCTGGAAGTGCACAAATGCATCAGGAGCTTATCAGTGTAGCCAAGGATCACAGCAGTTTTCAGCAAGCTGATGGCAAATTCTGTCTGCACTTTGAAATTGCAGCATTAGAACATGCGTCAGATTTGATCAGCTTCTGAGTAAATATTTGTAGCACAGTACTGGGACAAGATACGCAGGGAAATGACGTCTAAGTTTAAAAATGCTGTTTGCAGAAGATGCAGAAACACTTCCACATGCCCCACTTCTCCTCCCCTCCAGACAACCAAACCAAAACCCCAACCAACACAAACACACAAAGGAGATGGATCAAACACTCAGTGATATGTTGTTAAAATCAATGGAGAAGAGATTTGCTGCTGGGAGAAGCTCTGGGAGAAGGACCTGGGGGACAACCAGCTGTCCCTTCCCAGCCATGTATTCTGGGGGAAAGGAGAGCAATGGCACGCTGGAGGGCAGCAGGAAGGGCACTGGCAGCAGGTGAGGAGGGGCTCCTGCCCCCGTGGCCAGCCCTGGCAGGCACATCTGCAGGGCCGTGCCCAGCCCGGGCTCCCCAGCACAGCAGGCACAGGGAGCTCCTGCAGCGGGGCCAGCGCAGCCCGCGGAGATGCCCAAGGGCTGGAGCAGCTCTGGGAGCAGCAAAGGCTGAGGGAGCTGGGGCTGTTCAGCCTCCAGAGCACACCCTGAGAGGGGCCCTGCCCATGGGGGGCAGTGCCTGCAGGGAGGGGGCACAGCCCGGCCCAGGCTCTGCTCGGGGGGCCCAGCCATGGCACGAGAGGGACGGGCACGAACTGATGCCCAGCGAGTTCCACCTGCCCAGCAGGGACAACTTTGCTGGGCACTGAGCCAGCTCTGAGCAGAGACCAGAGAGGGGGGAATCTTCTCCCTGGGGATATTCCAGACCCTCTGGACCCAGAGAAAGAGAAGTTTGAGGGGTTCTTATCCCTCCGTTATTGTGTGTAAACACTCAGTGAAAAGGTGTACAGGAGGTAGAGCTTGGTCCTTGCAGTGGTGTCCAGTGACCACACATGAGGCAGTGGGTCCAAAGTGAAATAAAAGAAATTCCATTTAAACAAGAGAAATAATTACTGTTTATGCATCTGTTACCACGACAAGAATCTGTTACCATGACAGGAATGACAATGGCCTGGGTTGCTCAGAGAAGCTGTGGATTCACCATCCACAAATCACAGAATGATACAATCATGGAATCATGAAACTAGGAAAGACCTCCAAAACCATCAGTATCACCAAGCCCACTAAACTATACCATGGAGTGCCACATCTGCTTGGTTTTTTGAACACTTCCAGGGATTGTGACTGCCATGAGTGTAGAGCAATTTTAATTTTACTTCTGCTTTCCATGTACAATCCTCTAAATTCACCTACAATGAATTTATGAAGTGCTATGCTTGGGAATTCTCAAAGTCTTTATTTTCAGTGCTGGAGCAGAGCAATCACCTTGAGAAACATTAGACCTAAGGTTGGGACTGTAAAAAAATGACCATTTTGTCAGACAAAAGTGTGAAACTTGCACTCCCTCCAACATCTGTCTGTTTGAATACCCAGGAACAGACACAGCTGTTCTTCTCCAAGCAAGGAGAGCACTTGTAGTGCAAGTACTTCATGGAGCGAGTGGAGAAGGAACAAGTGTGATTAATAACCAACCACTGTTAATTAGCAGCCTCTCTTGTACTCTGTGCCAGAGGGCCTGGTAGTATAAATGACTGATTCCCTACAGTGCCAAATAAACACAAGTTCATTACCCTTAATTTCTAAATTTTTTTACAATTTCCCTTTAGACAAGAAATGGGTTGGCATATGACATCTAAGACTTTCCAAGTTCATAGGTGTTTGCTCATTTAAGATTGTGAGCCAGCAGGATTCCTGATTATTTAGTAGGGTTCCTGATTATAGTAATTATTTAATATTAATTTAATATTTTAAGATAAATTATTATTTAGTAGGAGGATTTCTGATTATTTTCACACCCGGGTAAGTTTATGTAATAATGTAACAGAGAAATAAAAAAATATTACTGCAAACCAAAGCTTAATATATCATTTTGGGATTGATATGAGCTGGTAGAGCCTTCATGGAATGCTTGGGAAGAATAATTTNCTGCTCCAGCCCTTGGGCATCTCCGCGGGCTGCGCTGGCCCCGCTGCAGGAGCTCCCTGTGCCTGCTGTGCTGGGGAGCCCGGGCTGGGCACGGCCCTGCAGATGTGCCTGCCAGGGCTGGCCACGGGGGCAGGAGCCCCTCCTCACCTGCTGCCAGTGCCCTTCCTGCTGCCCCCCAGGGTCCCATTGCCCTCCTTGCCCCCAGGGCTTGCTGCTGCCTCCCTGAACTTCTGGCAATGCTCTGCTGTTTGAAAGCTGTTCAAGGTTAGCATAATAACAGGAAATTTCACGTGTGCTGGTGTTGTCCTTCTCACACACGAGGAACAACTTGTCTCTCAGTTCCTGGTGATATTGGACAGGCAGGCTGTTGTTTTCACCTTGCCAGGACATTTCCATGTTCAGGTGATTTCCAAAACACTTGCAAACATTAGGGAACATACCTGAGCCTAATTTTACCCATTTTTGAGGGGCATCAAATGATTGTTAGTCCACAGACAGAGCTCGACAGGTCAGGACAAGAACTGAAGAACAGTTAATTCCTACTTTGCTAATGATCTGAAAAAAATAGCACCTCCGAAAGTGTGAGGTTATTACCTACTCTGTGTCATGTTGTTGACCTCATTAAACTCCAAGACAGCAAATGGTAACTGTCAATGGAAATTGTAATTTTCCAATGTGTTATCTCCTTTCTTCTTCAGATTAAGTATTGTCTTATTTAATACAATATAATTGCATGGGGCAGTTTCCTTCAGCTTTCATTTGATGGACATGTTACTGCTCTGTGCCAATATAACTCCTAATTCTAGAATTAAGCAGTAGATCAGTTATTAAAATGGATAGCAGACATGAGCTAACTTCCCATGAGCCAAAAACACAGCTGGAAGTTGGTGGGAATGTGGCACACATACCCATGTTAGCTCTGCCTTGGTGTTATTATGCTAAACTCAAGCAAAAAAGAAACAAAACAAAAAAGCTCTTAAGAGTTTTAGAAAACTATGGAGTAAAAATTAAAGTTATGGTACTTGAAATTTGTCATCTTCATTTATCTTGTTTTTTTGATAGTTTTTTTTTTTTTTCTGAAGGAACACATACCCACTTTTTTCACCCTTTGTTTTCAAAAAGAACTCAAATTCTTTTAGCTTGGCAAGTCTTTCCAAACCACTCTAAAGTTTGTTAACATCTCCCTGATATTCCTTAAGGAAATCTATTCAATCTTTCAGCTTGCATATATTTCCTTCTGATTCAGATCCATCTGCTCCTCCAGCGAAATATGAGAACATTTCTTAGTTAAAAGTTTAGTACTTTTGAGGTTTTGACTGGCACAGATCTATCCCTCAGCTGGGGGATGCCAGTTAAACCACACATTGAAGAATTCTTTGACCTTTTACAGACTGGAACTTCAAAACCACCGCCATCTGCCACATTAAAATCTAAATCACAATGTACTTTGGGGAAAAAACCCAAAAATAAATGGATAATGAAGTCTCAAAAATGTTAAATAGGAGGTTTTATTTTCAACTGACTTGAAGTTTTCTTGATTTGAATATCAGGTGATCATCAAGAAGACAATGATGACTCCCTGATCCTGGGATATGCTTGAGGGTGACTGGACAGATGATGGTGGAACCTGTTCTGGTTTCTACAACCATGCAGCAATCTTGAAAGACTGACCAGTGCTTGTGAGAGACAGAACCCACCTGACAAAGCCTGGCCCAGCTGAAAAGGAGACCTTTAAACTCAGAACTGGCAAATCAGCCTGACTTGCTGCTCCTTTGGAGAGTGTTTCTTGGAGCAGGAGGAGTAAAGAGTGGGAATTGGAGGTCTGTGTGTGGTTATAGGGCTACAAACTCCTTGGGAAAATCAAAGGGTGGTGGGAGCACTGCACTGGATCAAAAAAGTTCTGTGGGGAAGGGCAGGGCAGGAGGGCAAGGGAAAGCATGGAATTCTGCCTTGGAACAGAAGATGAGCCAGCTCAGAGTCAGGAGCAGAGGATAGACCAACATGGTCAATATTAAGTGGCCAGTTTGGACAGGGCTTGGAGCTACCTGGGCTAGTGGAAGGTGCCCCTGCCCATGGCAGGGGATGGAAGGAGATGAGCCTTGAGGTCCCTTCCAACCCAGGCCATTCTGTGATTCTCTGATTCCATAATGGTGGCAACACTGCTACAGACCACTGGATTGGGAAGAAATAGATGAGCTGCTCATGTTTGCAGGAATTCCAAACGGAATTTCATGGAATTCAACAGAGGAAAAAGCTGAGTTCTGCCACTGGGGAAGAATAAATCCATGCTCTAGTCCTTGTTGGGACCACATGGTTGGAAGTGCTTTGCTGAGAAGGACCTGGGGGTCCTGTTGAACATCAAAACTAAACATGGGCCAGCAATGTGCCCAGAGGAAGCCAACAGCCTTCTGGTCATAGTTGGAAGGTCAAGGGAAGGGTTCTTTCCACTTCCATCAACAGCAGAAGACACAGCTGGAGTGATGTGTCCAGTGCTGGACTCTGAAGAGAAGAGGGACATGGACTTATGAGGATGAGTCCAGCAAAGGGCTTCATTTGATGATGCTTTAAGGAAGGGGGGTTGGGCCAGACAACCCCCAGATATATTTTCCAACCTCAACTATTCCATGGTGCAGACATTCTGTAAGTTATTCTCCTTTAAGTCTAGTGGAAGGTGTCCCTGCCCAGAGCAGGGGGTTGTAACTAGATGATCTCTAAGGTCACTTCTAACCCAAACCGTTCTGTGATTTTATGATCAAAATAGTTTCCAAAGTAACATTTGATGTGGGAAAAAAACCCTGAACGTGCAAAATTCTGTCAGGTGGAGCACCAAGGCTTTTCTCCTAAAAAGCTCTAAAATGCCTGATAATAACCTGTGCAAGCTAAAAGCATGTGAATGTTTTAAATATCTTGATGAAAGCAGCTGTGAGTGTCCAATGCTTCCATTACAGCAATTCCCTCAAATCTGGTAAGTGGAAAGAATTACAATGAAATAAGCATCAAAGTGAGTGTGAAAATACGAGCACTTTGACAACAGATGTTCTTTCAAGGGTGAGAGCTGCTGGTCCACAAACCATTAAATCGATGGAACTTCTGAGTGAAGTGTAGGGGTGGCATCAGGGGACACCTGCAGAACATCTTCTGCATTCATCTCAGTAATTACAGGACATCCATCACTTGGGAATCTTCTGACCAACAAATGGAATGAAGTTCTCTGCGTTCTCCAACTTGCATTCCTGTACCAATATGTCATTTCTCTGGCAGATAATTTATGTTGCTTATCTTTAACATATGCTGCCGAGCCATTATTCACACATTTTGCTACTATAAAAACAACAATGTGCAGACAAGTCTGGCACTTCTTTCTGGAGGCAGCAAGACTGGGGGCCAAAGCTGAATTTATGGTGAAAACAAGTTTATATTCTAGTGCCAAATACTTTAAAAGCCTTGCACTTGGTCAGCTCTGGAGCGCTCAGAAATTCCAGTTCTTGTAGTGCTTTTTTGAAAAATAAACATTTAGTCATCACAATTAAGGTGCTGAATGCCTGGGCCAAGACTGTAAGGAACTAATGTATAGCAATAAATCAAAAAGATGAGGGAAGTCTTCCCCTCCAGAGGGTTGCAACATCAATAAAGGAAAGTGACAGCAAAAAAATGTATAAATAGTCATTAAAACACTTTGCTCCAACACAGAATTAATTTTAATTTACAATAATCCAGAAGTTTTCTGATTTATTTTAATTCTAGTTTTCCAGCTGCTTCTCTCATCCAGGGGAGAGACATTATTTACCTGAACAGGCAGAGCAAGGTGGATGAAGCAATTGGAGTGCAGTTATTGTGCTGTGGAGATTATAGAAAGCAGAATATTGCATGATTTATACACACCTTCATAGGTATTACTGCAAGCCATGTTCACCTGGGAGACTCAATTGTACACTCAGCTCCAGCAGGTTTAAGTCTATTCCTTGTGGATGTTTGCTTGTTTAGGCTGCTGTGATCTCTGCACTTAGAATTACTCCTGCCTCAAATACAGAGCAGAAACCACCTAATCATCTATACTTGAGGGAGAAAAAGTCCCAGATCACGATTGCATCACTCTGGGAGCCTATTCCTTCATCTTCCTGCTGGTCATTCCCTCGCAGAGGAGTTTGGGGTACCAGGAAGAAAGGGTGACTGGTTCAGCAAGGATGCTCCTTCACTCTTTCTCTGCGTAATGATGGCAACTCTTCTTCCAGCAATTAATTAATGGCCCGTTAGGTAATTAAGGAGTGATCCTACATTTATATCCCACTGAAATAAATTGGAATTTATCTTTTTTATTCCACCCCTGTGAAATCTGTGTGAAATCTTTCCTTTCCCCGTGCACCCACTTGGAAGACAGTTGCTTAGTGGGGTTAGCACAGGACTGGGATGTGTTTCACCTGGTGGGGAAAGGCACGGAATTCCCAAAGGATACTCATGTGCACACACAGAACTTCACAGGTGATGGGAGAGGGAAGGGAAAATTCCTAGGGAAAGTTGTGGCTTAAACCAGAAAATCAAGGATGCTTTTTATAGTAATGATGGTAAGGGGTAATTAGGTTGGGGGAGGTTTGGGGGAACAATGTTTGAATGATAATATTCTGCAGACGTATCTACCAGGAATATTTATTTGTCCAGGTGGTGGCTGCCCCATCCCTGGGAGTGTCCAAGGCCATGTTGGATGGGCCTTGGAGCAATCTGGGCAGGGGGTGGACTGAGATGAGCTTTAAGGTCTCCTTCCAAGCCAAAATTATTCCATGATTCTATTATTTATTTACTTTCTTTTCCAGTCAGTAGAGCCAAAACCAGTGAGCAAAGCAAAAGAAAGAGAGTGAATTCATGAAACTGCCCAAACCTATCACAAAAAGTGTATCACCTATTCATGGCTGCAAAGCACTTCCAGTGGAAGCAAGACAAATTACTTCTTAATCCCTCTAACCTTTTCAGGAACAATCAGGGACTGTCAAAGGAGCTGCAGTTATTTACAGATCTGAGGGTCTTTCTCCTTCCAGAAATAAAATTTATGTAACAACCCTAAATGCTATATCACTTTGGTTGTCTTCACCACTTTTACACGTTATACTCAAATAAAACGTTAAGAAGACAAATTCAAATGTGAAAATGATTCAGTGTCAGAGAAAGGTCTTTTACATATATTTCTTGCTCTCTATTTTCAAAGAGCAAACCAGCAGCAATACCTACTACCAGTTTCCCTCCTTTGGAATACCAGTAGTTCTGTGAAGGGTTGTCCATCACACTTGGCCTTCAAGACATATTAAATTATAGCTTATTTTTGTTTGCACCTGCAACTTCTAGATTAAAAATAATTATGAAGACATTAAGCAAAACTGAGCTTTTCAGGCTTGCAAAAGTTAAAGATTGCACTGTAATTTTTATTTTATGTTTTATTGTTACTAAAAGAAATAAATATGCATCCCCAAAGTCTTACTGACAGTCTTGCAAAAGCTTCTTATTATGGAAAATATGTCCGTGTCTACTGGTTTATTCTTTTCTACTGGAATAGATAAGTTTTCTATTTGATTTGTATTAGTGATAAGTTTCCCATTAAAATCTAAGTTAGGCAAAGAGTAAAAAGAGCCTCATGTATTTTGGTACATTAAACAGGTTTTTACCCTTGTCCAATATGTGTAAGATCAGCATAGTTTTACATAAGCAAGTTTTAATTACCTAAAATGCAAAATTAATAGTTTCCCCTGGTTTTAGAAAGGGCTTTCCACATGATTTAAACAAACACTTATTTGTTTAGATCAAAGAAAGCAATTAAAGGCATTTGGACAAATTTTAATTACACAAAACATATTTGTATTTCTAACCCAAAGCCAATTCGATTGAATGTTGTTTAAAAATGCATTATTCTCGTTCAGGGAGTTTATTAATCCTATAAGTTCTTGAAAAGCTTAATAAAAATGACTTTTCACTTAGTTTTCTAACTCCCACCACAGGAAACCCTGTGAAGTGACCCTGGGGCTGATGTTCTACTCATTTCTCACACTGGTACCACTTGCTCATGACACACAAATGGCCAGCAAGAGCTCAGATAAAACCTACAAGGAAAGGTCCAGTGTGCACAAAACCAGTTTGAATCAGACACCCATAACCACTTGACAACCTGGCATTACTTTAGGGCTGGGATATCTCCTCAGCTTGATGTGTTTTATCCCAGAGGGGTTGGAGCTGGATTACCTTTAAGGTCCCTTCCAACTCCATATGGCTTTTCATCCATTGCTTGGTCCAGCTTTTTGAACCCTCAGACAACTGTGTCACCTGTGACATCCCGTGGCAAGAATTCCAGCCCTTGCATGGCATTGCCTGTACCATGGGTGGCACTACCATCTCATGTGCCAGCCCTCAGGCCAGTCCAACCCTCTCATTCTTCCCACTGAGCTCAGGAAGATTCCCAAGGAAGGTGACAAACTTTTGCAGTCCTGGTTTCTGGAGATTGTGCTGCAGGCAGTGGGGTTTCCATCACAGCTTCCATTCATCCCTGAGGGAGAAGGAAAGCAGGAACCAGGGCTGGTTATACACAGTGCAGCCAAAATACCCTATTGCTACACTGCACATGGTTCAGGCTCCAAGCCACCCCATTCCCAGTGGGCTGCTAATGCATCTGAAACCTTTGGTGCTGATACAAGCAGGAAGCAAGAAATCCACTAAGACATATTATTTAAATGTTTTAAACAAATGGAAGCACAAGCAGAAATGTGCAATGTCACAATCTGCTGTTGCACAGTTAAGATTTTCTGTGCATTTTGTAACACTCGAGCTGGTGTTGTGGTTGAATTAACAATTCAATCCCAGCTCAGTGTTAGTGCAGCCAACTTGAGGCTCCTCAGCCACATGTGAAATGCAAAGGTGCTGTCCAACACTGCAAGGGGGGACTTCAGAAGGGTTGCTGGAGTGGAGATTGCCAAGACTATGTCCCTCTGAATCGTATCTTGTTTCCTTCCTTGCCTCCTAGAATCCTCCCTCTAGCTGACTTCCCCTCTTTGGGATGCAACCTCTTATCACCGATGATTTTGCTTCATCCACAAAAAGTTTTCCTTTCTTTCCCAAGTGCTTCTCATGTTCTCTGCCCTCTGAGCTGCCATTCAAGGCATGTCCCTGCTCAGCCTAAGAATTGAACCAGAAGCAAAACAAAGATTTTAAGTACAAAAAGTGCCTTTCCATTATTTTTTTTTCCTGTTGTGTGAACCTGCTGGCAGTGACTAGTAGGAAGCAGTATCAATAACAGGAAAGGGACATTGATATATTAGGTGGTTTGGAGTATATCTGGGATTTTTTAGCCTGGAGAAAAGGAGGCTCAGGGGGCTCTCGACAACTCCCTGCCAGGAGGGGGGAGCCAGGGAGGGGTCAGGCTCTGCTCCCAGGGAACAGGGACAGGAGGAGAGGGAGGTTCAGGTGGGACATGAGGAGGAATTTCCTCCTGGAAAGGGTGGTCAGGCATTGGAAGGAGCTGCCCAGGGAGGTGTGGAGGTTTCTGTACAAGATACTTAAGCTCCTGATTACAGCAATGAACTTCCAGCAGTGAAGAGTAATGGAGCCAATTTCAGGTCAAGGATGAAACATTTCATTTCTCTGTGCTTGGGGTTGTTCACTGGTCCAAGTTTTGCTCAGCTCCATCACTGAAGTGAGTAGTACTTTTTTCAGGGTCAAGTTCTAATTTCCTTAGGAATGTTGATTTATGGCTTTCCCTGTGATCTCATAGTCGATGGAGCAACATAAGGCATGAAATGCTACTTGATATGAGTAAAGGTTCAGGAATCAACCAGGGAGGTTGGAACCAGATGATCTTTAGGGTCCCTTGCAATCCAAACTACTCTGATTCTATGATCATATGTATGTGCATAACATGAAAGCTTCTCCAAGGAAAAGTGACCCTGAAAGGATGCTCTAGGAGGAGTACAGGAAGTAATTCAAGAAAAAGCAAGCCACAAAGCAACAACCAACCAAACAGCTGCAATCTGTTCCAGGCACTGCAAGCAGCAATTGCCTCTTCAGTTTTTTCTATTTTCAGTACTTGTACACAAGTTAGTTTAGAGGGTTTTTTTCCCTTCACTTCTGTAGATTTTAATCTAAATTAGTGTGAAACTAATGGATGAACTAGAAAGCTTCTGTTACGGAGAAAGAAATGGATATAACACCTTTCTATTTACCAAGAGCAGCCAGCTTGTTATTGAGCAGTGAATTGGCCATTATGCTGTTCTGGCAAACATAAAGAGACATTTAAAAGGTATCATCTCAGCTGCCCACAGAAATCCAACCCGATGCAGCACTTTTTCATCTGGTGTTGTACATCTGTTTGCAGCAGCTCCTTTAGCACATTCTCCTGCTGAAATAAGGACACAAAGAGACAGAAATGGAGCATTAGTGGCAGGCAGAGTTCATGCTACTGCTTCTGGATGAGACACTGGCAACGAGCAGTAATAGACCAAACCATCTCAGTCTGAGCTGAAAATACTATTAATGTAATCTGTTCCCTCACACTGTGAGAAATGAAGTTGCTGTATAAGAATTAAAAATAAAAAATGTCTTCTCCACGTAGAGGAAAAAACTGTTTTATGTTGGGAATGTTTTATGTTATTGTTCCTGGATTTTTTTCAGTAGCTGTGGTTAAGTAAAAAAAAAAGAGATGCTTTTCTGAAGGAAAATGAACTACAGTCTAAACAAATCCCTCTCACCTTCCAGTTCCTCTTAGTTATGTCCCAAGGAAAGCAGGATGCAGGGGAATTTATAGGGGGAAAATGTGAGATATTTGTGTTAAGTCTGCTGTAAGAAAGCTTCCCAATAAAGAGGGTTAATAGATAGTTTAAGTAAAATTCATATATATATATANACTGCCCTGGGGAGCCTGGGCAGTGCCCACCACCCTCTGGGGGAAGAACCTTATCTTGAGATCCCACCTAACCCTGCTCTGACACAACTCCAGAAAATTCCCTGTGTGCTGTCACTGGTAAAAAACCCCCAAACCAAATAAATATCAAAATCAGAATCCCAGAATTAAGGCTGGAAAAGCCCTCCCAGCCCAGGGAGCCCACCCTGTGCCCGATGCCCATCTTGTCCCCCAGCCCAGAGCTCTGAGTGCCACGGCCAGTCCTGCCTTGGGCACCTCCAGGGCTGGGCACTCCAAACCTCCCTGGGCAGCCCCTTCCAAGGCCTCACCCCCCTTTCCAGGGGGAAATTCCTCCTCATGTCCAACCTGGCCCTCCCTCCCCTCCTGTCCCTGTTCCCTGGGAGCAGAGCCCGACCCTCCCCTGGCTCCCCTCTCCTATTACCCTCAGCAAAAGACAAATTCAATCAGAGAAGATCCCACTTGGGCAATATAATTTAATTCTCTATTTGTGATACACTCTATTTGTTAAAGAGCTGTCAAGTAACATAATGCCTTGTTGGTGCTCACTCTTAACTCAATCTCCTCAAAGGCATCTCTTACAAGCCCTTTTTTCCTAATTCAGGCCTATGAGAACTCCTTAAAAAGAATAAATTTGTGAGAAAAGGGAAAATAAAACAACCCAAAAATGAACCCCATAAACCACAGCAGACACATGATAAATACTGAAATGTTAGTTCCTTTTCATTGCTGTATTTCTGCCACCAGAGGAAGAAAAGGAAAAGGTTTGATGATAAAGAAGGATAATTTATTTTGGCTTTTTAACAGGAACAGCAAAGATCCTTAAGTATATCATATAGTGGGCTAAAGCATATTTCATCTTCAATTCTTTGAGTAAAGCATTTTTTCCCCTATAAACATGGTCTAAGTATTTTATCTGTATAATTTTGTCTGCATTGTTCTGCAGGAGCAGACACACATCAGCAATGCGTGACAAAACAATGGGATAAAATATTAGGAGTTTGTGGAAAAGGAAATGTATCTTCATGGCTCTGCGACTTTACCCTTTCCCAGTAAAAACACAGAACAATTTTCACAGTGGGAACTCAGCAAACCTACAGGATGCTCCTTCAGAGCATCAATCAATGTGCTTAAATGTTTTTTTTTCAGAGCAAAACTGGATCAGAATGCAAATGAAACTGAGTGAATTGGACACCCAGTCCGAGTTAGTGGTGACGTTACGTCAGAGCAATTATTTCAGCTCATTTCTGCTGCTTTTCTGGGGGTGTTTTATGAAGTTGTGGCACAGCTGGCACAGCTGGCAGGGCTGCTCCTTGGCATCCTCTCTGCCAACCACTAAAGCAGCAAGGGAAAAAAAACACCCTTTTCAGTGTAGCTAAAAATACTTTCACCATTACGGATTTATTAATGTGTTTCTTTTCCTCAGCATCAATTGCTGCCTGTTTGAAAGCAAAGAATAATAAGAATAACGAAAAGAAAAAAACGTTATAAATTCTGACAGTAATTTTCAAGCAAAGCAAACGAAGCTCTAGTGTTCCTGTAGCCACACATGACAGTAGGATTTAGATGGCTGGGTTGTTCAGGTGGCTTCAAAAGCTTCAGGATTCTTCATAATCTGGAGGATGTTCAGGAAAGGGGAGGCAGGAGAGGCACCTGAGTTGCTTCTTACAAGGCTGCAGGATTTGCTGGTGCAGCACAGCATGAATAATCTTTTGAGGCTTCCAGCACTCTTCTTTCTTCTGTTTTATTTTTCGTTATTTCTCTTTTTTTCCCAGATAAATGTTCTAACTGCTCCAACATCCCTTCTCATCACTTCGACAGTCCTTTTTCAAATTTAAGCAAGAAAAGCCTTTTTTGTGTTTTTACCAGACTCGTGTGAAAGAAGGGGGAAGTTTGAGTTCATCCAGAGCCATCTGGCAAAATCAACCAGCCTGGCGTGGTCAGAGGGGGAGGAGCAGCCACTGAAACACTTTGTATTCAGGAACTTAAAAAAACCCCAAAGACAACCAAAATATCCCAGAATGATATGACAGATAGCACAGACTCCTCTGAGCTGGGAGGGACCTACAAGGGTCATCGAGTCCAACTCTTAATGCAAGAGAAGTTTTGAAATGTAAAACTCAAAGATGAGTTTCTTTTTTTTTGTGTGTAAGGCTTATTTTAGTATAAAAATCTTAGCTATTACAATATTTAGGATTTTTATGATGTGCTTTCATCTTACATGGAATTACTGTTGATATTTAACTTTCAGCTGCAATACTAACAGCCTTTTCCCATCTTTGAATATCAAACTGAAAAAATTCACCTATTGAACCATCTGAACATTTTTCTTGATGTTTTCCAGCATTGTGGCATATATTCTATTAGAATTTTTATTTTAGTTTTGGTATAAGAACAAGAAGGCTTTTTTTATGGGTGTTATAATAGAGTTTAACCACTTTAAAAAGTATCACGACCACAGAATCACAGAATCATGGAATGGTTTGGGTTGGAAAGGACCTCAAAACCCATCCAGTGCCACCCCCTGCCATGGGCAGGGACACCTTCCATTAGCCCAGGTTGCTCCAGTCCGGCCTGGCCATCAGATCCTTCTTTTGTTCCTTCACTCCATTCTCCAGACTGGTTTAGTTTTGGTGCTGTTTCCACACCCAGTGAAGTGACACCTGAGTGCTTTGTGGGTGAGGTGACAAGGAGGACCGTGGTTTCCACTGGAGGTGCCCGTGGAAGTTCTGCCTTCTGCCACATTGTGGCCCTCACTTTGGCCACAAACCCCTTTTGTTTCCCTCCTGTGTGATTGCACACCTGCAACTCACAGGATTTAGGATTCAAAACCTAGAGTGACCTAAAATAATTAATGAGAAGCAAAAAAAATGATTTCTGAAAGGAAATAATGAAAATGTTTGATTGCTGTTTTTTTTTTTTAAATCTCAATGAAAACATTTTTCTTTTAGCACTATTAAATCAAAAGTGAGAGATTAACATTCATTTCCATAACCTCAACAGGCACATAATGAGATTATTTCTTCTATTTCCACGAACTAAAGAATTACGTGTGTCTTTTGCAGATTTTCCTTGAGTTTTTTTGTCTGAAAAACAAGTGGGAAGTAAAATCTAGATATTTTCCAACTCCATACATTTATCTTTTTTTTACTACAGGGTAAAGACAACCTTCTTTAAACATCTAAATGTCAAGAGCTATTAAATGAATACAGCTTTAACCTGAAGAAGGTGAGCTTCTAACAAACTGATAGTGACAATTAATCCATGCATTTGTATTTAAAAAGAAGTTGTCTAAGGGTTTAGGACGGGCTTGGTTGAGAGGACTTTTCAGAGCTCTGTTCAAAAAAATGTGGGAGTTTGAGATGGAAAACATGGGGATGTAAAACAGCCCTGTCTTTGCTTTGTATCAGCTGAAGCTGCAGCAGAATTAATTGCCTCTAAAACCTCTCATGTAAGACTACTGCATTAATGATACAGTCATTTTTAATGCATTTCAATCTTACACTTTCCCCCTTTTTTCCCTCTGTATTTGGTACAAAGTACCTGAAAAACCTGCACCGATTATATTCAGTAAATGCAGCCACTGACTAGAAAGCGGCATGATAATTAAAGCTCATTAATTAGGTTTTTATTTGCTCTTTAACCCCTCACCAAGGAACTAGTAATCCTCCTAATCCTCCTCCAATAGCCATGTCCTACCAATCCATCTTCTAGGAAGTATGGCAGTGCTGGATTTATTTCAGCATTCAAACCAAAATCAACATAAAAATCACCTGGAATAAAATTTTCTGGCCTGAAATCTCTGTCCAATATTCCTACTTTTATTCCTTTGACCATTTTTAACTCTCCAAGCAGTAGCTCAAGAGATTAATGACTTGTGTGTTGCCCAAACCTTGAAGTAACACAAGCTGATATGTCAATTTTTCAAATAATAACACAGCAAATAATTGACATCTCCAGATGAGCCATTTTTTAATGTTATCAGCTGCTTTTGCCACATAACAATGTCCTCTCATAACAATTCTCCCACTGAAGTGAGATGAGAATTGTGTGAAATCATCACCATTTATTTATGCAAAGCATTTTCTCCTTGATCTTCGTGGAATCACGAAATAGTTTGAGTTGGGAGGGAATTTTTAAAGGTCTCAAGAGCACAGAGTGGACTCAGACAACACAAAGAGAAGAAATATGGGCCCAGAAAACTGAAAATCATATCAAAAGATTAACCTTTACTCAAGGACAGAACGTGTGAGAACGAACAAAATAGAAGGTGCAGAGCAATCAGGATCAATCATAAAAGAATTAGTCATCAATAGTGAAAGGAAGGAGAAAAATTGTCTGCCTTGGATGATTCTTTGCCTAAGGAAAATATTTTAATACTGTTGAGACAATATTTGCCCTGAGAACTTTCGTGTTAAGAATCCAGCAAGCATCAGAAATTAGGAAACCACTCTGTATAGATCATTTGCTACTGAACAGGAGAGACAATTGAGGCATCTCGAGGCAAATTTGGTTTCATTGCATTAAGTTAAACACAAATACGTTTCAGTGTGACCCTTAAAACACAGTGAAAATGTGGTGCTTCATGGCAGTTTTTTCCCCCTAAAACCCAGTACTTATTAAAATCCTACATTATAGGACTTCAAACGCTTCAGACTGCAGTTTTCTGAACCTGTATGCAGTGAGGAATAAAAAAACCAAATATGACACGGTATAGCAGAGGTCAGTTCAATATAAAGATATATTTGAATATTTTAAGGGGTTTTATGCCAAACAAGCCATGAGTTCTGTGTAGTTACAGGGGAAAAGAGAACATTTCCATGTGTTTTATTGTGATAATCTCATTGCCACTGGTGTGGCTTTATTTTTCCCCCAATAAAATATAAACCCCTGATACAACACCAAGCCTTACTGTTCCAGCAAATTAGAATAATTCTTATTAAATTAAGAGCTGCTAGAGTTGGGAAGCAATTCTTTTATTAAATTTCCTTGTGGAAAGGATGCATTTCCTGAAATCCTGAAGCATTCCCAGAAAAGGTTTGGTTTCACAGTAGCTGGTGCCAAACCAGGCAGGATTAATTGGCATCTCTGCATCTCCTCAACTCCTCACAAGTCTCCAAGACAAAAAGTTCAATGCTCTTAAAATCTCCAGTAAAGAGCCTAAAACCTGTAAAGTTCTGAATTAGTGTGAACATCAGTTAGAAAATTTAAACCCTCAAGCACTCAGGAGTGAAATGAGATCTTTTTTTCAGAGCTGTAGGAATGAAACCCGACACAAAGAGCTTTTTTGGGGTCCAGTAGGAGACCCCCACACTGCACAAGGAGAGGAGAGAGGCACGAGATAGAGAGCCAGGGGAGACAACAACTCAGTTAAGAAAGTCAAAATAAATATTATTTAAATTCCTAGACTGGCCTTTCGAAGGTGATTTGCGATTTAAAGCATCTCTTTAGTACAAAAACTTCTCATGGCACAGGGTCAGAGTTTCAGATGCAAACACTTTTCCCCAGTCCATTTTTCTCCTCATGGATGACAGAAACTCAGAAATAATTACCCAAACTTCCGAAAGGGAGTAAAATAAAGGCAGAAGAAGTTCCTTAAGAGTCAGAAATTCTGTTACTCTTCCCCTTAAATTCAATAAGGAGCTAAGTTGAAAGTTTTTCTTCAAGCAAATTGAAAGAAGGCTCCAGCAGTTCAATAGCTTCATCTTTGACCTCTTATTTCATGAAGAGCCTCAGTGCAGATTTTTTATAGGCAAAAATGAATTGCAAATNTTTTTTTTTTTTTTGGTCAGAAAACTCTTCCTGTGCTTTAACAGAGGTGGTAATTTGCTTCTAGAGGAAAAAGCAAAGCAGGTTATTACAAAACTAGCCCATATTTGGGATGAATTGTTTGGGGAATAGCACATCGCGTGTGCCCAGCGGCCTCGTGATGACTATGTGTGAAGTCCTTTAATCAGTGCATTTCACACACACTTTTGTTCAGCTCCACTTTAGGTGGTTAAATATGGAGTTGGGATCCTTTTGTTAGTTTGTTGTTTGGGATATTTTTTTTATTCCATATTTTGTCATAATCACTAGTGCTGGAACCAAGTAGAAAAGGAGAATAAAAAAACAACCCCACACCAAACAAAGTGAATTTTTTGCTAGTGGAAACACCCATTTTTTACATAATCATTGTGCCTTTTATTCTGAGTTCTATACACCTCTAGGGGGTAAAAAACCCATGAATAAGAGAAGGAAGGAATAATATTTTTTTGGCACACAAGGCTTCTGCTTCTGACTAATTCCAGGATATACCTAGTTAAGTGAATTAGTAGATGTTGCCCTTTTCCATAACAACTTTAAGGAAGATAATTGAGGATCACAGCAGGTGGAAACCACAGTGGTTGGGCAGATAAGGGCACCCCTCAGAGCTGAAAAACACAAGAGCTGCTGCCTGCAACTGAAGCTCCAAGGCAGAGGACTATTTCACCCATAAATATAAAAGCAGATAAAGCAGGATTAAAAATATTAGTTCATAGTAATAATTAAGTAATAATTGTGCTCAGGCAAACGAATACAACCGAACTGGTGGAGAAAAAACAGGATTTTGGGTGGAGTTTTTTGCAAAATTGCCCAGTAAAATGTGTTATTGCCACAGCCAGGACATGACCTCGGGTCTTGTATTAACTATCCCTAATGCCAAATGTGCTTGACTCCAGTCCTGGCCTGTTGGGCTTGGTGTTGGTTTGTTGTCACATCTCCTGTTACAACCTGCAGCTTAACTGGGGGAGAACAGCTTAAAAATACAGGCACAGAGTCAAAACAGTCACAACCATGACTGGGTTGCATTGACAAAATGCGACAGGAGGAGAGGAAATGACCTCAAGTGACACCAGGGCAGGTTTGGATTAGATATCAGGGAAAAGATTCTTCACAGGAAGGGTTGCCAAGTGTTGGAATGGAGTCACCATCCCTGGAAGTGTTCAAAAAAACATGTGGATGTGGCTCTTGAGGATGTGGTTTAGTGGTGAATGTGGTGGTGGTGCTGGGCTGGTGGTTGGACTTGGTGACATGAAGTTCTTTTCCAACCTTAATGATTCTGTGATGCTCCTTGTGATTCCAAAAGGAATCCTGAGAACTGCAAAAATGTTGGTTTATAAATGCGCCCAAAGGAAATGGAAAGAGCTGAGAAGAAACAAAGAGCTGAGGAAACTACACACAGCAGGACTGGGCACTGCAGAGTTTGGGAACAGCAGCCAAGGACTCGGAAACACCTAAAACTGAATCACAGAATCAGCAAGGTGGGAAGAGACCTTGGAGATCATCAAGTCCAACCCTTGATCCAACACCACTGTGGTTACCGGCCCATGGCACTGAGTGCCACATCCAGTCTCACCTTAAACACCTCCAGGGACTGTGAATCCATCACCTTTCTATTGAAGATGGTCTAAAATTGGGACAGGAGGGAGAGGAAAGATGTTCACTTCAGTTTCCACAGAACCCCAGGACATGATGAGCTGGAAGGGACCCACAGGGACCATCCAGTCCAACTCCTGACCCTGCACAGGACCCTCCCCAGGAGTCACACCCTGTGCCCAAGGGTGTGGCTTTGGCTTCCTTCCTCAATAAACTCTTGATCCTGATGTCTCTGATCTGAATAACAAAGCCATGGGGAAGGCAGCAGCTCCAGTGACACAAACAGGGCCTGGTTCCTCTTTGCCCCTTCCCAGAGCCCTGTGGATATGCTTGAATTGCAGCAGTGGAACTGGAGAAGAAAATTTGGTCTGTCACCTGAAGTCATGATTTTCCAGTCTTTATCCTTCCCCCCTCATCCCCTGTTCCTTGGAGCACAGCCTTTAACTCTGCTTGCTACAGGACTCAAACAATTTTTCCTGCCTCAGCCACAGGGAGTAGTTACAGGTGATTTTTAAATGTTTTATTATTATTATTATTATTTTGTGCATTACATAAAAATTCTCTGCTACCGTTTTAGCCCATGTGAAATACACAGGCCATTCCTGCCCCTCCTTCCAAGCCAAAAGGTTCATAATTGTAGAAAAGAAAGGCTTAAAAACCCCAATCTGAATTTATATCAATGAAAAAAACCCAGGATTTAATGACTGAATCATTTTAATGAGCTTTGGATCTGACCATTCACTCAATGATAATGTTACACAGGGAGTGGTTTTTATGAATTTAGAGCCTCTTTCCATGAGCATCAAAACTCCCCCTCTACAAATTTGTGAGATTAAATCTCTCTCCTGTCTTTACTTTCACATTAGAAAGAAGGAATGGAGTACATATTTTAAAATTCAAAATGCTGTCAACTAAGCAAAATGGTTTGTCTCTAATAGAAACCTTTTTTCCCCCAAATCTAACTCTATTACACAAATAAGACAGTCAGAGATTGATAAATCCCTCAGAAATGAGATATTTAAGTTGCCAAAAGATGCTGCTCTAATATGGGAGAGAAAAGGAAAGTGAGTGATTAAAATGCAAAGCTTAAGACTTTGGTTAATCACTTTTAATGATAAATTTATCTGCAAAGAAGGTCTTGTGCAAAACAGTGAAATTTTTCAGGGACTTTTCTCGAAGTGTGGTGAGTCATTGAAAGGACACAAAAAAGTGTGGAAGTAGAAAAACAAAACAATTAATTAGTGTTGGGGTATTTTCCAGAGGTATTTTTTCAGATGGAAGCAATAACTGTAAGTGAATGCCTATGAAAGGCTTTATATTTATTAGAAAGGAAGGAAGATGAGGTTGACAATCTTATCCAACACTTAAAGAAATTAAAATAAGGCTCAAAAATCATGTAAAGATGGAAAAGAGAGACTGACAGTATAAAATGCCAGTCCTGCTCTGTAGTGGATTGGAAAACTGACTTCACAAATTAAACATTAGGACTTCCAGTATCAAGAAGTCAGAAAATTGACTGTGATTGATGTGCTCCTTAATTAAGGCAAATATTGTTCCATGCTAGAAAAAGGTTCAGTTTCCTAAATAAGAGCCTTGCATCTCCAGCGGAAAAGAGTATTCTAAAAACCTGGAAATAACATTTAATTTATCTAAATCAGAAAGATGGCCAGAGGCTGGAGCAGCTCTGCTGGGAGGGAAGGCTGGCAGAGCTGGGATTGGCCAGCCTGGAGAGGAGAAGCTTTGGGGTGACCCAACTGTGGCCTTGCAGGGCCTGAAGGGGCTCCAGGAAACATGGAGAGAGACCATGGACAAGGGCTGGAGGGACAGGACACAGGGAATGGCTTCCCACTGCCAGAGGGCAGGGATGGATGGGATATTGGGATGGAATTCCTGGCTGGGAGGGTGGGGAGGGCCTGGAATGGATTTCCCAGAGAAGCTGTGGCTGCCCCAGCCCTGGGAGTGTCCCAGGCCAGGTTGGACGGGGCTTGGAGCAACCTGGGCTGGTGGGAGGTGTCCCTGCCATGGCAGGGGGTGGGATTGGATGGGCTTTAAGATCCTTCCAACCCAAACCATTCTGGGATTCTGTGATTTATTTATTCTCTTTCTCTCCTATTCCCAGTGATACAGCACAACTTCTTTAACCCTGCAGGACCCACATGGATTTAGCTCAAGCTTAACTTCAAGCCCGTGATCTGGTTTTAATGCAGCTTTGGCAGACTGAGGACAAGGACAGGTTGCCATTTGTTCCAAGAGGAATAAAATCATGGCATTTAAGCTCCATCTGCTGTAATCTGACTGAAGAACTCCTGTGTTTCTGTTGCCATTGTCCCTTGTCCTGTATCTGGACACAATTTCATGGAAAGGATTTGGTTTGGGTTCAGAATTAGGAACATATTTGTAATAACAAGTCAAACTTCTCATAAAAATGCCTGATGAGTTTATTATCAAAAAATATTAAACACAACTTGACTTAAATCCAAGTCCATTGAGCCATATTTTAAGGGGGAGTGGGATATTTAAAACAATAATGAAGAACATTCTGAGTTTATTCAGCTGTTTCAGTTTCTTAATTAGATGTCATAGTTGATTGCAGGAGGTTCAGGATGTTCTGTGTTCTTCGCACTGAAACTTCTAATGAAACAATCATTTTAATTATCTTTTCCTGCATTGCTGCTCTGCTTTCTGTGCAGAGTTATAGGACATAAAGCCAATTCTTAAAATATAGATAACTATATTAATTTATGTATGTGTGTGTGTATAATTCATTTGATTTCCAACATAACTACAATTAGGGAAAGGTACACTGAAATATCTCAAAGTCTCAGTGTGTCTACTCTTCTTCTACACAGACTCTTCCTCCACATCTAAATCATTTCACCTTGTGGGAAGAAACAAAGCTCTGTTTGTCATGACTGACAGACTTTATGAACTTCTTGATTTCTCCCGCTATAATTACGAAAACAAATCCTAATTTAAAATAAAAGAAGGGGCAGCTTTGTGAGTTCTTTGCCCTCTGCTCCCAGTCCCCAAAATCAGGAAGACATCCCTTTCTGTTCAACCCTCTTCCCATGACCTGCCTTGTTCTCCCCGAGTGGAATTGTCAGGAATGTGATATCCAAGCAGATGGAGCTCCTGCAAGGCTGGAAATTCCCCCTGCAGTTATGTTAAGTGACAGTTTCACCCGAGTGAAAATAAAGCAGCTTCACACCATCTGACTCCGGTTAATGTGACAGTCCTGACTTTAAAGTGAATTAACATAAGTTCCTTACATCGTGGGAATCCAAATTAAGGGCTGGAGAAAGGGGAATGGTAATTTGATTTCAGGCATCACAGATGCAGAAAGAGGAGAAGATTTCATTTCCCTTTTACACAAAGAAGAAGCTCCCCTGACCTGAAACCACAAGTGAAAGCAGAGCCAGGAGCTGCAAAGCTGGCCCAGGGAAGGGGTTTAGTTTCTTTAACCCAAAATCCACCTTAAAACCAGTTGGAGACCAAAGAAAATGTGTCAGATGGCTTTGAAAATAATCACTTCTGACTTTGTTTGAGGATGGAGGCAATTGCCGGTTTGTAAGAGAGAAAAAGGGGAATAGGACTTCTTATTTTAATGGTAGGATTTTATCTTGGAAATGAGGGCTGGTTGGTGGGAATTCAAGAAAATTCAGGAATGGCAGGAAAATTGTGAGAGTGACTTCCATCTTACACCAGCGGAACAAAGAAAATAAAACCTACAAATTTAATCAGTCCTGGAAAATCTAACTAGTAAAACCTGTATTGAGACAATATGGGGTGAAAGCTGAGGAGATATTTGGGGTTAGGAAAATTGTAGCCAAAAAGCTGTTTGGAAAACAGGTTTGATTCCATGTGAGATTTCTGAAAATCAAAAGCTGATTTTTTCCCAAATTCAGTGTTTCAGTACCAGCAAAAATCACATTACACTAAATCAAAAGCAGGGATTTTAAAATATTTTAGCTTCTTCATGTATACATTTATAATGTCAAATTTTTAAACTAAATACTAATAATGCATATATCATATATAATAATATAATATATCATATATATAATAAATAAAAATACATATATCATCTGCAAACAGAGTGTGACAGAATCTACATTTATATTGATGAGTGATCTAAAAGAAAGCTGAGACAGAGTTTTTACCACCAAATTAGTGAAAGGGAACAAATGAAACCACATTTTTGAATGCTCCCCTGTACATGTTGAAGCAAATCGAGTTCCTAAAAACTTTGGGGTTTAATGAAATTCCATTTCCAAACTAAAACATCTGTTGAAAACTGGTTTTTTTCAGCCTTTTTTTTTTTTTTTGTTATGAAAATAAATACATATTCCAAAATGGACAAGTTATTGCAAACATACCCTATCGATGCCTGGATATTCATTTAAGTCAGTAAATAACCATGTTTCACTCTCAGGTTACTCCAGGCAAGAAATCAGGTGGGTACATTTATTTTTCTCCATCACAAATAAATAAATGAATGAATAAATAAATATATAAAAGTAAATAAATAAATGTGTAATCCGGTTTAGCCTTGGGGGATAAAAAACTGGGTTCGATAAATAGGTGTTGAGTCAGGACCCTTTTCAGTGTTTCACATTCTCTCAATTCCCTTTCTTGAACTGCAACTCAAAACTAAAATGCTTCATTTTCATGACTTTAAAACAGAAATAATTAAACTCACTAAACCACAGGAAGCCCAAATTGAGCCTGTGGAGCTTCATGTGGGAGCTCCAAATTCAGAATGAGACTGGCATGAACTTTACAAGAGACTTTGCAAGTCTTACAATTCATAATAAATTCGCTAAAACTTCTTAACAAGACATTGGGGAAATTCTCCAAGTCAGAAAAAGTCAAACTATTTACAGCACCAACTTGATTTAAGTGCTTGACTTCTGCTTGTTCCTTGGGAAGTTTCCTCTCCCATCTTTCACTCAGAAAATCTGTGTTCCTTAAAGTAGAACTTCCATCTTCCTTAATTACTGTGTGATCTCTCAGGCTAAGATCAGTTGGCAATTTTACACTGAAAAATAAAGAAATTATTGACATTTTAAATTTGCGTAGAGGAAAAAAAAAGAAGGAAGCAAAAATTTGAGTCTAAGACTTCAACCCTTGTGATCCATAAGGAAAATTCCTCATTGATCTGCACATCTATAGGTTTGGATATCAATATCATCATCATCACCATCATCATCATCATCACCATCATTATCATCAAAATGCTCTTCTCATGCTGAGAAAATCTGGCTGCAACCTTTTCTCTAATAATAATCTCCTCGAAGATTATGTTTTCGATTTATTTAATTAGTTATATCATTATGATGGAGATTTGGTGATTTATTTTATCCATTTAGCAACCATTCCCCTTTAGAAGGAGAGATAAAAACACTTTAGTGGGTAACTATGACTTCAGTTTTCCCCATGGCAAAGATGTTCCTCTTTCTCGACTTGGAATTTACCTACTTGCTTTGTAAGATGGTCTTTGATTTTCTTATCCATTACACATTTTCTTTTGAGACACACACACACACACACACACATATATATATATATATATATTCACATTGTTAAATTCTTGTGAGGTGTTGTGATGAGGACTGTTGTTTCTGGTTAAAAAAATGGGGTTTCTTTGTCTTCATCTCCCGTGACAAACTCACAATCAACTACTTTTTGCTTGTCCTGATTTTCCTGGGAGAACATCCTGCAATGGAGAATGACACAAATATCCTTCAAAATCTCCAAGTAGTTTTTTAATGAAAATTAATAAATTCCTTAAGTTCATCTAGTGGAGTGCAAAGACATTTTCCCACCGTGCAGTCCCACAAAGGGAATGATTTAAAGGAAGCAAAGGAATATATTTCTAACCAAAGTATATTATTTAGGTTTCCATTACTAAGCTAAACCAACCCAAATACAGTTCCTTATATATTGTGTAGCTCTAGACATGAAACATGTGATATAAAGGACATATGGAAGAGTTCTTAGAGAATTTGTGTCAGAAATAATTAAATTAATGGATTCACATGGATGTTTTCCAGTCTGGTTACAGAAAATGTGTGTGGCTGCAATCAGTGCCACAGGATTTACTTACATACATATGTAAGTAAAGCTAATAATCTGCTAATGATTTATCAGTCTAAGCACTTTCAAATATTGCCTCCTAAAGCTTCTGAAATAATTCCCACATCCTAATTCTGATGCATTTGAAATTCCTTGTGTTGTCTGGGCGTTTTCCTCTCTGCTAATAGAAATTTTAAAGTGCATGTAGGGACAGACACTGCAGCGTAATTTGACCAGACAGATTATAGAAGCTCCTAAGGATGGGGCAAAAATAAAATATACCCAATATAACTACCTTTGTGTGAGCAAAAGCATTAGCTTTTCCTTTAAAGCTGCAATGATTTATCATGTTAGTCTGCCTGTGACTCTATTATCCCATTGATATAGGAGGGAGGTGCACCTTAAAATCCCATTAATACCCTGTGCCATTGATAAAATAGACCCTCAGAGCTTACAAATCATGGCAAGTAAAAACAATTGTGCTTCCCAGGCTCGCTCTGGAAAACATTCCTTTGGTGTGTTCCACCAAAAGTGCTGTGCAAACAACAAATGAATCACAGGTTGTTGTACTGAAACACCTGAATGTGTAAGAATGGGCAGAAAAGCCACAATTGGCCTCCTCACCAGCTTTTTCCTCTGATAATCCGATACTACAACACCAAGTCTACACATGTTATACAAATTAAGGGTAATTAACAATTCTATTCGTTAACAAAGACTTAATTTTAAATTTTAATTCAGTTCTGGAAAAGGTAAGGCAGTAGCAGGAGTATTTCTGGGGATGGTGTGTAGACAACTCTGACTGAGCAATTATTTTATGCCGTGGAAGTCTGTGAAGAAAAGTCCTGTGAAAGGACTTTTTGCAAATCATTGAACAGAGAAACTTCTCTGAATAAATGAGCAAATGAGAGTCAATGGGTTTATGAGGGGTTTAAGTAAAAAAAAAAACTAAACCAACAAACCAACAACACTTAAAGGGAAAAAAGGAGAGATAAGGGTTCTGTCCTGGGGGCTGAAGTACCTCCTCTTCCTTCCTCACTGACTTTGGTGTTATCAGTGCTGTTTCTCTCTTCCTTTTCTCCCCTCCTTCCTCTGCCCAACATGTTTTTGCCCTTTGTCAACTACCCTTTCACCCAGGTGTCCCCAGTGCCCCCAGTGCCACACCTTGCTGCCACACCCACTATACCAGTCACATCGCCAGGACCACGGGCAGAGGTGCCACAGCCTGTTCTAACACTGAATTGGCACCAGAGTGACTTCTCTTCGTCTTTGTATCAAACTGGAACAGTCCTTGTTTCGGTTTAAGCCTGTCATATTTTGTTCTCCTGCTGTGCAATTCAGAAGAGAGAAACTTTGGGGTGACCTAATTGTGACCTTCCAGGACCTGAAGAAAGATGGAGAGAGACCATTGACAAGGGGCTGGAGGAACAGGACCAGTGAGAATGGCTTCCCAGTGCCAGAAGGGGAGTCAAATGGGATATTGGGAAGGAATTGCTGGCTGGGAGGGTGGGCAGGCCCTGGCACAGGTTGGGCAGAGAAGCTGTGGCTGCCCCACCCCTGAAAGTGTCCAAGGCTGGGTTGGACAGGGCTTGGAGCAACATGGGCTGGTGGAAGGTGGTCTTTTTAAAACAATTTCTACCAATTTATGATTGATTATCAACCAGTCAGCATCATTAGCATCCCACAGGGACAATTTCATTCCTTCCCTGGCCTGCAAAGCTTCCCCTGTCCCAGCTGGACAAGCCCTGCTCCCTCAGGCTCCTCTCCTAAGGCTCACAGACCTGGACAGGACCATCCTGTGGTGAATTAATCTTGACACCAATTGCTCCTCAAACCTCAGCTCAGCAGGACAGGGTGGGGGAGAATAAGATGGAATAAAAACTTCATGGGTCATGATAAAGGCAGTTTAATAAAGAAATGACAAAGAGTGGTGAGAGCTGCAATGACAGCAACCAACTTTCTCTTGCTGCTTCAATGCAGCCCACCTTGAGCTTCTGAAGGGATCCCTGCTGGGGTACAACCTCTCCCACTGCTGGGAGCTCCCCTGCTCCTCACCCCTGGCTGGGAAGGCCTTGGAAGTGAGTACCAAAGCTCAGAAGGCATTTATTATCTCTGTCTTCTCTATGTCTTGTGGCTCTAAATCACTCTCCCCATTCCCCAGCAAGTCCATATTTTCCTTGTTCATTCTTCACTGATGGGGGAGCATTAATAGATTTTCTTCCTGCCCTTGAAACTCTTCCAGATTTCAACTCTCGTTGATCTCTGGCTTTTCTAACATTATCCCTTTCTATCCATCTATTTCTATCTCTCCTCTGCCATCTGTGCTCACATCCATCTCTTGCATTCCTGCCTCCCACCAGAGGTCCCCCTGAATTCCCTGGTCCCCCAAGCCAGCCTTGGGCTACACACACTTGTCTGGCTGAACTTTGAGATGCAGCAAACCTGCAGGTTTTTAAGTCTGTGTCTAAAAGTGCAAAATATTTCTCAGCAGAGGAATTTACTCTTCAACCTCTTTCTTGCAGAGTAAAGATGATTCATTCTCAAAGTTCATTAAAGACCGACACCCTACAAGCTGAATTTGAGTGCACAGTGGAACTTTTCTGTGCTAGTGAACGTTTTTGAGTCCTATTAATTTTGCAGTAGATATTTCAAAGGTCACTGTAGTTAACAGCTGAAACATTGGCAATCTATGAGGTGGAAAGAGCAACTTTAACAAAGAGAGGCAGAGAAGATGTTGAAGCCTCGCAATGCCTTTATTCCTTTGACACCATTAAAATTAACCAAAACAAGAAGGTGCCTTGTTTTAATTTTCAGTTAGAGGGTTGATGTTTGTAATTGTATTGCACTTCAGCATTTTTCACTAAATTTGGAATATTGGCTTCATCTGGAGCCCTTTGAAGCCTTTCCCTCAGATATCCATCAAGCTGTACTACACTGAGCTGTCAGGCAAAGCCTGTAATGACTAAACTTCTCAAAAAAACAGATGTTAATGGCTCTTGACAAGGAAATATTTTCTTATCACAAAATTATGAGATGCCTTTAGGGCTGTTAGTGAGACACAAACAACATTCATCAAGCTTAATTCCTTTTCCATCTGATGCAGGAGCTGTGCAGGTGGCTCTCCTTTCCGTCCTTAGAATAGCTGTCTGTCAATTCAGGATTAACTTTGTAGTGATAATATCAAATGGCAAAACTAAATAAAAAACAAACCCAAAGAATTAATAATTAAAATTGAGGATAAACAGTATTTTGGTTGGGGGGATAGAGTTTTGTTTTGCTGCTTTTTTTTTTGTGGAAAGTGTTTTTTACCACTGCAATAGCCCATCTAATCAAACTTAGGTGTAGCTGGAGCTTTGACATTAAGACTGGATTTTTCCCTAAAAGACCTGGTCTTGCTTCTCTTAGTATTTCTCTCTTGCACTGTTAGAATAAATACAAATCCTTTCACTATAAAAATCACTGGGTAGGGTGCTTAGAGCTACTCATTATGCAGGAAGTCAGATGAGAAAGTCAAAGGTTGAGTCAGTTTAAAACTGAGAAAATACAACTTTGTACTTGCACAAGAATTTCTCTCTACAAACAATTCTCTTCCTAAAGAAAAACAGTGTTTTTATAAACAAAACCCAAAAGGTATTTTATATTCTCCCTCTGGTGTCAGCATTCCTGGGAACAACTCAGTGGAATGTAACAATTTGTATTTAGAGGAAATCAAACTAGATTTGTTTTTAAAGGATTGCTACTGATTTAAGATTGATTATGACTGAGCAAATTCTATGTCTCCCTTTTTCCACATTGATGGACTAATTCATCCAAGCACATTCCTACAGAAACACTGAAGCTTCCAGGGATGGTTTTATAATTGTTTTGCGTAATTATGTGTAAGGCAGGAGTTACATATAAACTTATTTAGGATTCAACCAATTGGTTGAAGTCTTGAGCAACCTGGGCTGGTGGAAAGTGTCCCTGCCCATGGCAGGGGTGGCACTGGGTGGGCTTTGAGGTCCCTTCCACTTCCCAAACCATTCCATGATGATTCTATGAAGCTAAAACAGCAAGTTGTTGAATTCAAACACCTCACTCTTCTTTTCCTTCAGTTCTGAATGGAATAAATGCATTACAACAAAAGCTTTAACTTCTCCAATCAAGACCAACTGTGACAATTAATTGCACAGTGAACAGAGCAAGAACATCCCTGAGGAGAAGCTGAGAAACCCACTCTGTCTTTATGTAAGGTAAATGAATGGCATATTTTGGAGGTTCTTATTGTAACCCTAATAAGGACTTGATGTATTTTGTGTCTTTCTAACACCTATAGGCATTTTGGAACAGAAATGTCTTATCAAAGGAACATACAATGCTCTGTTGCAGATTTTAATCCTCTCACAAGAAGTGCCCTTTGTTGCAAGCCTGGGTTTGGAATTTCAGTCCTGCCTGTAAAGAATTTCAATAGATTGCACCTCTGCTCCTTTTTGCAGGCACAATTCCCTTTCAAGCACTTTCTGAAGGAAGGTATTCTCAAGATCTAAGCTGCCAGAAAAAGTGGACCCTCCTTCAGTGCCACTTCAGAGTGCTTTGAAGTGGCTCTGACAACGTGAGGAAAACATTTAATTACAAGAAGGTTCCCCCTGCACGATGGTGGGGAAAGGAGATGAAACCTCCTGTTCTCAATCCCAGAGCTACAGGATGCAGATGTAATGCAGTGCCAGATGTGTTCTAACATGAATATCGAAATGCTTTCCCCAGGATGTTTTACAGCATTTGTGGGTATTTCACAAAGTTTCAACTGGTTTTATCCTCTGAGCCCTGAACAGATCTTGGGTTTAGGTCTCAGCTTAGCATTTCTTGGTGTTACACATGGTAGACCTTTGTCTGGCAGCACAAACCCTGGGGCTCAGATGTTTGATTTTATTTAGTCATCCATCCCTCATTATTTGAGAATTAAAAAGAAGCCAACCCAAACCCCACATTTAATATAATAACCCACCACCACCATTCTATTTTTCTTTGAAATATTTTTTTATTGGCCATCCAACATTACAAAGTGATGAAATAGCACAAAAAATTCTCATAAAATTTATCAGGTTTATAAGAACTTCGTATGGCACTTCTTTTGATAATTTCTTATTAAGTAATAAATTCAATGTGTTCACACAAGACTTCAAAATGGTCACACAGAACTGAGTATGTGGCAGGGTGTGAATAATGACAGGCCCACATCAGCAGGAGTAAGCAACTATAATCTGGAACAACATATGCGGAATTAATTGAAATTCAATTATCTGCATTAAAATGCCTCCTAGGAACAATGGAGAAAGATACAATATTTAAAAAGAAGAAAATTATCCATGTGTGGCTTTTAGAAAACAAGAAGGCTGTATAAATAATGAGAAAGGAGCATTTAGATGATTATACAACTGTGCTTCACCGAGGGATTTTTCCTGCTAGGATTTTGCCTTTGTTAACCTATCTTTCTTTTAGGGAAAAACTTTTGCCTCTTATTATATGATACAATAGTAAAATAACAGGGCTATATTGAATACTGCACAGTGTAAATACCTGTTTTCTCCCACATTTTCACATATTGGAGGTTGTTACTTGCCCGAGTCACGTCATGGGCTAAAGGGAGCACACCATGTGGGTGAAGCCAGGAGTCTGCTGCTGGTCTAATTAAGTTATTAACAACTTAATGAGTATACAAGCAGTTGTTCCAACTGCAGAAAAACCTAATTACAATGCAGTTGAAGTAGTTACACAGAAAGCCATCCTAGAAGCTTTATCTTTTAAGTGTTATGTGCACAGAATGCCAGACTCACGCAAGGGTTTGGGTTGGAAGGGACCTCAAAGCCCACCCATCCCACCCCCTGCCATGGGCAGGGACACCTCCCACCAGCCCAGGTTGCTCCAAGCCCCGTCCAACCTGGCCTTGGACACTCCCAGGGCTGGGGCAGCCACAGCTTCTCTGCCCAACCTGTGCCAGGGCCTGCCCACCCTCCCAGCCAGCAATTCCTTCCTAATATCCCATTGAAACACGAGAACCAAATCCACTCTTTGGAAGGCAGAATAAGATGGAGAACAGAAGGTTCCGGACTAAGATGGAACCAGTGACTGTCTCTTGACTACCCAGCATGGCCTTGGCTGGGGTTTTACACCCTCAGGTGGCAGAACACACAAACACCCCTGCACAGCCAGGGATCAAACCCCCTTCACCAGCTCACAGCACCAGTTCAACCCAAGCAAACTGAGCTTAAGCTGCTGCATTAATTTCTAAGCATTTTGGATTATCTATTTATCTATTTGATAAACAGCATTTAAGAGTTTCTCAAACACCAATCATTACTGAGACCCAAAGGCTAAAGGCAAACCAATAGAAAGAACAGCCAACATTGTATTTTGGGGTGAATTAGGCAACATATTCAGAAGTGTTTGAGGTATTTACTAACATTATTTTTAGTGGTTTCACACACTTAACTAGAGTTGAATGCTACATCCAAATCATGCACTGGATGAGTAAATAGATATTGCACACACTTTGAGGTACTTCCATTGTAGAAACAGGATACATAATTTAGCAAATTAACAACTTGAATATAGAATAAGATGAATCAGTTTGGTACACAGAGGAAAGGATTATTGACAGAAGTGTGGTTATCTGGAATTTCTTGAAAATGAAGTCATCATGCCAAGCTCCTAAATGACATTCAGGTGACTATGATGTAAGAGCTTCTTCAGATACAAGCTAAGAAAAAAAGAAACACAGTGTTGTTCATCAAAGTGATCCAAAATGCTTGGGAATCAATTTAATATATTAAGTCTGCATGTGTTGACCTCCTGCTCTGTGTGGGGGGAGAATATTTTGTATGTGTATGTGCACACACAGCGGTGTCTGTACATGGCAGAGATTTTCCATTATGCAAACCAGATGTACAAGTTAATTTTTACATGTTTACAAGAGTTCTACAAAATAAAATTCTACCACGCAGCAGGAGCTCCTTTAAATACACATTCTCAAAGGCATGCACGGGTAATTTAAGGCAGAAACATTAAACCTTCTTATGGAAACAGAATTAGTAATTAGTAAGAAACAGTGAAGACTGAGATTCTTTATATCTTTCTATTCAAAGTCCATTAACAGCTTAAGCTTATTTTCTAAATTCAAAGCAGTGCAAATATTTCAATAAGCAATGAAGTCTGAACACATTAAAGCAGAATTGCATCTGTTTTCTGCAAATCTTAATGAACAGAGTTAACCCAAAGGAAAAAAAAATAGAAAACAAGAAAAAAAAAGGGAAGCAAACTTGCTGCATTCTGTCTTTTCCAATTAATGTAAGTGCAGAAGATAATGATTTGTGTTTTCATACAGCAACTTAGGTGAGCAATTATTATGAACTGATTGCAACAAGCTATGCTGAACAACACTGGCTTGAAGCAGATCCTAAATTTTATGCCACTGGTTTCTATAACACATGTACTGCTTTTTAAAATAAGCCTCAGCCTTCACCGTGTTAGTCCTAAGGAACACTGACAAGAAGACAGGAATAGTTTGGGCAATAACATCCACCAGGTTGTCCATTAATTATTCCAGAAGCTCTCCAGGCCACGTTAAGCCTCTGGCTATAGTCATGGGAAAATGTCCCTGCAAGTGGCTCATCCCATGAGAAAACATCATTTTTATAACCAGTGAAAAAGAACAAACCACAGGTGAGGTTTTTCTGCATACGAGGAATTCAAAATAACAGTAAAAATGAAAAACCTGAAAAATATCATTCCGAGCTGACTCTGAATCCCAGTTAAGGTCACTTTTACTTTTAATGAGGTTTCTTGTTGTTTAGTTGTTTTGAGGTTTTTTCCCCACTTATAGGAAGGAGGAAATTAGGACTTTGTCTTTTAGGCAATCTTTAGCTGAGTTTCCTCAGAAAGTACAAGATCTCCATAGTTTATCAGCCTGTGCTTCAAGAGCAGAGGAGCTGGAAGGGGCACAAGGAGCTGTCAGTCAGGACCAGTGACCCCAGCTGGCCCAAGGGATGTCCCACCCCAAAAGCAAACCCTTACACTGAATTTCTTTAACATGCTGTGTGGCCTAAATACTGGGAAATCTTTTCTTTCTTTTCCCCTTATTCATGAGGTTGTTGTCCCTTTTTAGGTCTGGAATAAAACAAGTTGCATTTCCTTTATTGTGTGCCTGTCCCTCACCACCCCCAGGGGAAGGCAGGGCTGACCCTCACTCTGCACCCCACAGGAACCCAAATTTTCAGCACACTGAGCCCTTCCAGCTCTCAGGGCACCCTCAGCGGCCTCTCAGCTCCAAGACTGCTCTGAGAGCAGTTAATTAATTCCCTGCTAATAAACCCCATCATTGTCCCCATCAAAAATGATGGGATGCCCAACAGGCACAGCTGCAACAGCCAGACAAGGGGGTTTGAAGATCCTTCCACTCCTGTAACTTTACTGGCACCAGATAAAAGGTTTTATCTGATTTTGGATGTGGCATAAAGCACAGAGTGTAAAAGTGAGCTTGGATTAAGGGATCAGTGTGTGTAGCCCTGAAGTGCAAAGTATTTTGATTTTTTTTTATATAAAATTAATGCTTAATAAAAGAAGTCAGCAAAGAAACCAAACAATAAGGGGTGAGTCAGCAAGTTCCATTCCCTCTGATTGTCACACTTGTTTAAATATAAATATTATTGGGTACAAAGCCAGGTGGAGACCAGCTCATTTGCTGTCCAAATCTGTGGAATTGTTTTCCCACATAGCCCTTTTTTCAATCAGTGTAACAGAAACATATTGAGAATTTTTTTAATTTTTTCATCTGTTTTCTTCATTGGTGACAGACTAATTTTGACAGGCACAGGAGTGAAGGAACCAGCCATTTCTGAGCCACCACTGCTTTAAACTTGGAATTGAAAGGATCTGAACTTGTCCTTTGAGTTGAAAGGATTGTTCCCCAGCAGGATTTTTGTCCTGGTTCAAAGAGTATCTGTAGAGCATGACTTACTTCTCTGGCCCTTGGCTCTCACTAATCCTTTCATAAGGATGACCAAGAAGGCTGACAGCTAATCAATTATTTACTTAGTCCTTAACTTGTTGTGCTCTGAGGACTTTAGCACATCAGTCAGTGAAAAATGATGCACTCACAGCTTCCACTTATCCATCTCTCTCCAACTCAGCTGCCTCCAAACCTACAGTCCATGCTGTGAGTGCCCTGGTCACGTATCTGAGGGGGTTTTAAGGAGTAAAAAGGGGTTTAGGAGACTGAATTGATTTTAAGTGTGAAAACAGGACATTTTAAACTTTTATATATATATATATATATATATATTCCTTTGTCTCATGTCTTTCTTTTGTGGCTGTGGAATTGGATTAAAGCAATTAACACACTCCTGTAATATATAACCAGCAAATTTGCATCAGAGATGCCCAGGCTGACCCCCCTCTGCCTTTCAGGGTTTCTTTTATTCATGTAACTCAGATTGGAGTAATGCTCTAAATAATGTACTTAAAAAATAGAAAGAGCTTTTCTTAAACACACACTTAACATCTNATATATATATATATATATTCCTTTGTCTCATGTCTTTCTTTTGTGGCTGTGGAATTGGATTAAAGCAATTAACACACTCCTGTAATATATAACCAGCAAATTTGCATCAGAGATGCCCAGGCTGACCCCCCTCTGCCTTTCAGGGTTTCTTTTATTCATGTAACTCAGATTGGAGTAATGCTCTAAATAATGTACTTAAAAAATAGAAAGAGCTTTTCTTAAACACACACTTAACATCTATATTTACTCTAGAGAAAAACATCTGTATTTAAATTTTCAAACTTTCAGTCATCTAAGGTATTAGACATGTACTTAGTTGAAGCATTAATTAGGAGGGGGATATATAGACTTAAAATTGGGCATGTCATGCCCCAGTCTGACAACACAGTCACCTACAGTGTGTATGTACCAGCTATAGAACATGTCACAATGTTTTGGAAAGTATTATAAGAAAGCTAATTAACTATATTTTTATTTTTACAAAAGGTCCAGCAGAAAGATAGTTACAAAATTTAATAATTTATAGTTATCTCAGTGCAATTTCAGAACGTCCTGGGGTTTTTTTACGACATTCTAAAGCTGTAGAGTTCTTTCTTATTTAAAATGACTGTTGTTATTTTAGATAGTTCCTTTACTCTTTGAAGTTAACTGAAGTGCAAGGGGCGGTGTCTGTTTGGAAAGCTCTGTGTGCAGAGTTCTCTATGCAATAAAATTGTCTCTAATACAATATAATGTATATTTATTCCGGTGATTGTTCAAGTAGAATTGTTTGAGTGATGTTGGGGCAAAAGTGGCTTTGCATTCTTCCATCCTCATGGAGGAGAACTTCTCAAGAGAGGTGACAGACAGTCCTATCAGGTCTGTGATGCTGGATCTGATGGTCACCAGCATCTTTGGGAACATCAAGACCAGAGGCAGCCTGGCCTGAGTGACCATGGACTGGTGGAGCTCGTGAGGAACGTGGGGCAGGTAAGGAGTAAAGCCAGGAAGGGAAAATTCCAGGTCTGCAGGGAGCTAATCTACAGGAGATTTCCCACAGGGACAAGGGAGTGGGGCAGATCTTTAGGGAAATCTTTCATAGTGTGCCAGAGTCTGGGATCCCCAGGAGCAGGNAAAAATAGAAAACAAGAAAAAAAAAGGGAAGCAAACTTGCTGCATTCTGTCTTTTCCAATTAATGTAAGTGCAGAAGATAATGATTTGTGTTTTCATACAGCAACTTAGGTGAGCAATTATTATGAACTGATTGCAACAAGCTATGCTGAACAACACTGGCTTGAAGCAGATCCTAAATTTTATGCCACTGGTTTCTATAACACATGTACTGCTTTTTAAAATAAGCCTCAGCCTTCACCGTGTTAGTCCTAAGGAACACTGACAAGAAGACAGGAATAGTTTGGGCAATAACATCCACCAGGTTGTCCATTAATTATTCCAGAAGCTCTCCAGGCCACGTTAAGCCTCTGGCTATAGTCATGGGAAAATGTCCCTGCAAGTGGCTCATCCCATGAGAAAACATCATTTTTATAACCAGTGAAAAAGAACAAACCACAGGTGAGGTTTTTCTGCATACGAGGAATTCAAAATAACAGTAAAAATGAAAAACCTGAAAAATATCATTCCGAGCTGACTCTGAATCCCAGTTAAGGTCACTTTTACTTTTAATGAGGTTTCTTGTTGTTTAGTTGTTTTGAGGTTTTTTCCCCACTTATAGGAAGGAGGAAATTAGGACTTTGTCTTTTAGGCAATCTTTAGCTGAGTTTCCTCAGAAAGTACAAGATCTCCATAGTTTATCAGCCTGTGCTTCAAGAGCAGAGGAGCTGGAAGGGGCACAAGGAGCTGTCAGTCAGGACCAGTGACCCCAGCTGGCCCAAGGGATGTCCCACCCCAAAAGCAAACCCTTACACTGAATTTCTTTAACATGCTGTGTGGCCTAAATACTGGGAAATCTTTTCTTTCTTTTCCCCTTATTCATGAGGTTGTTGTCCCTTTTTAGGTCTGGAATAAAACAAGTTGCATTTCCTTTATTGTGTGCCTGTCCCTCACCACCCCCAGGGGAAGGCAGGGCTGACCCTCACTCTGCACCCCACAGGAACCCAAATTTTCAGCACACTGAGCCCTTCCAGCTCTCAGGGCACCCTCAGCGGCCTCTCAGCTCCAAGACTGCTCTGAGAGCAGTTAATTAATTCCCTGCTAATAAACCCCATCATTGTCCCCATCAAAAATGATGGGATGCCCAACAGGCACAGCTGCAACAGCCAGACAAGGGGGTTTGAAGATCCTTCCACTCCTGTAACTTTACTGGCACCAGATAAAAGGTTTTATCTGATTTTGGATGTGGCATAAAGCACAGAGTGTAAAAGTGAGCTTGGATTAAGGGATCAGTGTGTGTAGCCCTGAAGTGCAAAGTATTTTGATTTTTTTTTATATAAAATTAATGCTTAATAAAAGAAGTCAGCAAAGAAACCAAACAATAAGGGGTGAGTCAGCAAGTTCCATTCCCTCTGATTGTCACACTTGTTTAAATATAAATATTATTGGGTACAAAGCCAGGTGGAGACCAGCTCATTTGCTGTCCAAATCTGTGGAATTGTTTTCCCACATAGCCCTTTTTTCAATCAGTGTAACAGAAACATATTGAGAATTTTTTTAATTTTTTCATCTGTTTTCTTCATTGGTGACAGACTAATTTTGACAGGCACAGGAGTGAAGGAACCAGCCATTTCTGAGCCACCACTGCTTTAAACTTGGAATTGAAAGGATCTGAACTTGTCCTTTGAGTTGAAAGGATTGTTCCCCAGCAGGATTTTTGTCCTGGTTCAAAGAGTATCTGTAGAGCATGACTTACTTCTCTGGCCCTTGGCTCTCACTAATCCTTTCATAAGGATGACCAAGAAGGCTGACAGCTAATCAATTATTTACTTAGTCCTTAACTTGTTGTGCTCTGAGGACTTTAGCACATCAGTCAGTGAAAAATGATGCACTCACAGCTTCCACTTATCCATCTCTCTCCAACTCAGCTGCCTCCAAACCTACAGTCCATGCTGTGAGTGCCCTGGTCACGTATCTGAGGGGGTTTTAAGGAGTAAAAAGGGGTTTAGGAGACTGAATTGATTTTAAGTGTGAAAACAGGACATTTTAAACTTTNGGATATATAGACTTAAAATTGGGCATGTCATGCCCCAGTCTGACAACACAGTCACCTACAGTGTGTATGTACCAGCTATAGAACATGTCACAATGTTTTGGAAAGTATTATAAGAAAGCTAATTAACTATATTTTTATTTTTACAAAAGGTCCAGCAGAAAGATAGTTACAAAATTTAATAATTTATAGTTATCTCAGTGCAATTTCAGAACGTCCTGGGGTTTTTTTACGACATTCTAAAGCTGTAGAGTTCTTTCTTATTTAAAATGACTGTTGTTATTTTAGATAGTTCCTTTACTCTTTGAAGTTAACTGAAGTGCAAGGGGCGGTGTCTGTTTGGAAAGCTCTGTGTGCAGAGTTCTCTATGCAATAAAATTGTCTCTAATACAATATAATGTATATTTATTCCGGTGATTGTTCAAGTAGAATTGTTTGAGTGATGTTGGGGCAAAAGTGGCTTTGCATTCTTCCATCCTCATGGAGGAGAACTTCTCAAGAGAGGTGACAGACAGTCCTATCAGGTCTGTGATGCTGGATCTGATGGTCACCAGCATCTTTGGGAACATCAAGACCAGAGGCAGCCTGGCCTGAGTGACCATGGACTGGTGGAGCTCGTGAGGAACGTGGGGCAGGTAAGGAGTAAAGCCAGGAAGGGAAAATTCCAGGTCTGCAGGGAGCTAATCTACAGGAGATTTCCCACAGGGACAAGGGAGTGGGGCAGATCTTTAGGGAAATCTTTCATAGTGTGCCAGAGTCTGGGATCCCCAGGAGCAGGAAAATCAGGCAAGGAAGGCAAGAGACATGGCTGAGTAGGGACTAAAGGGACAGGCTAAAGGGACAGGAGCAAAAGCACAGGCAGTGGGAACAAGGACAGTGAGCTGGGAAGAGTCTGGAGATGAGGGTGGGTTGCTTGGGGAGGGGGTGAGGAAGGACAAGGCAAAGCTGAAACTGAAGCTGGCAAGGGACACAAGGAATAGCAGGAGGGGCTTCTCCAGGTCTGTTAACCAGAAAAGGAAGGTCAGAGAAGGTGTTACAGCCCCATGAACAACACTGGGAAACTGGTAACCTTGGATGAGGAGAAGGCTGAGGTGCTCAGCAACTCTTTTGCTCAGTCTTCAGTGGCAACCTCCCTTGCCACCCCTCTGGAGTGCAGGGGCAGCAGGATGGAGACTGGGGGAGCAAAGGCCCTCTCACTGTAAGTCAAGTTTAGGAACCTGAACGTGCATCAGTGCATGAGATCCAAAGAGATGCACCCCGAAGTCCTGAGGGAAATATCTTTACTGTCCCTCTTCATCAGTACCAACCATCTCCTGCCCAAGGAGGACACCACTGTGACCAGTTCAAGGGCTTAATTTCCCTGAAAGTCCTTGGTGCTTTGGAAGAATAAAATACTGATATTTCACACTCTAAATAACTCAGATTTGAGAAACAGCCTTTGATAACGTTTATGTCTTTATGCCTGCCAAGTTATGAAAAGACTTTTTTTTCTGCAATGCACTGAGGTACAACCACTCATGAATTAAATTTCATTGCCTCACTGACTATCTGAGGTGTGTTTTGTTTGCACATATCACTGCAACATAAACAAACAACGAACCAAATAAATAAATAAATAAATAAATGACAACACAATCTATGAGAGGGATGGAACTGAGAGGAAAAAATTCACTTAAAACTTCAAATAAATGTGATGTTTTCCCTCTATTCAAGTGTATTACTGGCATTTCTGCTTGGAATTTTCAGTGAACTGATTATTACTATTTTTAGGAAAAACTAGATAGGACAGCTTGACACTGACCTCATTCATACCACTCTCAATGCTGCTACACTAATGACATTAACTAATGTTGATAATTAAGAGGAAGATATAATAATCTGCAACATTTTGAAACTTTATTTAAAAAATCACAATGACATCAACCTCCATGGGAAGTGGTGATGGAAGAAATGGCCAAATATGACATAAATTAAGTTAGTCGCTGGTGTACATTGTCCTCACATAATTTCTGAGCACCCATGGCTAGTGAAAGGTGTCCCTGCCCATGGCAAGGTGAAATTAGATTATCTTTAAAGTCCCTTCCAGCCCAAACCATTCTGGGAGTCAGTGATGCTGTGATTCTTAGCATTTCCTACTTACTGTGATTATCAGAACTGCTATAAAAAAGCCGTTATAGCCAAAAACCCTTAATGAATTACCTGCTTCGAAATACAGACACACTTACTGTCCCTACTCCCAACTTACTACCTGAGGGACACAAGGAAGATGAACTGTGGAAAAATGGAGCAGGGTGAAAGAATTCAGCAAATATCATGCAATACCTGGGTATAGTTCCATGCCTATAGAATTCTGCTCCTTAGGAGGGAGATAAATCTTCGCTCTGGATCCTGAGCTCAGTTACCCTGATACCCCATCCAACCCAAAGGTGTTTGCATTAATTGTTTCAGTGTGTAATGACCTGAAGGCTTTTTGATCTAACTAATATCTAACACCCCTGAAAGTGGTCCAAACATATGAGGATGTGGCACTGGAGGACACAGTTTAGTGGTGAACGTGGTGGTGGTGCTGGTGGTTGGACTTGATGACCTGTGAGGGCTTTTCCATCCTTAACAACACTCTGTGATTCCCTAACATATGAAATATAAAACATAAAAGTACAGCAGAGAACTGAATGGCTTTCAAATCATCCGACATATTCCAGAACACAGAGATTCTTCTTTTTGTGATGCTCCCATGAATGTTGGGGGATTCTGCTATTTTAGGCTGCTTTCTCCACAGCTTAAACCCGACCTTGAGATGAGCTCAGCTGATTGGAACAGGGTGCTCATAACACCAGAGCTGTGGGTTTGACCACTCACTGAATGATCCTTGTGGGTCTCTCCCACCTCAGACCATTCTGGGATGTTCTGTTATGTGGTGTTTAGTGGGGAACAGCTGGAAGTGGGATAAAGCACGTGCTTGAGGACCCTCAGGGTTAAATCCTCATCCTGCCTGATGTGAATGGCATCACTGCAGGCTTTTTACACATTTTAGGGCTCTACAATAAGCATTGCCTGATCAGACATGAGAAATGCCCCTTGTGTGGCTGTTCAGCAGCAGGTTGTGATCCAGGTGAGATGCAACAACACAGTGTCTTATTTTCCCACCATGGCCAACAACCGTTGCACAAAGACACTGTCTGTGTCTATCCAAGTGTGTGTGGCTGTGTGTTCATACATCTGACATTAAATGACATCCAGAATTATTCTAGACTTTGGTAACTGTGTAAACCTCAGCTCTTCTCAGTTTCTATAGCAACAGGACACTGAGCTGAGCTATGACTAGTCTTCCCTTGATAGGATTTTGATCAGCTCTTTCTGCTGCAAATTAATATTAAATTGGAAGTCAATAAGAAATGAAAATACCTTTCTAAGCAGCAAGTTAACAGGATGAGGGGCAGGAAGTATTAGTCTATTTAGTTTCTGCTACCGAACAGTATAATACAGAGAGAAAACTACTGATTTTTATGGAAAAAGGAGATCCTGATTTTTTTGAAAACACCATGGAAAACAGCTTCCAGGAGCATTTCAGTGCAGAGCCAGCCATTTGAACTGCATGCAGAATGAAAAGCTACAATCTTCTCTTTTGCATGTCAAGACCTTGATTCTTAGCTTTTAATTAGGCATTGCTTAATTCATCCTTAGTCTAAAGGACCTGAGGATTAGGGGTGAAATATATGGATATAAATCCCCTACACACACAGTGATCTCCTGGAGATAAAGCTATGCAGAAAAAACAACCAACAACCTACAAGAGGAAGGGCAATTACAATGGATACAATGGAGAAGTGCCATAAAAAATATATATTGCGCTTGATCATGGGATCATAAAATCCCAGGATGGTCTGGACTGGAAGGACCTCAAAGCCCATCCAGTGCCACCCCTGCCATGGGCAGGGACACCTCCCACTAGCCCAGGTTGCCCCAAGCCCCCACAGCATCACCTGCCTGTTTCTTCAGAACTGTTTAAGAAAACATTAATTTTAAAATATTAAAACTGCAAAAACCCATGGAGAAATCCGAGTGTTGCATTTGATCATGTAGAAAATTTCTCCTATGACTTTGGATCCAGAGAGTCTAATATTGAAATAGAAATCAGGGAAGTTTATGCCACTCACTTGCACAGTCGTTTTTGTCATGCAAGATTTATATCTAAATGGTCAAGCCCCACAAACCACAGATATTCCCAATATTACAGGGATTCCCTAAACAAATAGTCTTTTCCTTTTGGAAGTTCTGAGTCCCTAACACACAGAAATTTTGCACACAGACTGCTGTTCTAATTCCAAAACCCTTGACAGGTGCATTATGCACATATGCATGTATTAAATACAACACACACACATTACATACAACACACACATTAAATACAACATATAGCACACATTAAATACAACACACACACACATTACCTACAACACACACATTGAATACAACATACAACACACATTACAAACAACACACACATTAAATACAACACACACACACACACGTTACATACAACACACACACACATTACATACAACACACACACACATTAAATACAACATACACCTCCCCACAGCTCCTCAGAATGAATTCCTGGTGGCTTAAACAGAAAAGCTCCAATGGAAATAAGAGCAGTGATCTCAATTTAGCCATAAATCTCAGGGATATGAGTGGTTGTTGATGTTATTTATCTAAATATCAATGATCTCTTTAAAAACAGGAGTCAGACACTGACAATTTGCACCAACAGTCTTTCCTTTTGAACATAATTTTATTTGTCTTCTATCAAACCCCTACCAAATCTACAGGTTTTCTCCAATCTGTAATTTTTAAAGCTCAGGGTTTTTTTGTCCACGAACAGATCTGTTAAAATATAATCTCCAAACAACCAGAGACACTCAGCCCTCTACCCTGCTAATGTAGTGTAAAGTTCTATGTTCTGACTGTCCTTGAACCATCCATTAAAATCAGAGGAAAACCCAGAAAATTCCAAGCCAACCATTCTGAGTTAACTTGGAGACAGCCTAGTCACAAACCCCTCCCCTGCCTGGCATTCCCTGTCTCTAGGCAGATGTTTGGAAGTTGTAGCCTGTGAACCGGTTTTATTGGTTTCTTACACTGTGCTTTGCCAAGACACATGAGACTCAAATAGCTCTGTAAATTCATTAATCTCATCAAGCAATTAGTGTAAAATCTAGTGACTGTTAAATGATTGCAAATGAATTAGTTGCAACATAACATTCAATTTTTCACTAGTGTGTTCATTTATTTAGATTACATGGCAAGCTTTACAAGACAGTGCAAATATTTAGACCCCAATGATGCAACTGCAAAAAAAAAATAATCCAATTTTCCCTCATTTTTATATCAGAACTGGAGTTCTGGTTCCTGACTGACCAATCAAGAGCTACATTGAAGAAGAATGGGTTACTACTCTTTAGTGGCTGAGTTTGATGGTTGGAGGCTGGAGCAGCTCTGCTGGGAGGGAAGGCTGGGAGAGCTGGGATTGGCCAGCCTGGAGAAGAGAAGCTTTGGGGTGACCCAACTGTGGCCTGAAGGGGCTACAAGAAACATGGAGAGAGAATATGGACAAGGGATTTAGGGACAGGACAAGGGGAATGGCTTCAAATTGAAAGAGAGTAGGACACCTTCCACCAGCCCAGGTTGCTCCAAGCCCTGTCCAGCCTGGCCTGAGACACTCCCAGGGCTGGGGCAGCCACAGCTTCTCTGGGCCCCCTGGTCCAGGGGCTCATAGTCCAGAATTCCATCCCAATATCCCATTTAACTCCCCCTCTGGCAGTGGGAAGCCATTCTCTCTTGTCCTGTCCTGTCCAGCTGGCTATAACATTGAATAAACCCTAATCTATCCTGTCAATTAAACATTTGAACAACTTACAGAGGGTTTTTGAATCTCCATCTTTGGTGGCTTTCAAGATCAAAGTGACAAGTTCTGCAGTCTAAGATTTTTGTCATGAAAGCCCATTCTTTTGAGAAATATCTCTGACTTTTGTAATTTATGTCCATGGTTTTGCGTCCCCTATCATTCCAATCCCTATTTTCCTTCCTGCCTTCTGCAGGCCTTGATCCAGTAAGGAATTAAGGAATTAATGCAAGAACCTTGCACTTGGGTTTTAAGCAGGAGAAGACACCACAGGGTTGATCATAAACACACAGCACTGGACGTGCTGTTATTGTCCCTCACATTTTCTAACAATTTCTATTCAGAAAAAATAAAATAAAATTGCTTTGTTCTTAACCCAGAATAACTTTGGTACTTTCAAAAAATGTCCATGAGAAAATTCTTAGCTAATGTAACCCAATTTATTATAAATTAAATTGAGGGAGATAAGTTCATCCTTACCAATATGATTTTAGTCATTTTTTTGCTGGAATAAACATGCAAAGGAGCTGTTCTGTGATGCCCCTTTTAATTTAGAAAGTCCATTTTACTATTGCTTGACTGTGTTAGTTTTCCTTAATAATTCACTCATCAGGGACTGTATGCCAAATTAATTGTAAAGTGGGAATGAAGCATTAACATTTAATCAGCTATGACACTAATCTTAAAAGAGCTTGAATGGCTGTATTAAAATAACAAAGCAATGGTTAAATCAACAATTCCTGGTAACATCCACATACCAGCCAGGTAATTAAGTACTGGTACATTTGCCTTCTGGCTACTGATAGATTAGGATGAACAGCAAATACACCCAGAAAAATAGCTCAATATATGCTTTTCATAGGTCATATTTGAAAAATGAAGAGAAAACTGAAGAGAAGCACTTGAAAAAAATCCTCAAAAATCCCCAAAAAATAGAGAGAAGGAAGAATTCTTCTTAAAATTCTGGCTTAAAATGTGCAGATTTTGTTCCTGTGCTCTGTCTGTCTATCATTATCTATCTATCTATCTATCTATCTATCTATCTATCTATCTATCTATCTATCTATCGATATCTATTTCTTTCTTTCTATCTATCTATCTATCTATCTATCTATCTATCTATCTATCTATCTATCTATCTATCTATCTATCTATCAATTTATCTTACTCCCTTTGCTCTTACAAAGCTTCCCCTAGGGCTGTTTCAGGTACACATATTATCTCATGTCTATTAATTTCCCCTGAAAGTAAAACTGAAATGCACTGTGATATTTTCCCTCCTTTACGTTCTTTTAAAGGACTCATTTCTTGCCTTGCAGTTATTGAATTCAAGCGAAAAGAGAATATTATGTACCAATTTTGTTTTAACATCTAAAAATACAGTTTACATTTACTTGTAAGGCTGGGAAGGTAAAGAAGAACTAAGTCTACGTGCTTAGATTTTAAGATCTGTAGGTTCTGATTGTTTGAGAAATAATTCCTGGCACTGTTTAAATGAACACTTGGTATTACCTGGCAACGTTCATGTGTTTCCCATTAAAAACATTACAAATAAATAAATAAAAAGAAGCAAGAAAAGAAGACATAAAGGTTACCTAGAGTCATAAACAGACTTTAAATATTACAGCCCCTGTAGTCTCATGTAAGAGAACACAGCCAGTTCTCTCCCCTTGCCACTCTAACAAGAAAATCCAGGTTGTAAAGCACTGGGTGTTACATGGAATTTTCACTTCCAATATGTGCTCGTGCTCTTCACCTTGAATAATGAAGAGCACAGAAAAGGAAGGGACAGTGACAGAATAGAGTGAAGGAAAAGTCACCACAGGGCACAGCATCATCAAATTTCTCACTGAATGAAATTAATAATTGCTGAATTCGGGAGGCCACGGGATGGACTTGGCAGAGAGTCGGTGCTGTGGGCAGGCAGGAGGGTGAGGGGCATCAGAGTAGAGACTCACAGTGAACCTTACACCCAGAAATTCTTGGAGAAATCTTGGAAGGAGAGAGGAACTTGTGTGCTTATGAAGCTGATGTAAACAAAGTAGCAACAATAAACAGAAGAATTAAAGTTTAGGCAAGTATTTCTTCACAGTCTGCAGTAGACAAATAAGTTAGTTCCTTGGGGACAAGCTTTCCCTTTCCCTTTCCTTTTCCCTTTCCCTTTCCCTTTCCCTTTCCCTTTCCCTTTCCCTTTCCCTTTCCCTTTCCCTTCCCCTTTCCCTTTGCCTTTGCCTTCCCACACCTTCCCTTCCCACACCTTCCCTTTCCTTTCTGCAGCAGAAACCTTTGGACCAAGTTTTACCTTCTCCAGTTTCTCGAAATGGGCCTTTTATTTAGGCCAATAACCCAGTGCAGTTTTAGCTGTGCTACCAGACCCCCCTCCAGCCACTCTCTCACTCCTTCTCCTCACCAAACTTGGGGAGAAAATAAGATGGAAAAACTCTTGGGTCAATATAAAGATGGGGAGATCATTTACCAAGTACCTTCATTGGCAAAACAGATTTAACTAGGGGGAAAATAATTCAATTAATTGCTAATTAAAATGGGGCAGGTTAGTGAGAAATAAAGTAAATTAAAACCCCACCTCCTCCCACTCCTTCATTCCCAGCTCCTCTACATCCTCCCCAAGCAGCTCAGAGGTGAAGGAGAATGGGAGTTATGGGTATTCCATAGCACTTCACCTCTCTCCCTCCTTCCTCTTCCCACTTTTCCCCTCTTCCAGTGCTCGTCCTCTCCATGAGCTGCAGTCCCTCAGGATGAACCTGCTCCAGTGTGGGCTCAGTCCTCTCAGAGGCTGCAGGGCAGTACCTGCTCCTCTGGGGTGTCTGCCAAGGGCTGCAGGGGAATCTCTGCTCCAGCACCTGCAAAATCTTCTTCCCTTCCTGCTTTTCTGATCTTCATGTCCACAGTTTTTTCCTCACTTTTTCCCCCTCCAATCCTCACTGCCCGTGCATTTCTCCCTTTCTTGACTGTATTTCCCTGCTACCAAACCTGCCACTGACACCAAAAGCATCCCTGGCTCAAACTTTACCTCACATTATCTCTCTGACAGGAGCTGCTTTATCTTCACCCACTTCTCAAAAAGGAATTAGCCAAGGAATTAGCAATTGGAGGTTACAGCCACAATGAAGTTCTGGGGGCTGAGATAGCAGCTAGAGGAATAAATTCAGATTATTTGTGCCTGGCAGAGACAGCTGTACCTGGCAGCAAGGAATAAAAGAAATCATGTTTGCTCCAGATCAGATTAAATAGTTCTGGAGAGGTTTCTCCACCTGCTTTTGTGGCAGTAGCAAAGTGATTTTTTAGAAAGAATAAAGAGTGAAAATGACTGAATTTTTGGGACTATAAACACTTGCAATTGGTGAATTAAACTTATACTTTTTTTTTTTTCCTGGCTGATAATGAAGTATTTAATAGTCAATCCCTTTGGAATAGAAGACAAACTGCAAGCTTTGTATCTCTTAGCAAGATCAACTGATGGAGCATCCCTCAAATCCCTTGGAATTTGCCCTGTATCCGTGTGGAAAAGTGTTTCATTTGATTGACAGGGAGGCTAAAACAGGCTAAGGTTTTGCTGACAATTCCAAAGGTAAAGCCTTAAGTGTTTGGAGCTTGGAAATCTGCCTTGGGGGAGGTTTTAGGCACAGATGTGGCTTCCAAACAGTGTATTTTATTGTGGGAATTCAAACTGCTTCAGTGACTATGGGGATATTTCAGGGTGATCACCAGGATGAGCAGCTCTAAAGTCACTCTCAGTGTAGCCAAAGCAAAGGCCTGTGACACCAATCAATTAGACAGAATGTAATTAATATATCTGGGCTCAGGACAAACTAGTAAGGGCACTAAAATAGTGCAACCAGTGCCAGAAAACAAGTATCGGATATCATGGTTGGCAAATTCAGACACATTATTACAGAAGCACGAACAATGTGACCACCAAGACAAGAAGCAGGAGACATAAAGTTGATAAAAAGCTGCCAGACTAAAGAAAAGATGAGCAGAAGGGACTTCAAAAGGGCAGAACATCCCACCCAACAGAGAAGAAGAATGTTTGGTGAAGCCAAAACCCCAAATTAACATGAGGAACAGCTGAGATTCTTCTTTTGGGGATTTGGCCAGAAACATGAAAACATGGCACATGTAATAGTGAAAAATCAGAGCAGGAAATAAAAAGTTCATGTTGGTTTCAACTTCTCTCCTCAAAGATCTCTCAAGGCCTGAAAGGTTCTTGCTGCACCAAGAGCCACCAAGGGCCCCAGCCCTGTGGTAGCAATGCCTGCAGATAATTTAAGACACAATTTTTGAAGACCACCGGATCTCTGCTTGTAGAGCTGATGCCAAGTAATGTGTAAGAACTAATAATTAGTTAGGAGTTGCATTTTAAAGGAAGGATTCTCATAAAGTTTAACTTTTGGGTTTAAAACCAGTTTGATTATCAGTTTTCTAAACATCTCCCTGCTGATGATTTGAGATTCTCTGATCAATAGGTGATGCTTTCACACGAGCACATATAGATCACACTGCAACATTTCCATGGATTTTGCTGCAGGGAAGAGATTTGGGTTTTGACAAAGCTACTTTTAAAAAAAAAAAAAAGTGTGGATTTCTCTTGGCCAAGATGGATTGCTGAGCTTTCTTGTCTAAAGACAGGAATAATTACTCTAAGTTGAATGGTGACAGAGCCTTAGTGCAATAAATGCTTCTCTCCAGCATAAATTGAGGAGTTTCTCACCAAAACTCCCTAACAAGCATCAAGATAACTGTAGTGGAACCCCTCAGTGGTCATTTAGGACACATTTGTGTATCAGCTGTGGGCAAAAGCAGGTCCAGAGGGCAGAACACAACAAAAAGGCAGTGGCACACACTCCCCAGAATGTATTTTTTTGCCCAGTCTCTGAATAAGAGGTTCAGGAGAGAAAACACGTCATTGCAGCACCTCTCAAAGCCCATCCCTGCTCTTCTCCCCAACGTGCCTGCTCAATTTTCACTCACATTTCCACCCCACACTGGTCTGTGCTAACAATTCCTACAACTCTATAGCCGAAGCTGCTGTTTGTTAGTCCTGGACTGCCTGTTTCATCCACAGTCACCCAAGAAGGACCAGAGAATGGATCTTCCCACTCCTGCCTTGCCACTGCTCAGCTCACTCACCGTTTTCCTGCCCTACAGGACCAGCCTCAGCTCTGTCACCCACAGGATCTTTCCGAGGAACTTCATAAGTAAGAAAATCTATTGCCACACAACAAAAATAACCTGATGTGCAGGTTATTGTGTGTAAACTGGGGATCTTCTGCACTCCCAGCATAAAGTTGTTGCACCCCCATTTTGACAGCTGTGTCAGTGACCAGGAAATCTTGTGTCTGACAGGGCTGCCCAAGGGAAGGCTGAGCCCCCAAGACATCCCTGTCTCATCAATTTTATTAGCTCAGTAGGACCTCTGTCAGTGGACTTTGATCAGTGTCTGTACAGAGAGGCTGGTTCTTTCATGTACAATTTCAAATGTCACTTGGTTGATAAATAACTTCTCCTCCCCCTCCAAAAAAAAGAAATATATTGGATAAAAATGTTCAGTTGTCTAAGTGGCTCCCATAAGAAACTCCCAAATAAACAGCTGTCAACATCACACAGAGTTTTATTCCAATTTTTAGAGGCAAGAAATAAATACACTGCCAGGTGGGTGGACCTGGTGCTGTGTTTAGAAACAGATTCATTTTAATTTGTTAATTTCTCCTAATAATGACTTTGTATTATATACAAACCTTTCCCAAGGTCTCTGACATCTGATCAACTCTGTTTTTCTTCACTGGCAATTTAGGACCTGGTATTATGTATAACATGCTGTGTATATATATACATATATATATGTATACATGTATAAGTATGTATGTTAATTACATGTATATATATGATTGTGAATATATGTATGTATATATATGCACGGACCCATAGAAAGAGATCCTGGAATCACAAAATCATGGAATCCATCATGGAATTCCAGGATGGTTTGGGTTGGAAGGGACCTCAAAGCCCCTCCAGTCCTACCCCTGCCATGGGCAGGGACACCTCCCATGAGCCCAGGTTGCTCGGGGCTCCATTCAAATAATAGATCTTCCAAATAATAATAAAAAATAACTTTTTAGATTCTAAAAGACATCTCCAATATTTGAAGAGCTCAGTGCTGTTCCATTCTCAGGGAATAGTTCACATTTTCCAGGGTTCCATGCACATACCCTTTAGAAAACCCTTTAAAATCATATTCTAATCAGATATGTGCAAAACTAGAACTTCACTTTTGGAGCACACACTTTTACTAACCTTCCAACCATGATTTTTTTGTTTAGAGAATCTTTCTAGAACTGCTAATGAGTTTGTTACAAAATCCAACACATAAATGTCAACTGCTGTGGAAGCTAACAGGAGAAAATTGCATGGAGGCCTGATAAAGTTCTGTGGAAGTCACATCTATTTTATATGGGAAAAGATGAGAAAATAAAGGTCAGTGGGTGAACATTCCCAGGCAAAATAAGGGATTATTTGAATCCTGAGAACAGAATTTGTTGCAAAGTTAGGGTTTTAATGGTAAAATTCGGAGGTCATGAGATATAAAGAAATTGTAACTCCTAATTCCCAGGTTTTTGGTTCTGGAAGTTTTCAGACTATTTGAACTTCATGCATTAGGCAAACATTTTAATTTTGAAGAGGGCCACATATTGGGAAATGCAATCTTTTAATCTGTGAGAAAGGCTCCTCACTGAAATGAATGCAGCCAGATTGTTTCACCATATGTTTCCCCTAAATTTCCCCGAGTGTTCCAGGAGTCAACTAAACTTTAGCATATTTGAGCTTGTTTATCTTTAGATGCAAAACTCAGCTAGACAGCAAGAGCTGTGTGTTGTTAAATTAACCTGGGATTGTGCAGCTCCTGCATGAAATGTGCTGTGATACTTTCTAGTAGCATTGTAGGATATTTTTTTCGTTGTCAAGGCTTTTTTATTTCAATATATTGTTTATAGATGCCCTTCAGGGCATTGTGGTTCGTGACTGCTTCCCTATAAAACTCCCTGACACACTTTTAACCTGAGATTTGTAAATTGTCCGGTTTGAATTGACCCAGGCACTGGAAAAGCACTTAATGAGTTTCAATTTAACATTGAGAAAGAAATCCATGAAGAGAAATAGGTAGAGAATTAATTTAACTGGCCTCTTAGACAACCAGCCTTGCAAACACCTGACGTGCAAGATGCCAATACCATCCTCACACAACACTTGAATTCAGCTTTTTGTCTTTTAATTATTGCCTTTTAACTGCCAGCGCTTTGAGGATGGAGAGTTGCAGCAATAATTCAGTTTCTTGGCCTTGATAAAGAGGCAGGATCTGTGATATTGAGCAACACCCCGGGATTTTGCAGCCCAAGTGACTGAATGGTGTGTTTTAAAACCGGATTGTACTTCAGCAAGGTGTGATTGCAGTCCAACAGCATGAAAATGGATAGAAATACATGGCAGAAATATGTAATGCAAGAATAAGGCTCATTTCAGTTATCTGCTGCATTTTGGGTACTTGCAGCAGAGTTAAAGGGGGAAATAACCAGTTGCTGGAGGTTTTAAAGAGTAGTGACCCCCTGCAAAATCACGTTCCACATTACCTTGCAATAATCATTAATTTGCCTGTAACTCCTCTCTCCAAATAATAGCTCTAAATCACATCAGCCCTTGCAATTTCACCAATATTGCTTGAAATAAAAAAAAAAATAAAGTGGACAACAAGCAAAATCCAACTTATCTGACAGCCTGGCTGACTAGACTGAATAGTAAGATCATGCAAAGTTCTCCAATTAAAGTGATTGATAGAGATTGAACAACCGAAAATGCACAAGACCTGGCAAAATCTAATTAGCTAAAACCAGAAAAAAGTATTACACTGTGAGCAGATCTGGGCAAATAATTGATTTAGTGGAAAAACTGCATGTTGGGTGAAAAAAATGAGGACAGGCTTTGATCAATCATTAAAATTTTAAATCATCTATTTTGATGATTTCTGGTGAAAGGAGAGATAAGAGGTTGATTCCCAGAAAGCTGAAAATAATCTGACATGCTTCAAAGCCCTTTTTTTAAAAAGAAATATTTTTACTTGCTTCAATCAAAATCTAAAGATGTGATTGTAAATCTGGTGACATTTTGGGAGAGCCCTTTCAGAGAGGTCCAACCACACAAGATATACCAATAATGCCTTAGGACTTTATATCTATCTATCATCCATCTATCTATCTATCTATCTATCTATCTATCTATCTATCTATCTATCTATCTATCTATCTATCTATCATTTTAGAAAGTTGTTTTATTTTTTAACTAGACAACTGAAACTAAAGCCTTGTAAAGCAACGACTTTTGGTGGTTACATTCTTAATAACCCAAAGGGGGGGTCCAGTTTGAGCAAGCAGGGATGGGGTTGGAAAGTTGAGTTTGGAAAGGGATGTGAATGGCACCAAGAAGGGCTTTTAAAGGTATTTTAACAGCAAAGGGAAGATTAGGAAAAAAATGTGGGTCCTTGGTGTAAGAATTCTCAAAAAAAAACCCCAAAGAAATAATAATAATTTCATTAATCCTTGAAAGGTGGTTTATTTTAATAACATTGAGCATGTGTGGAATCACAGCCAGGAGCTGGAAGAGGAGCTAAACTGGTTTGAAGTCACTTCAAGAAAAGCCTGGATGTGACATTAATGCCATGTCTGGTTGACAGGGTGATGTTGGGTCAAAGCATGGACTTGATGATCTCAGAGCTCTTTTCCAACCTTCTTGATTCTGTGGGATTGATTGTGTGGGATTCTGTTTTTGTTTAAGGCTGCAGCGAATTAAATAAGCAGAAGGCATGAAATTTAAAACTTTGGGGGTTTTTTGGTGGTGCTTTGTTTGGTCTTTTCTTTCCCACGGTGAGAAGAGTGGAAGGATGGAGATCTGAGCACCACAGTTTAGAGGAACAACAAGGAATAGCATCACTTTTGCTCTTAGAGCATTTTCCCATCCTTTTTTTCCTTCTGTGTAGATTGACCTTTCACAAGCCTTTAATAGATTCAGAAATTCATCTTGAACAGCAACCCATAAGTCATAGTTTTAAGATTCCAGGCCCTTCAAATGTGAAAAATTGAACTGGAAGTGTTGTAGGGATGGTGCCTCCCCCAGGATTTGTGCTAACCAGTTCTGCCTTGCCAGTCAGTGAGCTGGAGAAAGTCTTTGTAGTGCATTGATGAGACTATTTCTGTCTGTCTTGACGAAGAGGAATCAAAAACATGTAGAAGTTTCTCACTGAAGTTATTTAAGGTTTAAGAAATCAGTAGAAAGTTGGGGTTTTTTTCCCCCCACGGTGTTTTTTTCATGAAAGCCCTGAGTGTGTTTATTCCTGAGTGTTTTTATTCCTCCCTTGGTGTGAAGGTCATGTGACCTCCCCAGATGTTGATTCCATGGTCCCAGCAGGGTCCTATCCCTGGAGCAAACACGCTCAGACATGCACCAGGTGTTTCCTTGCACAATTTTGACCATATTTACAGGCACAACAAACCTTCCTTACCCCTCCCTTCATTGTGTCTGTGTTCTCCACACCCCAGTGCCTCCTTTTGTACACATTTGGCCCTTACCCAAGAGGAGTTTTACCAATTCCCACAATCCTTTAGGCTTGTTTTTTTTCCTGTGGGAATTACAATGATGTTGTTCCCCTTCTTTCAGTCAATGGCCACGTTCTGAGTGAATCCCTCCACGACGACTCTGCACGAGCAGCTCCTTCCCTGCCCCATCCATCAGTGTCTTGAGTCTTCACTGTCACAGAATCATGGAATTCCAGAATGGTTTGGGTTGGGAGGCACCTTAAAGCTCATCTTTGAAGGCAGGGACACCTCCCACTAGCCCAGGTTGCTCCAATCCCTGTCCAACCTGGCCTTGGACACTCCCAGGGCTGGGGCAGCCACAGTTTCTCTGCCCAACCTGTGCCAGGGCCAGCCCACTCTCCCAGCCAGGAATTCCTTCCCAATATCCCATCCATCCCTGCCCTTGAAACCATTCCCCCTAGTTCTGTCCCTCCATTGCTTCTAAATAGTCTCTCTCCATGTTTCTTGTAGTTCCTTCAGGAACTGGAAGGGAATCCCCCTTATCTGCTCCTTGCCAGAGTTTATATGCCTGTCTGTGTTTAACCTGCTGCTTTCGCAGTGTTTTGCTTTGCCTTTCACGCCGAAAGTCATAAAACAGACACCCGTCACAGCCCAACATCTTTGCTGCCACACCCAGGGCCTGAGTCTCCTTCCCTTGGGAACCTCCTGGTGCTCTCATGCACATGGTCAGAGTTCAGAGACCAGCAGGAGCTGCTGAGCACAACGGAGGGGAGATGTTCTGGTGCACTGAACGAGGAGGAATCTCCCCCAACCTCCCCAAATATCTGGGGTGAAATAACAACCCCCCAGCAAGCAAAGGCAATGCCGTTCCCCTCCTTTTTGCAGCGGAGGAATCTTTCAGGTGTGAGTTTTCACGTGCGTGTTCAGGTCTAAGACAGGTTTCCAGTCCTTTCCACTCACTCTGAATATCTAATGAATAACGCAATGGAAATTGAATTGGTGACTGGGTGTTGCAGTGGGGCTTGACAAGTGTTTCTTAAAGTTTACAGACATGTATGTCTTGCAGCTTCAGCTGCAGCAGCTCTGAGTGGTCTTAGAGGAAGACAAAGAGGAAAATTAGCTGTATTTAAAAAGAAAAAAAAAGTAAACTTTTCAAATATATTAAAAAAGGTAATTCTGACACCCTCCTGGCACAATAATAATTTCTTAAAGTCTCTTTCCATTATATACAGTTTGCTGTTCTCCCTTCTGCACAAGGGGAACCGGATTTTCTTTAAACCAATGCTGATTTATGTTAAAAAATATTTTATTAATTTAGTAATCTTTATGCCAGGCTTTGAAAATGCAAACAGAGCTGTCCTCTGGGAAATACACTCAGCTGGCTTGGGGCTAAAATGAACTGCTTCATAATGTCAAATGGTGGCACGAGGGTGAATTTCTGACTGATCTGAGATGCACTGCTGGAGAGTATCACACCTACAGCCATCATTTTAATGGTAATTTACTGTTCCTGAGAAGGGGAGAAGGAGGTCAGATCTGTCTATTGGTTCAGCAAGCACGTGCTGTTGCTCATTCTCTTGCTCAGCCCTTGCAGAGATGGTGGAGAGGAAAAAATGAAGCATAATGCATTCTCAAGGTTGCCAGGAGCAACTAATGCTTCCAAATTGGTATTCATGTTTTATTACATCTTAAATTTCAGCACCTTAAAAACAATAAAGGAAATTGCATTTTCACAAAGAGTCTTCCTTCAGGGAATGTACTTCAAGTTTACTGTCTTTCTTCTGATGTCTTTGTCCACGTATTATGAACTTTTTCTTTCAGAGAGAATATATATATGTGTATGTATGTGTGTATATACATACATATATATATATATATATATATATNATGTGCAAAGACAAGTGTACATAATTCCATGCTCCTGAAAGCTTACAGATTTCATTCCTCTAAAGCATAAACATGGAGTCTAATAAGTCTTTAAGCTGTCAGGAACATGGAATTATTGTGGAATCATCATAAAATCATGGAATGGCCTGGGTTGGAGGGGACCTCAAAGCCCACCCCATCTCACCCCCTGCCATGGGCAGGGACACCTCCCACCAGCCCAGGTTGCTCCAAGCCCCGTCCAACCTGGCCTTGGACACTCCCAGGGCTGGGGCAGCCACAGCTTCTCTGCCCAACCTGTGCCAGGGCCTGCCCACCCTCCCAGCCAGCAATTCCATCCCAATATCCCATCCATCCCTGCCCTCTGGCAGTGGGAAGCCATTCCCCTCATCCTGTCCCTCCATCCCTTGACAATGGTCTCTCTCCCTGTTTCTTGTAGCTCCTTCAGGCCCTTCAAAGCCACCATCAGGTCACCCCAAAGCTTCTCCTCTCCAGGCTGGCCAATCCCAGCTCTGCCAGCCTTCCCTCCCAGCAGAGCTGCTCCATCCCCTGACCATCCTGGGGCCTCCTCTGGACTCTCCAGCAGCTCCATGTGCTCCCTGTGCTGCCCCCAGGGCTGGGGCAGCTCTGCAGGGGGGTCTCACCTGGGAGGGCAGAGGGGCACCAGCCCCCCCTGTCTTTTCACTTTATCCAGGCAACATGAAATAGGAGCTCATTCCAAGGATTTGTAGAGGAATTTAGTGAGGAAATGCTGAATCCTCCAACCACTTCTCCTTTTGGCCAATCAAATAGTTCCACCCGGCACAGCAAACTCCCTTTACCTGGAACGTGCCTCTTTTGGGAGGCACAACCAAGTCCTTTCCCCAGAGCAAGAGCCAGAGGGAAGGAAGGAAAAGCATTAGTCACCATTGTTATTCTACAGCTACAGAAGTATTTTTAATGAAAAAATGTCAGCAGCAATGAATTGTTCCAGTACAGTTTCTATCAAATGAAAATATTACAGGGCAAACTCTTAAACTTTAATTTGTTCGTGCTGTACATGTAACTGTCACTCTGGCATGAAGAATATTAGACTGAGTACAAAAGAAATGGAAATGAATGGCTGGAGAAAAAAAAAGAAGTAATATCTTTGAAGTTCCGAATTTCTTATCATTCAGGGGAGTTAATACAATTTACATTGACTGTGTTAAGATTAATAAAAAATACATTGATCAGAAAACTTCTGTATATTATGAACATTAGAATAATTTTACTTCACAGAGGCAACAAATTATTAAATGGGAAGAGATCTCCAGATGAGGCCTAAAGGAACCATTCCTATTCTCTTACTACATGTTCTTACAGCTTTACACATAAAAAAAGAAATAATAATAGTGAAAGATTTCTGAACTGGGTTTTGATTGTAACAAGAAAACAAAAGTTCTGGCATTCAGCTGCATTATATTGGTCTACACTGAAACATTTCTGTGGCACTAAGACAGGAGTGAAGTGCAAAGAAACAAAACTGAAGTGCAGAAGAAGCTGCTGGATTTTATCTGCCCGTTCCATCACCATAAATCCTGACTGAGTTCATTAACTCCCCTCTGAGTTTTACCAGTGGCTATTCCCTTTCCAATAAAATACCTGAATTAGAATCCCAGGGATTATTCCAATGGCACATACTTCCACTGGGACCCTGGGAATGTTATGTCTGATTTGGTGATTCAGAAGAAATCATCGCTTTCCTGAACGTGCGTTGTTTCCATGCACTATGTAAAGGAATTTTCTAGGAGGATTATAGATTTTAGTGTATTTTACACAGCATGTTATACATTTTTTTTCTTCACATAATTGGCAAAAAAATCAAGAGAAAGACCAAAATGTCTTAAAATATTGAGTTGTATGAGGAAGGAATAAAGAATTATTGTTATGTTATCAATAAAATGCTGTTATCTGGGAAAACTAACACACTACTGATCATCTTTCAGGACGTTAAAAATGCACAAAAACCTACAAAACAGTGACTTTAAAAGAAACCTTAACTAGTCTTGGCTGCATTTGCTTTGCATTCTGAATTGTCTGTAAGGCAGAATCAGAGGGTGAGGACTTCAGTGGATTATTAGAAAATAGACAGAAAGTGATACCTGTGAATTCACAACTCCTGCTATAGAAAAAAAATTATTGTTTCAGAATGTTTTCTTTGAACTTTTAGCCTCGACACCATTCAGTTCACCTTATAAATTTGGGAATAGTAATCTCCTTTTCCTGCTGTTTCTTGTGTGCATTCCCTCTGCCTTCCATAACAAATATCCCAAGCTATAGAATCTGATTGTCACTTTCCAAATACCCATTTACAGTTCAGGGGCTTCTACACAAATGCACAAATTTCCCAAATCTTCCAAACCCCAACCCTGAACTGGTTCTTTCACCATCTGTCTTTTCTATGTATTCATTGTTATGTATTTGCTGGATGTTATGTATTATTATGTATTATTATGCATTTATGTATTTTATTATGTTCAAAAAAGGATTTCAGTGGTAACCTCTACAGGTTCTGCTTGGTGTAATTATTCCCTTAGGTTTTCTTCTTCTGATCCAGTATTTCTGGGTCGTTTCTCCTCTTCCTTTTCACCGGAGCATCTTTTCCCTCCGCTGTTTTCTCTCCCTGCCTTTCCATCCCTGAGTGGATTCCCAGCAGTCAGGTAGGAGGGATGTTTGTCTGCACAGGCTGGGAAGTGATGGATTCACTCCCAGTCCCTAGATTGGACCCTGCCCGTGGAATGTGCCCAAGCAGGAATGAGCAACAGGCACTTCCAACTGCAAGAGTGGTCACAGAATAAAAAAGCCTTTAAAAGACACCTTTAGCAAGTGAGTGTATTTGTATCCCTCCCTCAGAAGGCCTTTTCCTAATAGCAGATGTTATATTTTATTGCTAACATCAGATGTCTTGAGGTTGGAAAGTCTCAACGTAAACACGAAGTTTCTCCGGGAATGTAAATAGTTTTTGTTTCCTTTCTTGTTATTCCTTTTCTAAAAGGTTGAGATCACTTCACATTCCTTACTTGCACCCTGTCTGTCAGTTCTTTGCATTGAGAATTCCTCAAGACAGTTCTTATCCCTCTTTATTCTTTTATTATTTTTTTTAAAGGGTAATGAAAATTGACTGGTCTCAATTGTGATCAAAAATGGCATAATAATAATCCATACAATCTACATTTATCCCTAAACTCCAGTGTCTCATTAATGAACATGAGTAATTATGATCTCAAAACCTGAGCAAACCATAACAAAAATAAAAACCCCAGGTAGCTTAAAATCAAACCCACTCTTCTTTCTCCACAAGTTTCCCATGGGATGGAGGCAAATGTATCAATCCCTTCGGAGTGGTGTTATCAACCCTGTGGGAACCATTCTCACTCACAAGAACTGGCAGCATTTTGTACTCCAAACCCCGTAGAAAAAAAATAATAACAAAGATCCCAATAATTTTAGTTTTCCAGAAATCCATATCCTTCCCCAGTGAGGTTCAGACTGGTGTGTTCTTTTCCTTAAGGGCTCTATTTCCAAAATTGTTCTGCACAAAGCAACTGTGTCCACAGAAGTCTAAAAAATAAAACACAAAAGAACAGTAAAATGTGAGCAGACCACCTTCATTTTAGATTTTTTCCAGCTGCAGTGATCAAATTGGGAAGAAAAATATACATAAGGTAGAGGAGCAGTTCATTATTCTGAGGAAGGGACAGACCAGCCAGATTTACAAAGGGAAATAATTTCATTGATAGGTGTTGTCTCCCAGTTCTAATGCCTGCTTACTAATTGTAAGGTAACCAGGTAACCCCCTGAGCCAATTAAAGACCTGATATTAATGATGGTGAAAAATCTGTTGGTGGACTTCCTTTCATTTTATCCCTATTCTTATTGTCTTCTACTTCTTATGAAAAGTTTGAGAAAAGTCTATGCAGGAAGCCTGGTGAGAATAAATCAAACCTCTGTTAAGTAGGATGGATCCAGTTCACTTCAATATCATTAGGATTCGGTCTTGGAATATCTTAATTTTAGTCTTACAAATTCCCTCTAGCAAATTAGAGAAGGATTTATTGGTTAGTATTCAAAATGCAACTGGGTTTATTAAAAACTCAGCTGGGTATTACCCTGAGCAAATTGATCTAATGTTGGAGCTGGTCCTGTTTCTGAGCAGGTGGTTTGAACAGAAAATTATTCTAAAAAAAAAAAAAAAAAAACAAACCAAGAAGAAACTCAACTCTCCAGAAAAAAATAAACTCAACTCTCCAGAAAAAAAAACCAAACTCAATTGCTGCAATTAATTCTTGTAACTCAAGCATTTTCCACATTCTCATAGGGAGAAAGAGATTTGGACTCTTAGGAAGGGCAGTTTCTAACCTAAATTATGCCATCTTTCTCCTATTTTTGACTTTTTCCACGCTATCACTACTTAAGGTTTCATGCTCATGCCAATCAAAGCAGTGATACAACAGCTCTTGACCTTCTTATTTTCACCTTCATTTTCCTTCAGAGCTACTCCACTCGTGGAAGTTTGAACCTGCCTGTTGGCATCTTGCAAGACTGAAAATGTGATAGTGAAACAGATGATTGGCATTAAATACAGAGAGAGCCAAGAGGTCACCGTGGGGGGACATTGAGGAAGGCTTGTTGTGGCATAAGTACTGCCAGTGCTTCCACCTGCTACTCACTGGGCAGGCTACTGAATTCAATCGTTTTCATCACTCTTAATGACAATTAGGGACCTGCCAGAGAGCCCTGAAGCACCAGATACACATAAAACTGCACAATTCCAGCAGCAAATGCCAAAACCCCTAAGGGGGGAAGCTGCTTCCACATCCCCTTTTCACTGAGGCTTTTCCTCCTGAATTAATGATTTGCATTTTCATACAAATCTCAGAAAAGAAACACTGCATCATATTTCCATGCTGGAATTATACTCAGCTTTGGGATAAACCTTATTACACTGCTGAACACATCCTGGACAGACGGATCCAGGACTTTGCTCACCTTATGGAACCAGGGAGCAGGTCTGTGGTTTGTATCCTTGTCTTCCTTAAAGAGCTGGACCAAGAGTTTAGCTCAGCTCGGTGGTTTAACCCCACAGACACCCTCACTCCCCCTCCCCCCAGCAAGGTGGAAGGGAGAATTGGAAAGGGAAAAGTGCAAAAACTTGTGGGTTGAGATAAAACCAGTTCATCAGATAAAGTAAAAGGACAGCAAAAATGTAAAAGCTCATGCAAGCAAAGCAAAAGAAGGAATTCCTTCCCTGCTTCCCATCAGCAGGCAGGTGTACACAGCAGTGATCTCTTAACCTGCAGCACAGACTTACAGCTGTATCATTTCTGGCCCTTTCTTGTGCCCCTGATTGCCAAAACTCATGCCTCTGGCTGTCAACTCCCATCCTCAGAGCTGGTCTTGATCACTGGCCAAGTGCCCTTGCAGAAGTCTCAGGTATGACATGATTTTGCAATTTAGACACTCATCCGTTTAAGGTTTTTGGGTTTTTTTCTCAGTACAATCACTGCAGTTTGCTAGCTGTGATTTTTGGTTGTGTGTTTCACACTCATCCAGCTCATTAAAACAGAGTGTTTATTTTTATCAGATTTTGTTGCTGTCATAGCCTAGAACATCCTGAGTGGGAAGGGACCCACAAGGATCATCCAGTCCAACCCTCAGCCCTGCCCAGACACCCCAACAATCCCACCCTGTGCCCCAGAGCATCAACCCTCCTGGAGCTCTGGCAGCCTTGGGGCTGTGCCCACTGCCCTGGGGAGCCTGGGCAGTGCCCACCACCCTCTGGGGGAAGGACCTTGTACTGAGATCCCACCTGAGCCTGCCCTGGCACAGTTCCAGCCCTTCACTGGGTGCTGTCCCTGGTCCCCACAGAGCAGAGATGGAGCTGCTTCTCCCCTGCCCCTCAGGAGAAGCTGCAGCCCCTGATGAGCTCTGATTTCAATCTCCTCTGCTCCAGGCTCTTTAGAATCCCAGAATCATGAAGCTTGGAAAAGACCTCCAAGATCATAAATCCAGCTATTGACAGAATCCCACCATTCCAGCTAAACCATATCATGACATGCCACACCCAGTGGTTTCTTGAACACTTCCAGGGATGGTGACTCCACCCCTGCTCTGGGGAATGGGCAGAGGTGGAGTCATTTTGGACCATTTTGTCTTATTTCTTTACAGCAATATTCAATTTTCTGTCTACCTGCAATACAGTGTGCTTTGAAACGAGTCAAGTGATGATAGGAAAGGAAAGTGATGAAAGCAACAACTTAGGACGTATAAATTAGTCAGGAGAGAGTTTTAAAAAAACACTACTGCCAGTACACAGAATTTTCTGCTGCAGATCATCAGAAGGAAAAGGAAAGCAGCAAAACAACCTCAATTGTGACTGCTGCAACTTCACTGGAAAATTAAATACGCAGGATCAGTAGATCATGCACAGTAAGTTGCAATGAGCAGCCCTCTCTGAAATGCTCCTTCAAGAAATAAAAACTCTCCTTCTGAACACCCGTGTGTGAAGGGGGAGTGTGCAAGGCAGTCCCACCTGTCTGTTTTCACATGGAAAACAAGGTCACTTCTTCAACAGAAGGTTTCTGCCAGTGTCATTGGCAGCCAAGGAGGAGATCTCTGTCCTGTGAGTCAATTCTGAAAGATGTTTCAGGGATTATTTAGGGAACTTCTGTTGTTTCTGAGGGTCATCTTTCAGCTGGAAAGCAAAGCCCGAGTATTGATAGTGCACTGTAGTTAAATAGCCCTTTGAGGAATTAGCTTATTAACCTCATGTCCTGGCCAAAGCCCAATTCCAGCAATTAAAAATTCACTTTCTGAAGTGCTCTCTGAAGATTTGATGCAGCACATGATTAATAAGCTCCTGTTGTAAACTAGTTCTGGTTTTACTGAGGAACATTTAAGGGCAGTTGTGTGATGAAGGAATGGATTCAGATCTCCTTTCTCAGGAGGTGCAGCAGTTGCAGTTTCAAGAGAAGAATTAACATGAGCATCATCTTCATACACTTAAGAATCAGAGACTCTGGAAAATGTTTAAAAACATTTTTACCATAGGAGCTTAAAGGAAAAACAACAGAAGCAGAATAAAAGCAACTGTTTAACACTGTGAAACCCCAGAGTTTTAACGCAGAGTTGGCTGAGCTTTTGCATTTCTAAAATCACACTTTCTTTACATCTCAGAATCATAAAATGCAGCGGAATCCCAAGAGTGGCTTGAGAATAAGGAGTTAGAATCCCAGAATGTGAAATTCCAGAATCCCAGAGCTGGAAAGGACCCCCAAGGACCATCCAGTCCAACCCCTGGCCCCGCACAGACACCCCAACAATCCCGCCCTGTGCCTCAGCTGGTTCCCATATACACAGAAAGGCTCACCCTGGTTATGTTTTCTTTCTTTGCATCTCCTGCTTTATTTAAATATAATCAACTGGAAAGAGAGGGAGGGGGCCAGAGCAGCTCTGTCCCACTCTGAAAATTCTGAAGTTGGTTGAAACATTCTTTTTATGAAATTTCTCTTTACATATCAGTTTTACTGGAGGAAAGGGTTCAGGTTATGTGAATGTCATATTTTATTAAGTACTACGCTCTGAGTTTACTTCTAATTCCTCCCTGCATTAAATTAAAGAGGGCACATGGTTATAACTTTAATTTCTTAATTTTATGAAAATTACCCAAGTAACATCTGGTCTCTGGAACAAATTAGTATGTCAGTGGTTTATTACAGCACAAGGTTAGATCCTTCAAAATTGTGGCAATTTCTGTTGGTATTTGGTCTGTACACATTTAGAATTTTTGGTAAAAAAAAGAGATAGGAATATTGGATTTATTCTTTCAAACTTTCTGAGCACACATGGCTGCTTCTTATTAAACATCCTCAGAATACTTAAGAACTTTAGGAGAAAAAAAAAACCCATAAATCTGTATTCTGGGTTACAGAAACTGCAGTGGATGGGCTGATCTTTCAAGCACAGCATGAAGTGACTGCTAATCAAATGTGCCTCAAGGCAGTAGAAACTGAAATATTAAAGCTGGTTTATTCAGGGTGTCTTGATTCTTTAATTTGACTTTGGCTGGTACTAAATAAAACTATCTTTGAAAGTTTTAGTTAAGCCACCCAGAGCATTAACAAAGCATCCAGTATGATTTGGGGTTTGTAGAATTAAAATAGATTTGGTATTTTGGAAAATACACCGATTAATTAATTTAATCCGATCTGCACAGTGAGGGAATAAAGACATGGGACATCATCTGTGTGTGTTGTGTGCTAGTGGTGGGTTTGCAGGACTCTCTAGGAGCTGGGAAGATCAGGAAACACGAAGGGTGATTAATTAATCTCTATATTCGAGGTATCAAATGAGGTTCTGACTGAACAGGTTCACGTCCTTAGCGCTGCCATCCTTAGGCACCCAAACAGATTGGATTCCTGCAGGGCATTGCACACCCTGAGCTGCTGCCTTGTAACACCTTCGAGCTGCAAACTCCTCCCAAACCAGAATCCCATTTCCCTGGGCCTTCCTGCCCACTCATTGAGTCAAGAAATGGATCACTGGGAGATTCCAGGGGCCCTCACAACTTTGTCTGGTGGGTTTTGCCCAGACCTTGCTCATTGTTGTGCTGCTCAAAGACTTTCCTCCCTGTCATCCCATCTCTCTCCCTCGTGGAGGGATCTGGACATTTATCAATTCACCTATTTGTTGTCTATTGAGTAAGGCAGACTTTCCTAGGGGGTTTTTACTCTGGCACATTTTTCCTCCAACACTCTTTGTGGGTGATTTTTCAACTCTATTCCTGAGTTGTAAACAGCAGAGCTGAGGACACAGTTTATGTACCCATCACTCAGGATTATCATCTCATTCCTACTCTTCCTATTATCCTACACAGACATCCAGGAGCAAAAACCAACTGAAATCTTGTGCTTGAAACTTCTGCTCAGCCAGTTATACATCACATTTTATATTTACATATCATTACCTCTGCATTACAGGGTAGTCTCCCTTTTCCCCTGAACTTCCTTCCTTGCCACACTTTCTCCTCTCGGATGTGCAACATTATGGTACATCTGGCAGCCAAGGGAGTCCCTTGAGCCCCTGCTGAACAGACAGATCCCCATCACCATAGTCCTGAACACCAATAAGTGTATATTTTGCACACACTGCTGCAATCAGAAGGCTGAATTACACTGTTTGGAGTAGGCTGGGCCTTTAATAGCCTGTAATGTAAAGATATATTGGAGGTGGCTGTGCTAAAAAGCATCTGAGAACTCCTACGGTGGGTGCCAATTCAGAATCCTCTGTGCACTCATGAGCATAACATTATCTCTCCATCCCAGTCAATTTTCTCCCTGAATATTTCCTGAATACTAAATTCACACCCCACTCAGTGATTGAGAAAGCAAAGGAAGCAGCAGGGACATGACCCATGTTTTTCCTCCTTGTTGTTGGATAACTCTGGGAGAGAGACAACTGTAAAACTCACCTAAGGATTGGGTTCCTATAAATGGCACATGTTCTTTGAAGTGATATCCTCATAAATCACTTTCCCATTGATTTTGGGGCACTTTGCACTAGGAACACACAGGTATTAGGTATTTGAAACTCTCAGTCTATTTCTTGGTGTTTTGGATTACCAGTGAGCCAAATTTACCATAAAAACAGGCTCTTCACTACAAAAAGATCATTTTCCCTTTGTTTCATAATACATACTGTGCCAACCCACCTGTCAATTGTCTCAAGCTTTCCTTGACAAAATAAGTGGCTTGAATGAACCCTAATGAGTAAAAATAATCCTTGACTGCACAGGTAAAGAAGAAGACAGATTTCCTGTCTGCTGCATAATTACGTTATTGACAAGTAGTTAACAGTAATATAGTTTAGGTAAAATATTCTAAATTTCTCTCATAAAACAATCTAACCTAAAACATTTGTGGCTTGTGGGTCAGAGATATTTCTGCTCTCACTTCTCCTAAATAGGTGTCCTTGCCCGTGGATGATCTTTCAGGTCCCTTCCAACCCAAACCATGCTTTGATTCTATGAAATAAATGATCCTTTGTAGCTTAAATTGTGTTTGAGATGAGGAAAGTCATCTCATGCCAAAGAATCAGTATGAAACAAAAAACAGCAGCTAAGAATAAGATGATAGATAGATAGATAGATAGATAGATAGATAGATAGATAGATAGATAGATATAGATGGATGGATATAGATGGATAGATAGATAGATAGATAGTTACTAAACAATTATCCTTCAACCTGCAAACTGACTCTCAGATAACTTTGCCCATGAGTATTAACTAAGCAGCTTGAGGGACATGTGAGGTGTTGCTTCAGCTCCTTACCTCCAAATTTAGTTTATCTTCTGCAGTCTCTCACCTCATTTTGTTGTGCTTTGTAGGGTATTTACAATTCCCTTGATTCTTCCCATCACAAAATGGATGAGGGCTCTTTCTCAGTACTTTGAACAGAGCAGCTCATGACATGAAGGCTATGGAATAAAAATGGGGGTGATATAATTAGCCTTGGCATTTTAATGGAAAAACCTGTCAAAGTTGTGATGTGAAGCTCTCGTTTAGCAAAGCCACCCTCACACTGGTTCCTTTCCTGGCAGGTTTTCTGATTCTATCCCACTCTGCTGAGTGAGGAAAGTTTCTGTCCCTGAGACTTTTGCTATGGTCCCCGAGTTTTGGTGCCTCAGTATCAATGGCATCTGTGATTTCTGATTGCAAACATTGTTTTATACTGGCTAATAAACAACCCTTCAGGTTAATAACTTCTAAACATATCTTTGGGGTTCTTTTGGCACTTTTATCTGACATTCTTCAATGTACCTTGAACATGTAGAAAAATTGACTGTACCATCTATATGTGCATAGAAAGTCACATATTGCACAAGTATCTGTCCAGGTTTATTTCTAGGTCTTCTCTGAAACCAAGCAGTTAAACACCTTGGGATGCCAGTTGGTTGAGGCTGACTGATTCTCACCCTGTTCTCCTGTGATATTAATTCATGAATATAAATTATTCATTTATACATATACATCTGCACCTCTATGTATATATTGGGTATGTTCATAGCCACAACTGAAGAGGAATGTTTGATGCATAAGTGATTTTCCTCCTGCATTGCATATTAACATTTTTCTGAGCTCTCCCACCTCTCATTCCACCCTCAGCAGTGCCATTTAATCTGTAAGATGTCTGGAACATGGAAATTGTCTCCATAATACACCTGTGGAAAGAACATTTCACTTGTGTTAGAAACAAATGCTGAACATTTTAGTGCTTGCAGCACAAACTACTCATTCACTGTTTCACTCTCCCATTATACAAATTCTGAGTTGAGGAGTAAGGCTTAGTTGCTGTGAAAGAGTATAAAAGGGTGTCTGAAATGGAACAAAGACTATATAACTCTAGATCATCAAGGCCATATAGCTGGGCTGATGAAGAGTCTGCCCCTCTGGTACTGCTTGGTAGAGATTTCTTTTCATACTCCTAAAGAACTGGAACTCCTGCAAGTGTTTTAAATTTAAAATGTTGGTTATGATCAAAAAGGAAAAAAGACTCTTGAACTTGTTGTTGGTATAACTGAAACCTTGTCAGGAATTTGTATTGAACCATTTCTATTATAGAGGGGAAAGGAAGGGAAGGGAAGGGAAGGGAAATGTATATTCAGGGTACATTGAAGTGAAAAGTGATTAGTCTCTGTTGAACAGAATATTCATGATTAACATAATGTTGTAGTGTAGGGAATATAAACACGGGGGAAAGAGGAGCTAATAGGGAGTGGTTCAACATTTTAAACTGCACAATCCTTGTTTACACTTCTTTTGAATTGCCGTGTCCTTCCTGCCTCCCTTCCTACATTCCCTCTGCCCCCGCCCCTCTGTGTCCCGGGGCTGGTGACTTCGGGCTGGCAGGAGGACGAGTGCTGCACATCGTCAGCACCCCCAGGTCCTCGAGGAGGAGGAGGATGACACCCTTCCTCACCCTAAGCACCATCAGGTGGCAGTTTTAAGCATTTGCTAACGTGTCCAGTGCCTCGATGTTTCCTCATTCACCTGCAGCTCTGCATTGCAGCCAGATTTGTGATATGCTGAGTGCCTTAAGTGTGCTGAGTATGTGATCTTTGCCCATTGTTTTTTATCTCTGGAACTGCTTCTGCTCAACTTCTGGGTCAGCATTTCTTTTTATGACCTTTTCTAGACCTGAGGACTCCAGTGCTAGGCTGAAACCCACGTTTAATCTCCCCATCCCTGTGCTCTTCCACTTAGCACCCTGTGTTCCCAGTTAAACCCTCCCTCAGTTACACTGTGATTCCACTCCTTGCACTAGAACACTCTGTTAGTAATAAATATTCCATTCAACAGGACTGATTACCTTTCCCTACGATGCAAATAGAAAATTGGGGATTTACCAAAGAAACATGAGTAAAACATGAAAGGTACAGCTACACAGTCTTTAGAAATTCACTGCCAATGACAATACAAATTACTTGTCTACAGGGTACAAATAGAGCCAGGAAACAAGCAGGGATGAGAGAGTTAAGGAGTTATAATCCTTGGAATCCTTGGGAATATGCTCAGTGTGGGAGCAGGTACCTAAAGAGCTCATGTTGTGGCTCCTCAATGGAAATGGCAGATCCCACTGGGTGATTGCACTGGAAAACTTCCAGAAAAAACCTCTGTTCAAGGCAACAGAACTGGAAAATAATCCAATGCATGTGTGTCTATATAATTTTTTTTTTTATTTATTTTCAGGTTTCTAGTTGTATTTTTCCATGAAGCTGGGAGGTATTTCTGCCTTTTAATTCCAGCTTCTCTGATTAGTGCTGCAAGAATAAGCTGGTATTTGCAGCACCTCTGATTTCATATGTGTAATGACCTGTTTTTAGAAGGGCAGATGATCACACTATTAAGCATTTAGGTCTCCATTCATTTCCAGTATTAAAAAGGACATTTTTTTTTTTCCACAGTCTAGCTAAGGAATATTGGTTGATCTGCACTTGAGAACAGATGACAGCTCACTAATTAGAATTGTTAAAAAAAAAAAAATCCATTTCACTGAGCAGGTGACCTGCATTTATTAAACATTTCTGTGCTGATTTGAAAAATAACCGTGATCATTTAAGCCTGATTGTACAGAGCTATTTGCAACACTTTATTTTCTACAACTGTTGCCTGTAAGTGCTAAGAAAAATTAAGAAAGACCATTAGCAAGGTGAGCTGGACACACTAAGCAAATAGCTCTGTACACCAAGGAGCTGAAATCCTTCTGACTGAGTGAGCCACAACGTGTTTGTAATCTAAGACTTGGGGGTGAAGGCTGGGGGCTGATTTTTGAGAAAGGATGTGGAAGAAGTGACAGTCACATGCACTGTGGGTACTCAGGAGTCAGCCAGGACATGTCATCCAAAAAATTCCAATATTGGAGGAGAAACCTTAAAATGCCACAATAATAATATTCTTTTTTTATTATTATTATGGTGTTTTTACAATTTATTTTATAATAGAACAGTTTACTATTTTATTATTGTTCTTTTATATTATTACATTATTATACTTGTATATTATTCTATTATTATGCATTATTCTATTATTATGCATTATTCTATTATTATGCATTATTCTATTATTACACATTATTGTATTATTAGATATAATGATATCATTACACACAATTATGTTATTATGCACTATTATGTTCTTACACATTATTTTATTATTATACATATATATTTTGTATGTATATTGCTGTATGTTCTTGTACTTTTATACTTATCCAAGTATGCAGAAAGGGAACTCTTTAATGTGAATAGCTTGAAACAAATGTACTGTCCATCCTAGGAGACTTGGACAGAAATCCCACCCCTGGGGCTATTTCCGAGCTCTATTAACCATATTAACCCCATTACCCCAAGCCCCTCAGAGCCACCCACCCCCTCACTGCCCCCTCAGGGGGATGGAGGGGAGAATAGAAGCTGGAAACCCCACGGGTTGGGAGAAAGGCAGTTTAATGGGGAAAGCAAACACTGCACACAAGCCAAGCAATCCAAGGAATTCCTTCCCTGCTTCCCACGGGCTCCTCCGGGAATGGGGGCTTGGGAAGAGAGACATCATCACCCCAAACATCCCCCTTCTCCCCCCACATTATACCCTGAGCAGTTTGTCCGCTGTGCTGGCTCTGCCCCCTCCCAGCCTGTCCCCAGAGGAGGGGCAGGAAAGGCCTTGGCTCTGGGGGAGCTCAGCAGTGACAGAGCCATCTCTGTGCTCACCACAAACCCAAACACAGCCCCACTCCAGCCCCTGGCAGGAGANCTGAAATCCTTCTGACTGAGTGAGCCACAACGTGTTTGTAATCTAAGACTTGGGGGTGAAGGCTGGGGGCTGATTTTTGAGAAAGGATGTGGAAGAAGTGACAGTCACATGCACTGTGGGTACTCAGGAGTCAGCCAGGACATGTCATCCAAAAAATTCCAATATTGGAGGAGAAACCTTAAAATGCCACAATAATAATATTCTTTTTTTATTATTATTATGGTGTTTTTACAATTTATTTTATAATAGAACAGTTTACTATTTTATTATTGTTCTTTTATATTATTACATTATTATACTTGTATATTATTCTATTATTATGCATTATTCTACTATTATGCATTATTCTATTATTATGCATTATTNCACTGCACACAAGCCAAGCAATCCAAGGAATTCCTTCCCTGCTTCCCACGGGCTCCTCCGGGAATGGGGGCTTGGGAAGAGAGACATCATCACCCCAAACATCCCCCTTCTCCCCCCACATTATACCCTGAGCAGTTTGTCCGCTGTGCTGGCTCTGTCCCCTCCCAGCCTGTCCCCAGAGGAGGGGCAGGAAAGGCCTTGGCTCTGGGGGAGCTCAGCAGTGACAGAGCCATCTCTGTGCTCACCACAAACCCAAACACAGCCCCACTCCAGCCCCTGGCAGGAGAATTCCCTCCATCCCAACCCAGCCCAGCACATTCCACCCTTTATTTCACACCAGTCAGGTCCCTCATTATCCAGTGCAACCTCATTAATCACCAGCGCAGCTGCCCATTCCCTGCTCTATTACAGAGATATCATTCCCTAAAAATATCATAGAATCATCAAGGTTGGAAGAGACCTTGAAGATCATCCAGTCCAAATCTTCACCCAGCTCTGCCACTGTGACCCCTAAACCACTAAGCCATCACCCAGCCCCACATCCAGCCACCTCTTGGACACCTCCAGGGGTGGTGACTCCACCACCTCTCTGGGAAGTCTCTTCCACTCCCTGACCACCCCAACAGTGAACAAGTTTTCCAAATATCTAATCTGAATCTCCCCTGTCTCAGTTTAAGGCCATAAAATGCCCACAAAACACCTGTTGAGTTTATTTAGTCCGTGATTTTGGGGTCCATCTATCCTGGTGGTCACTAAGGACAGGAATCCAGAGTCCAATCAAACCCAGCACAGTATCCTGGGTGTTCATTAGTGGATTTTTTTCTCAGGTGCTGCATTTTCCACTCTGAAAACATCAGCACTACAACTGATAAACAGCTCCTGAGTGGACCAGCAAGTCTCATTCCAAGGCTCAGCTGCTGCAGGATGTTGGCATTGCCTCGTTATTTTACCCAAGCATGTTGCCACTTCATCTCCTCGGGGACCCAGACAAGAGATATTTTTTATTCCTCCTTAGCATTCAATTTCTGAGAGAACAATGTCAGTAATACCATTACTGTACTAGCTGCAGCACCACTGCTGCTTCACACTGGGTGGGGTTTTAAGTAGTCACAATGCAAGTTTTCCAAGAGCAGGGTCAGCTCTTGGCAAAACAAACAATACTGAGATATGCACATTCCTCCAGAAATTAGCATCTATTTCGGATTCTGAGTGTGTTCTTTTGACTTGCCTCTCAGCAAAAGACAGAGGTTAAAATGCTTGATTTGTTTCAGTGCTCTTTTTTGCTGATTTTTTTTTTTCAGTGTAACAGACTAAATACAAATATGATTGTGACTCCTTTCCAAGAGGCTTTTTTATTTTGATAGTTCTCAAGCAGCACCTCAGAGCAGCAGTAGCAAAGCACAGATTAATCACAGCAAACTGCTTAAACTCAGGCACAGTAGATCAGAACAAACTGCCTGATGTTGCTGTGCCAAAGGTGTATCCAAGCCATAGAATCACAGAATTCCTGAGGCTTGGAAAAGCCTTCCCAGCCTAGGGAGCCCACCCTGTGCCTGATGCCCACCTTGTCCCCCAGCCCAGAGCACTGAGTGCCACGGCCAGTCCTGCCTTGGGCACCTCCAGGGCTGGAGAGTCCAAACCATCCCTGGAAGTGTCCAAGGGCAGGCTGGATGGGGCTTGGAGCAACCTGGGCTAGTGGGAGGTGTCCCTGCCCATGATTCTATGCCAGTCCCTCCTGCAAATCCAGTCCTGAGGTCAGATTAAAAGAGATCTTATTCCTCTATGTGTTCCAAAGGCTCAGCTTTATTAGTCATAAAATAGCAGTAAGTTAATCCAAATAGTAAAATTTTGCAAGTGATGTGAGATGTAATTTCCATGACTTCGTTTTAGCAACAAACACATTTAGGAAATGAAGCTGTGGAGATTTTTTTTTTATATATTTTTTTATTACACTAATGATAAATTTAGATGATATTTAAAAATACTGCTGGAACAGAAGTACCTCTTGCTACCAGTTTTATTCCACAATTTATAAAATGGGGGTCTAGTCTCTTAGGTGTTTCCATTGTACAGAAAACATTGATCAAACCCCCTTTCTCTTAAGACTGACAACAGCAAAACGAGAAATATCTCCAAGGAGGAGATTTCTTCATGTCCCAACTTGCCTTTGAAGGAACAAACTTGGTGCTGACATGACCGATTTTTAAGCCCAAAAAGTGATGGTGGGAGGAGGGTGGAGGTGGATGTTGGGGGCAGGAAATATTAAAATCAGAGACGGAATACAATTTTGAAGAAGTCTTCAGCTTTCAGACAGCATGGCCTTAAAAAACATCCCAGCCAGAAATGCTGCAAATGGAGAGAGAGTGATCATCCCAAACAACCTGTCATCTAATCTCTTATTTGAACACACCGTGAGGGAAAGAATAACATGTTCCAGCCATATAGTTATGTTATTAGTATCATACTGGTACCTGTCTGTCAGGAGCTGTCCTAGAAAAGTGACATTTTAAAACAAAACAAAAAAAAGCTTACAGATAAAGGTGCAGCAGGAGGGATGTTGGTTATTTTCCAGAGACTTATTATGGAGAGGGAAATAAATAAATAAAGATGCTGCCAGCGACTGTAGCAGATAAATTCTGGAGAGACACCAAATGAGATCCAGCTTGGAGAAGTGTGTGCTGAGAGGAAAACTTGCTCTTAGCTCATCACATTCAGCTCCCACGTGGAGCCTCCAAGGGTGTCCTCAAACCTCGGCAAAACCTTCCTGTAGCCGCTGCAGTCACTAGATGGCACAATCTTCTAATTAGTCAAGTGTCATCTGCTGTTTAATCACCTCTGGCAACAAACCTGTGCCTCAGTGATGAGCGCAGTGCAGCAAATCGGGGAGCGAACCTCAGACCTTTGCCGTCAATCCACTCCCAAGTTTTTATCACTTAGTTGTTGTTTTTTTTTCTTCCCAGGTATTCCTTCAAGATATTTTGTGTGGATTGCTTTTAAGCAGGGCACTTGTAATTCTAGTTCACGTCTTCAAGTGACTCAGTAGGGGTTCAGAAGCCAAATCTGAATGCTTTAAGAAAAATCTTCCTACGACACACGCTTAGATTTGGTTGGTGGTGTTTGGTCTGGTGCTGATGGTGCTCAAAAGTTTCTGAGGTGGGCAGTGATGGAATCCAACAAAAACTCAAAATCCAGAGGAAAAACATGTTGATTTCGGTTTTTTTTCCTTATGGATTCACATTTTTTGTGATATGAAAGTGAAAACAGATGCCTCTGTCCGTGTGGGCAGGAAGGAGGCAGAGTTTACTCAGCTCTACATGCTCTGATATCAAGTGGGAGTGGTGGTGGGTGGGGTGTGTCTGAGTTTTGAAGAATCCCACACTGGTTTGGGTGGGAAGGGACCTCAAAGCCCATCCAGTGCCACCCCCTGCCATGTGCAGGGACACCTCAAACTCACTCAGGTTGCTCCAAGCCCCGTCCAACCTGACCTTGGACACTCCCAGGGATGGGGCAGCCACAGCTTCTCTGCCCAACCTGTGCCAGGGCCTGCCCACCCTGCCAGCCAGCAATTCCTTCCCAATATCCCACCCATCCCTGCCCTCTGGCAGTGGGAAGCCATTCACCCTCTGTATGCCTGTTTCATCCTTACCTGTGTGTAAATCTTGCTACTCCAGGTTGTAAAGTCTCCTGTGCTTTAAGTGATGTGCCAAAGTCAAACTCCAGAGCAGCAGAAATTTAGATCCAGGTTTCCCCAGTGCCAGCTCCAGGCACTCAGTTGGTTGTCTGGATTTTTATTTCCTTCCAATGTGGCCATGGAAACAAAAAAAAGGTGAATTTACAAATTGTTTACAGGGTTATATCACATTATGTCTCATATTTGCATTCCAAAGGCCCTCCAAGAGTTCAATTAAAAGCCAAGGCAGAAGATATGCACCGAGTCAGGAGGGAGTGTGATGGCACTAGGAATAACAATTTGGACAGCTAAAAAGAGGAGAAGGAATAAAAAGCAACAGGTAAAAAAGCCCCCTGTGATTGCTGCAGAGTTTCCAGTGGTCCAGACAAGTGTTGCTTAGCGCAGTGGAAAGTCTGTTGACTTCATTCCTTCATTTTTTAACAAATGATGCAGCAGTGTTTACAATGCAGTGAGCATTTTTAGCTCAGAGCTGCAATATTCATCAAGGTGCTGCAAAACCTGTCACTTGGAAGCCTCACGTGGCTTTTGCATCTCCTCCAGTTGTGACCTTTCTTAGCAGTGGACTAACAATTAACTGAAGAACAGCTAACACAGATGAGATAATGCTATTTACCAACAGTTATGGGTAATACAAATTCCTTAAAATTGTTTTGCTAGATGTTAGAATTTCTGTGAATGCAGACAAGCTCTAGATGCAATTTGGGACACTAAAGACCAAGCTGCCTGTTACGGGTTTGTCCATCTAACAACTTCCTGCTGCTAAAAGAGGGAGGTTTCTTTCCTTCTCCTGCTTGCCCCTCTGTGTCAGCAATCATCAGAGGCTCTGCATAACCAGGACAACTTGCTGGACTGGGAAAAAATAAAGCCTGACCTGGCAGAATTAAATCATTGGGTTGGCAAACTGAATCAGCTCCAAGCAAAAGGTCGGGGAGTGAAGTGGCAGCCAAGAGATGAAGGTGGAAGGACTGTCCTGCTGGAGTGGGAATGTGCTGGATTAGCCAAGTGTGTTTTCACTGAAAAGTCAGTGAAAGACACTCCAGACTCTGTACCTGAACTCATGAACCAACAGTTCCTGAGTGTCTAAGTAGGACATCTCTTCTGCAAACTTCCTGGGAGACCCAAGTGACAAAAAAAAAAAATCCAGTATTTTGATATTTGCACGGCTTTTGTAACATGCCTTGAAAATTCAGATCATGCTGTTATTTTTCTGCTTCTATTCCGTTCTCAAAACGCAGCAGGAATTCCAGAGTACAGCATTACCATATCCAAGGAGAATTAAGTGTGGTGTTAAGGGGACACAGACAAGGTACTCCACACCTCCTTTGCCTTCAGCCATCACCAGGAAAGTCTCTCAGATCCCTGAGTTTAGAGAAGGAGCAGTGGATGAGGACAGTCAGGTTTTACTGGAGATATCCTGACTCATGGAAGGCAATGGGATCCACTGGGTTGCATTTGGGGTTACTGGGAATGCTGGAAGGTGTCCTTGCAGCACCAAACCCGTTGATATGTTGTGGAGATCAGGGGATGTCTTCCACCAGTGACGAGAAGGAAGAGTTAGTCACCTCTAAAATGGATCAAAAGGATCATCAGGGAGCTGTGAGATGGTCAGTCTCACCTTGTTCCCCAGGAAAGTCAAGGAGTAAGAACTCACTGAGCTGTTTCTAGACACAAGACAGAGAGGAGGGTGACTGGGAGCAAACAGGCTTACCAAATTTACCAAAACTAAATCATGCCTGATCAACCTGATTGTTTTATGGAAAAAAAAGGATTTGGCCTGAGGAGGAAGTGAGGTCAGTTGTGAATTAGAGTACTGTGGTGTGTTGAGAAGGCTCAAGGCAGCTTCAGACTTTAAAACCAACCAATTTAAAATTAATTTATTGACAACACATTATGCTTGACTGGTTAGCTCTTCTATTTATCAATCATGAGAACTTACAGCTCATTATTAACACCACTATGTGTAGGAAACTGTCACTCTTTAACCCTTCCAGGCTGAACAGCCCAGAGCTGATGGGATGGGGCCAGCACAGAGGGCTCACAGCCCTTGTTGGTTTCAGTGGTAGAGATCAAGGTGATGATGCTTGGGAGATCTTGGATGAGTCACAACTACAACAGGCTGTTGGGTTTCTTCTCCCTTGCTCCCGGAGGTTCTTATGTTGTGCACTTTCATCCCTCCCCAAAGAGGGATTTCAGCTACTCCTGCTGCTGCTTATCGTGTATTTGCTTTTGGCACTTCACCCTCCTGGGTATTGGGGGGGATGTCCTGAATCTCTGCTTATCTTGTTTTTATCTTGTAGCTGCTTGTTTCCTGAATGCCCCTCCCGTGCTCCTACACACACCTTTGCTCCTCTGCTTGTCACATTACTCACAGAACTTTGAAACGTTCATGTCTGGCTATGCCATAACATTTACAAAATACTTGTGCACTGTAATATATTAATATGCTAATATTTGGCTCCGAGGCAAAGTAGTATTAATTATATGCTGACTGATGAACTTCTAATTTATATGTGGGTTCTGCTTTGGCTCTGTGCAACACAGAGGCTGAAAATTATCGTGTAGAAGCCCAGCAGTGCAGAAGAATCCCACCTTATTCTAAAAATAGGGATGAATATTCCCAGACTATTCTGAGACAAATATCAGGAGTGCTTGCTCAGCTCCCTGTGTTTTGGCTGATACCATCAGCTGCAAGGCAGAAATCTGCAAAGCTAGGTTACAGAAATGATGCAGATACCTCTGCACAGCAGCAGCAGACAGATTCAGTTATAATTCAGTGATAATTTTAGTTATAATTCAAATAATTTTGTTATAATACCCATGGTGTGTGTGGGTGGGGGAGTGAGTGTCCCTGCCCACGGTGAGGGATTGGAACCAGAAGATCTTTAAGTTCCCTTCCACCCAATCATTCTATGATTTCATTGGGAAACTCAAGTTGCATCAATATGGATAATTGGATAATAGGGCACAGTATTATTGATATTGAATGATATTAGATTTTGGATAATGCAATGCTCCAGTTCTGCTGCCTTTATTGAATAAGGTATTGTCAAGTCTCATTATCTATATTGCCAGATTTCAAATCTGGTGTTTCATTCTTAAGTCACCAAATACTGTGTTAGATGATTAAGTGGAAGGTTCATTTCTTTTAAAAATAAAAATAGGAATGTCCAACATTTGCTGCTATGAAAACCAACCTGGAAGGAAACAGAAAGAATTCCAGACCTCCCTAAATCTTATTTTGGTTCCTCAGGCTCCTGGAACTGGCCATGGAATTGTGTTGGGTGCCCATCTGATATTCTTCATCCTGTCAGTTGGTCTTTTAATCCCAACATGGGAATGATATGTTTTATAGACTTGTTCATCATGATAAGTAATGCATCGAGTTCCTCAGGCAATACCTCAATTCTTCAGAGACTTTAGTGAAGACCTTATGTCAGTATAAGGTGTTGCCTTTGGACATGTATCTTCCTACTCCAACATTAATTAGAGAAAAAGGAAAAATAAGACTTCTATAATGTGTCAGAGTAGCAGAAATAACAAGCTGAGGATGAGTGTGACCATGGAATTCATGAGACCTTCAACACACCTGTCCAGCTCCAACTGGCCCAGTTAATCCTGAAATTGCTTCCAAGAAGTAACAAATTAACTTTCTGAGTTAACAGCAAAATATTGATGATATTTTAACACATTTGCGGATCAGAAGTTGATAGAAAACCCAATTAGCACCTGCTAATTGGCCCTGGAGGTGAGAACACCAAGGAGGTTGGCCTGGAGGTATGATCAGCAAGGCTGGTTGTGGCACCTGCTGGTTCTGACAAGGGAAGGGGAAGCACAAGCAGCTCTGGGGCAAACACATCCATGGGCATCCAATGGATTCTGCTTCAGGAAAATCAATTGAAAAAGGAAATTTCAAATACTTGTATTATTAAAGCATTCTATAATGTCACTTTCTAATGTAAAATTCAACCCCTGTGCTGTACTAGTGCATATTTACTCCTGAAGCCTTCTTGGATAAATAGACTGGAGGCTTCCAATGAACAAAAGTTGACAAAATGAAGTCCAAAGCAAGTACATAAAATGCCAATATTTACCCTAAATAACATCCATAGGTCATCAGAGGAATGAATCTGTTATGAAATCATAGAATCCTGGAATGGTTTGGGTTGGAAGGGACCTCAAAGCCCACCCAGAGCCACCCCCTGTCATGGGCAGGGACACCTCCCACCAGCCCAGGTTGCTCCAAGCCCCGTCCAACCTGGCCTTGGACACTCCCAGGGATGGGGCAGCCACAGCTTCTCTGCCCAACCTGTGCCAGAGCCTGCCCACCCTCCCAGCCAGGAATTCCTTCCCAATATCCCATCTAACCTCTGTCAGTGGGAAGCCATTCCCTGTTTTCCTATTACTACCTGCCCTTGTAAAAAGGGTTTTTTCCATCTCTCTTGCAGGCTCTCTGTGGGTACTGCATAGAAATGACCATAAATATTAATCTAAAATAGTGTTATTTGAACAATATCTATAAATTTTCCCCCTTAAAAGGTTTCTTCAGTAACTTCACACTGAACTGGCAGAAGGTCAGGTTGGACAGGGCTTGGATTAACCTGGGCTAGTGGAAGGTGTCCCTGCTCATGGCAGGGGGTGGAACAAGATGAGCTTTAAGGCGTCTCCCAACCCAAACCAGTCTGGGATTTTATGATTCTATATCTCTATATTGTTAAAAATTTGAGATTTACAGGCAAAGTTTCATTTTCTTCCTGTAGAAAGGGATGAGAAAAAGGTTTTTCCCATCTTTAAAGGAAAACATCGTTTCTCCCTCCCAAGGATCTGTGTTAGTCATTTTAAAAACATTTATGGGAAATAAGCAAAGATGTATATCCAATTTATTGTAATGTGTGAAATGCATTATTGCCTCCTGAATTGTTGAATAACAGGCAATCAGGAGAGGAACAAAGGAAAAAAAGAGTGGGGAGAAAAACCCACCCAAGAGAACACAGTGTGTTTTTATGATGTTAGGATGAGATAGATGAAGAGCCCCTGGTTATAAGGAGAGTGCAGGTTTGCAAGGCTGTTCCACTCTTGCCACATTTGTAGGAAAAGTGCTTGTCTGTCCCCCAAGCCCAAGCTCGGAAAGTGCTCAGCACTTTGATGAAGGAGCCCTAAAGCAGCAACAAATTGCAGCTGCCCAGCTCTCTGGGGAGTTGCACACAGAGGCAGTTTGTTCCAATTTGGAAATTATTTGTGTGGCCAAACTCTGTGATTTCGGGGATGTGGGAAAGTGGTTTTTGCAAGAACAGGACAGGCATTAACGAACCCAGTGCTGCGGAGATGGAGGAACAGCTTTCCCCTGCACTGCTCCTAAACCCATGGAAAACATGATTGGGAGAGACTTTGGAGCCCTCTGTGATTAGAAAGCACAAGAGCTTTGTTGGGACTGGAAGTTGCACAAGTCACCAGCCATGGGAACTCCAACAAGGGGAAGTGAAGGATTCTGCCCCTGGGATGGGACAACCCTGGATGGATGGACAGACTGGGAATGAGATACAGGAAAGCAGTGCTGGGAAAGGGCCCTGGGGGTGCTGGTTGGGGGCCAGTTGGCCACGAGCCAGCAGTGCCTGGAGCCAGGAAGGACATCCCTGTTCTGGGGGGACATCCCTTTCCAGGAGGGCCATCCCTGCCCTGAGGGGACACCCCTTTCCAGGAGGGCCATCCCTGCTCTGGGGGGCACCAGGCCCAGCATCACCAGCTGGGGGAGGGAGGGGATTGTCCCGCTCTGCTCTGCACTGGGGCGGCCTCAGCTGCAATAGTGGGGCAGGTTGGGGGGACACCATGGAAGGGAGAGATTGAGCCATTGGGGTGGGTCTAAAGGAGGGACAGGGGGATGAGGAAGGGCCTGGAGGGGAAGGTGTGAGGGCACTGAGGGCACTTGGGGTGCTCAGCTGGAGAAGAGGAGACTGAGGGGAGACCTCATTGGAGGTCCAGCTTCCTGGGGAGGGGCAGAGGAGGGGCAGGCACTGATCTCTGCTCTGTGTGAGCAGGGACAGCACCCAGGCAATGGCTGGAGCTGTGCCAGGGCAGGCTCAGGTGGGATCTCAGGGCAAGGCCCTTCCCCCAGAGGGTGGTGGGCACTGCCCAGGCTCCCCAGGGCAGTGGGCACGGCCCCAAGGCTGCCAGAGCTCCAGGAGGGTTTGGATGATGCTCTGGGGCACAGGGTGTGACTCTTGGGGATGGTCCTGGGCAGGGCCAGGGGTTGGACTGGATGGTCCTTGTGTATCCTGGGATTCTATGTACTATGTAAATACCTGTCCAGGTGAGCTGTGTGGTCCTTCCCTGGGAGTGCAGCAGGGAGGGCAGAGGTGCTCACTGCTGCACAGGGAAGGGTGTCTCAGCCACAGCATCCACAGAAAACACATCCTGTGGGTGTTAGGAGAAGGAAAATTAGATATGCAGGAGTGGTGCTGGCAGTGATACTCCGGGAGGATTGGGAGCACGGACTTTGCCGCTGTGACAGATGATTCCCTCGCTCTTTCAGGAGAAGTAACAAAATATTTTGTCAGCTCAGGTTCACACAAACATATTGCTGCCTGCACCCAGAGACACAGGGGCTGCTTTAATAAACACTCACGCTCTAATTGGCAGTTTTCAAAGTACAAACAACAACAGTGGCCACTGGAGGGCTCAAACACATCTTGGGAATTATTATCCCAGCCCATGGACTGTGCTCGGCCACCAAGGAGGGCATGAGATGGGTCATTACATAGCCAAGTCTAATGATGAGGGGGATATTGAGCTGTCCTAAAATGTGATTTGCATATTCCTCTTTCTATTTGCCTTTTGTTAAAGAATGTAAACTTAAAGAGAAGCTTCTGTTCCTAATCCCCATCCCTGTTCCTCCCCACCCCTGGAGGTGTTCAAGGGATGGACTGGGCTTGGAGCAACCTGGGCGAGTGGAAGGTGTCCCTGTGCTTGGAATGAGAGGAGTTTTAAGGTCCTTTCCAACCCATACCATTCTGGCAGTCCATAATTCTATGATAATGGCCACCATTATTATGCTCAGTGCTTTAGACATAAACTATTATTTCTTGGAAGGCTTGCAGTAAAAAAAATTATTTTCCTTTATACAAAGTCTGAACCTGTACGAGTAAAAATGAAGGCAAGTAGTCATAGAGAGCAATTTTACCATGTTCACATTGCAGCAGGTTAAGGTGCAGGGATCAGAGAAATGTGATTTCTGTTAAACTGGATTATTACAAATCAGTATTTTATTCTTTTATTTCTTAAGAACTGTCAGAAAGTCTGGACAAACTCTGAATTAAGAGGAAGAGGTTAATTAACTAGATATTTAACAGTCTTGTGACAAGAAGGAGATATGTCTTACCTAACTGTTAAAATAATACCTCATGCATTTTTACTTGAAAAGAAGTGAAAGGTCTTCACAGATTTTTCTGGGAACTGCTGTCAACTGCAGGTTATTAATCATCTTTAAAAAGCAGTGCTCCACATAACTGTTTGGATGGAGTTAAACAAGTCCATTTAGAAGGCACATTGACAGGATCAGTTAATAATATCATCAACTACCCAAGTTGGTAATATCTGCAGTGCAAAACCGGGTTATATTCAACACTGGAAGATGAAAGGTTCTTCCTCAAATGGGAATTCATCATGCCAAAAAACCCATATGAGCTTCTAGTGTGAGAAGGATGGAATTCTCCATGCTGAGTTGAAATTTGAAACATCAAATTCAAACTCTAAGACTCCAATACAAACCAAAGGAGAGAAGCTGGAGTGCAACTGGCACTGCTTCTCTGGCAATGAAGAGACACACTGGCATTCACAGGATGCACTGCCAGGCTTTCAAAAGGGACACATTTCCAGTGATCCCAACAGGACCAATTCCTGCTAAAATATCCTGAAGGATATCCTAAAAAACTCCCTAAAAACCAGTGGCCATGCACCTGGTTTGGAGTGCACATTGCCTGGCATGGCTGGGCCAGGCTGGAGCTGGAATAGCTGAGCACACCATGAGGTTCTCAAACCCCTCCTTGGCTATGCCAGAAACACCGACAGATGAATTTCCATTTCCATTTGGATCCCAAACCTGTTCCAGGGTATCCTTTTCCCCCCATTCCCAGCAATCTCTTCAACTCCCTCCAGTCCAGACAGGTCAAGATTTGTTCAGGATTTACACTGTTGGAATTTAAATTCACGTGTTGGATTTTGCCCAGTTTAGAATCAACTTAAAGAGGATAAATAAAGTACCAAGATTCTCTAACAAGAATTGGGTCTGGCCTAAGCAACTACCCTTCCTTGTAATCTGAGTGTTAAAATAGTCAGACAATAATAAGAAAATAAATTGTCCTTAGAAAAATCAAGTTTTTTTCTTTCTGATAATTTTATACTTGTTAGGGGATTTTAAGTAATATTTAATATATTTAATATTTATTATACTTATCATCCTTCACTGTCTACTTTGCTTTTAAGAACATCTTGTGCTTCAGCTCAGGGAAAACCATCCTGACCTTGACTAATGGGCTTCATCTTCTCATAAAATACAAATTAAAACAGGACAAAAAGTAGGCAGAGCAGCAGTTTCTCTGAGTCAGAAAATCTCTGACTGGAGGTGCTGAAAAAAACTCTTATATCAATGTTCTCCATTGTTTTGAAATCAGAGAAAAATGAGTGCAGAAGGGGCTAGATGTGAAATTAATTGGATGAAAGACACACCAGGTCTCTTAAATCCATGTGAAAGAGAAGAGCCAGGCAAATCAGGACTATAAAGGAAGCAGCATGTGGGAGTTGCAGAAGGAGTAGGAGGATGTCAAGGCATGAGGCAACAGTAATTATGTCTCTTCTGGAGAGAAACCTTAGAGGTTGTAGGTCTTTCTTTTGGAACTCCATGGAGCTCGTACCAATGGAAAAGTGGGAGGGAAAGCACTGGTTAAATAATAATAATTAAAAAAAAAAAAAAAAAAGAATTAAATTTCTGTACAAAGCCTTTGCTGGAACAGTTTTTATGACAGCCTGGCTGACTCTTTCCCAGTCAATGACACCTCATCTAATGAGTTACCTCACTTATCAACTTCCTGAAACTGGAAGCTGCCAGATTCCTTCTTTTCTGAATTCCATATTCCAGCTTCCTTTCTGTCTTTCCCACTCTGACCCAGTAGCTCTGACATTGATTTCTGTGTAATGAACAGTCCAAAGTTTCTTATATGAAGTGTCAGGACTGACAGAATGTGCTGCTATCCAGGAATAATTTATAGGCTGTGTTTTGGCCGTTCCTCTGAGGAATGGGGGTTGGTCTCCTCAGGCAAGGGAAGATATGAGCAGAGTTTTCAGGAAAGCTGCAGCAAATGAGTGAGGTGGCTTCGCTACCTGAATTTCCTTCAGTCATATTAAACAAGAACAAGGTTTTTCTAGTCTTTGAAAAGCACAGGCAAAGCCCAAACTTCAGGCTGGGGATCCCCAGAGGGCCACAGCCTTCTTGTTATCCTTCCATGGGCTGCAGGATGGTCCATGTTGAAGTTATAAGGCTGGATTTGAGGTTTGTGTGATGGTTATAAATGATCTGTATATACACAACACGTTTAGTCACAGGTTCCCAGGGTGGCCCAGGAACTCCCCTGAGAGTCTCTGAATAAATGGGGGCTGATGTGAGACAACCAAGAGCTGTGAGATCATGGACAGCTCTGAGACAATGGACCGTTCCAAGACAAAGTGATGAGTGAATTCCTGCCACCCTCCCAACAAAACATGCCCCAGGGTCTATCCAGGTGGAACATTCAGACAGTTCCAGAATCAGAGATTCCCAGAATGGTTTGGGTTGAACAGGGCTTGGAGCAACCTGTGCTAGTGGAAGGTGTCCCTGCCCATGGCAAGGGGTGGGACTGGATGGGCTTTGAGGTCCCTTCCAACCCAAACCATTCCATGAGTCTGTGATTCTCTCCTTGCCCAACTCCACCAGATGAAAACTCCAGGAAACAGCTCATGGTGTTGTTACCATAAAATGGGCCAAAGGAAGCACAAGGGCACGTGTCACTGATCACACATTATTAAGCAAAGAGATCAACTTACACTAATTAATTTATCCAAGAAAGTACCATCAGAAACCATTTAACACAAAGCCTCTGAGGAAATCCTTGTGCTTTTGTTCACACAAGTGCAGAGACATTGAGACCCACCTCAGCTCAGAATAGGTCATTCTGCAGAATAAGTTTGCCATTCTTAATTAAATTATAATTTTAAATAAATTGTGTGCCTTCCTTTTTTCCCTGTGAGCAGAGCTCTCCTCTCAAAAGGCAGCCAGTTGTCCTTTCATCCTGCCCTGCACTTGATACCAGACAGTTTGTAGGGCAATAAAAGCTGAGCCTGAAGTAGAGGATAAGTCTGGCCTTATTTGTCACTGAGTTTCTCTCTTCTAGTTACTTTTGCAGTGAGCATTCTTTGATGGGGAAATAAACACTGGGAGTGATCTGGGGAAATAAGGGTTGAGGGAGATGAAGAAGAAGCACAGGAAAAGTGACAAAAGCAGAACTAAAGAGTGGAAGAGGAGAAATTAAATGCATAAAGCAGTAGGGACTGCCAGGGGTCAGAAAGGAGACACATTGGGGATCATCTATTTCACACTAAAATCCTAAAATATTAAAAAAAATATGACTTCAAGTTTATATTTATCATCTTAGAATCAGACACCTCCAAGTTTTATGTGCTTTGCTGAATTATCCCTCCATTAAGATGACAAAGGACATTGAACAAGGCAGACAAATGTTCATTTCTCCATTTCCAGAAGGCCCGTTGCTTCCTGCCACATCCCACAGGGCTATAATTCACATTTCCTTCTCTTAAATGAGTTTTCTGATAACAAGAAAACACCAACAGGATCAATGTCACACAGCTAATTGAAATAAAGACACTGGGAAAATCAAAAAGAAGATACTGAGAGCAAGAGTGAACATGCTGAGCTCCAGGTTTGGAGCAGATTTTATAGACTCTTGACTGAGTTTCTATTCAGAATACTCTGGTTTTCTGTAAAAGATTTTATCTTAATAACTATGGATCACTTTCCTATATGGCAGATGCATTTTCAATCTTTATTAAACTTCTCTCCAATAACAAACCTCTTTTATTTTTTTTTTCTGCCTAAAGGAAATGAGCAAAATGTGGCTTTTTTTGATACTGGTACAAGATTATATTTTAATGAGAAAGTATTATTCTAATAACCACTTCTGAAGAGAGGCAATATGCATTTGGGTTTAAGTTTCATTAAGGTTTTGATGGTTGAATGAAATATAAAAATAATACAAACACAACACATCTATATTGATTATTTGAGATGTGTGAAGCATCCGCAGCAATAAAGTGGTTTTGGGATAGAGAAAAATAATAAATGCTATAAATAATAACAGTCACTCTCCTGTAAAATCCCTACAATTTTGGTTAATTTGTAATTCCCTGGAGAAACAATCTTATCGACTTAAATTGTACATTCCTGCATCACATTAACACCTGTCTACAAAACCCAGAATCAACCCTCTCTAGACATCAGTGACTGCATTTTCCCGAAGCACCGGCATTTTGAAGGCTGCAGTTTTGCAATCTGTTGCAACATGGAATTTAAACCCAAGCAGGAGAAAATCCATGGACCTCCCTGTGAAATAAAATATTCCAGCATGTTGTTGGGACTGTGTTTTTAAGGTGCATATTTAGGCTGCAAGTCTGAAGTTGATGACATTGGAAGTCCTTCCACCTCAAAGAGTTGGTACAAACAGTGTGAGGGCAGTGACCTCCAAGGAAAGGTACTTTTATTTGCTATCCCCACAAAGTTCCCAGAGAGTACAAACATCAGATTATAATCTCCAGAAGTTAAACACGGCAATTTCCTGTTTCTCTTGGGTGCAGTTGATGCTGCTCTGGGTGTTGGTTACTCAAACAGCGTTAAAATGAGTCCTTTAATCAGCTCTTGCCCAATTCTGCTCTTCCACTTTCTCTGAGAAGTAGAAAAGACACTCCTGGTCCAAAACACTTAAATAAATCCACATCCAGCAAATCCAGCCACAGAGAGAGTAGTTGTTAAAGCCACATAATAATTTGGGTTGCATATCTTACTAAAAGATGTAATTAGATATTGTCAGATAAAATTAAAAAGAGCTTTACTTGCCAGACTTTGCCAGTAAAAAATCCTGTTTGCTTGATATTTTTTTTAATTTAATCTTGGTCACTAATTCATAAATAGCAGCTATTTCTTGGGAAGAAAATCCCCAGAGTTTTTCAGTCTGTTGTTTTTCCACAGGTCTTCAAAAATCTTTTCATGGGAAGCAACCCTGGAGCACTTCATGAAATCAAAATCTCAGGTAAAAACTCAACTTTCACAGAAAGTGAACGGAAGACTTAACCTTTAAAATTCATTTGAGCTTCAGTTTTGGAGTGAAATATTTATTTACATTTCAGGAAACCCACATGATTGCTTTGGCAAACATTTTGGAGTTGGAAAACTATAAAAGCCCAAGAGTATTTCAGTGTGCAGGCCCTAAGAAGAGTAAGAAAATGATTCCTCTGTGGTCTGTACTTGCTGAGAAAGACAATGTGCTTTAATATTTTTGCCCCCTGTTAGATTAAGTTTGTTAATCCTGGAGATTGTCTGTATGAAATGGCTGAGCAGCCACAGATTCCAGGTCTTTAAATCTGTTTCAAAAGCTGTTCTTTGAAGGATTTCAGGACTGATCCTTTCTGGGGAGTCCTCCTGACACCACCTTTTCAGGACTGGGCATTTATTTCTTAGTCCCTGGTATATAATCACAAAGGTGCAAGAAAAAGCAACTGCTGAGGGTCAGAAATAGCAAATCCTCTGGGACAGAAAGCAAAATAAATTATGACAACAGCTTTTAAAGAGTATCTCTGGTCCAGATTACAGGATTTTATCCCAGGATAAGGAAGGCACGAGGGTCAAGCCCTTCAACTTGCTCGAATTGGTCAACCTCAGAGGTTATTTTCAAACACTAGTTCGGTGTCTGATATGTAACCCCTTCCACATCTCAGTTACCCAGCAACAAGGCTGGTCTAGGAACAGAGCATAAAACCTAATTTTGCAAGAATTAACCAGGCTGAAAAAAGCAGGGAGATGTTTTCTGAATGTCTGTTGTTCTGCAAAGCTTTTCTCAACAACGACAACCTCCTTGTGAGGCCTTTTGTCCTTTTCCCCTTGGGACAGAGACAATTGGACACACAGGACGTGCTAAATAAGCAAAAAATGAAATCCAGCAGACAATTTTCATGTGATGATGTGCAGAAGGGTGAGGATCCATCCCAGGGGTTAACAGCCTTTAAATCCACTGCAAAGCCTTTCTCATTCCAAAGCAGGATGTTTAATTCTGTAATGAAACAAAGACTTTAACCACTTGTTTGCTACATGATCTCAATTAAAAAGTTGGATTAGTGAAGCTATTAAGGGTTGTTTCCACATAAGCAAGAGGTGCAGAAAGGAGAAATGATATTTTCCTGGAGATGCTTCACCGAATTTCTGGTATCTAAGGGAAAAAATGCTAATTAAAATGAGGAAAATCTTGTTGTGCTGAGCTAACACATCTAAGAGGAACAGGACTAAAGGCATTAAGGAGGTACCAGCACTTTCCAGTTAGTCTGCAGCTCAACTCCATAGGCTTGAGCTCAGATGGAATTCTGTTACACTCCCAACCTCACACACTGGCAAGCAAATCCAAACAAAATCGTAATTCAGGTTGAGATGTTTGGAAATATATTCCAAAATGGAGATATTGGTGGGGTGCATTGATAGAGTGGTTAACATATGATATTGTTTAAACGTTTTTGTCACACCTAGAAGTACTTTAAAATTTTGCTTTTAACTTTTTAATTGATTTTTTTTTTAGAATTGAGATAAAATGTCAATGCAGAAATGAACAGGAAAGTATCGTGAGAAATTGTGTAATATACTGAAAACTGTCAATAGAAAGGGATTTTTTTTATTTATTTAATTTATTTTGATTTTACAAAGGCTTTCATAGATATAACATATTAATCTTTGTTCAGAAACATTTGCAGGCTGGTTTTGCCTGGTGATTTATGGGGTTCTGCTCCGCAGGTATTCAGTGATTGGAATGGAAAGCAGAATAAATTCATCGTAAGTTATTCTCTATCTTAGGGGAACTTCCTGCCCTCCACCTGTGAAGAGTAAAGAAATGACCCAGTTATATTTTAAGACCAAAAGATCATTCCTTGTGTGTGTGTGTTTGTGTGTGTGTGATGTTAGTGACAGGGATGTTGGAAGGAGACAGGATCACCTAGCACACAGACACATGAAGACTTCTGTCATTATGTCAGGCTTTCATACCAGTTAACCATTAAAATACTTGCATAAAAACTCTTATCAAAACAAAATTTTGAGTGGCTGGTTGCAAAAAGGGNTGTCAGGGACCCCTCCCACCAGCCCAGGGTGCGCCAAGGGCCGTCCAGCCTGGCCTTGGACCCTCCCAGGGCTGGGGCAGCCACAGCTGCTCTGGGCACCCTGTTCCACAGACCCAAACAATGCACTGTAAGTCAGGACAGCCCTTTCAATATTGAAGATATTAAGTCTTGTAGTAAAATATACACGCTAATTTTCTGCTTCCAGAATCTTCCATGAGTCTTCCAGTCCTCCTTCTTTAAAAAGTCACTGCTACTTTTGAATGAACGTCTTTTTAAAAGAAACCTGGCAAAAAAAAAAAAAAAAGACCCCTCACTGTTCTGTGTTAGCACATTCTGGTTTCAGGGACTCCAACAAACACTCTAAAGGTTCAAGAATGACCTTACTTTAAATGCAGCCCAGGCTGGAGATTCTTGCAGAGAGCTTGGTGTTTTAGTGTGGAAAGCACAAGCTCCTGCAATCCACCTCCTAAAGACTGTTGGATCTACTCATGGCACCTGCACAGCCCTTGGAGAGCCTCAGGGAAAGCATCAGCACATGCTTTGATTAGAAAGTAAAAGTATTTCTGTAAGGAACTACGCTGGCCTGTAATGACAACATATGATTAGTCTGGCCTGCATCTGAATCAGCAGCAATGAAATGATTTTAAAATATTAAAACTTTCACAGGAGAAAGGAAAAAACCCAACAAAACAGACAACTAAACATTTGTTTGTGGGGGTTTTAATCTTTTATGCATCAAATCTAATTTGTTAGTGCCACAAGAAGAAATACAAGTGTTTTATTGCATTCATTACAGAATTAAGGTGAGCAAGACTGATAACCAGCCAAAAATAATTCTGTGAGCAATACTGATAACTGAATGTGGCAATAGCTCACAGTTGTCATCAACAAGCATGATTTCCATTATTTAGGGCTGTAATAAATAAACCCTGTCTTTTACAGCTATGCCAGGATTAGCAGAGACTCTAAGAATGGTTTGGGTTGGGAGGGACCTCAAAGCCCATCCATTCCCATGGGCAGGGACACCTCCCACCAGCCCAGGTTGCTCCAACCTGGCCTGGGACACTCCCAGGGCTGGGGCAGCCACGGCTTCTCTGCCCAACCTGTGCCAGGGCCTGCCCACCCTGCCAGCCAGCAATTCCTGCCCAATATCCCATCTAACCTGCAACAGACCCCAAAGCCTGTGAGAATGGACATGTAATTTCAAACCTTGGTGAAAACAAGAATTCAGTGAGCATTTCCTCACTATTCAGGTCTTAAGACTCTCAGAAGAACCTTGGAGGATGTCCCTGACCATGGCAGAGGGTTTGGAATGTGAGGTCTTTAAGGTCCCTTCCAGCCCAAACCATTCTGTGATTCCATGACCAAGCTAGTGGCTTTTATTTCCAGCTAACTAGAGAAAACATCCCTGTCAGATGAGTAGAAAATGTCTCTACCAGAAATTAATCTATTGATGTAAAAGGCATATTTTTTCCACACTCAAAGATGGTATTGTAGGAGAATTTATTTTTTTTTTTTAAAGACAAACTAATTTCCCTATAATTCAATTTATTGTGGCTACTCTTGGAAAACTTAAATTCAGGTGGGATATTTTTGGGCTGCTCCCTCAGCATCCTGTGGGTGTCGAGCAGTGAGGAAGTCAATGATTGTGCTAATATAAATAAAGCCTGGCTTTGTAAGTCCTGTGTGCAGGGGAGATTTATTTCAGGGTGCCATTGCACATGCCCTGCTGTACATTATTCCATCTGCTCCCAGCTAACTCTAAGGATATTTTCTAGTCAAGTTTTATGCTCTGACTGAAACTCTTCCTGCCTGCTTTCTAAAACACAGCCAAGGACATGGCTGGCAACACTGTGCTCCGTGAGGTCAGATTTTTGAATGGGACAAGGGTTAAATTGAGAGGTTGGAGCTCTTCCAGCACAATCTGCTATTTTCTCCCTTGTGCGTGACACACCAGGTGGCAAGACTTGTGTTCACCTTTTGTATCACATCTTGTAAGGAGGGAAATGCTTTATTTTTAACTGTGTCAGCTGCACAGCCCAGCCAGTAACTCACCGAGACACACTGGAATATACATCATTTCTTTCCCGGCTGCCTTGGTTGTGCATGTGTTTATTAGGCATGTGCAGGTAATTCTGCCTCCTGCTCCTGAAAGTGACCTGTCAGGATCTAATCAGAGCTTCATCTTTAAAGGAAATCACTCCTGTTTCTCCCCATAAAAACTTCAATAAACAAAATCTTTCCTCTCCAGTGGTAGGCGTAGAAAAGAGACCATTCTTGGTCCAGAAATGCTGAAATTCAGGTGGAGTTGCCAGGTCTGTTTCTGAGAGGAGCTGAGATTTGATTTAATGAGTTCCAAGATTAACCTGTCCTTATTAGTCCCTTTCTAAAGTCTCTGATGGGATTTATGGCTTAAGTATTGTGCTTTTTTTGGTCCTGTATAAATCCAAATTATGCTGGAAAAAATCCACAGTGTATAGATATGTCTATATTGCCACATTCAGAGCAAGAGAACTTTGAATTTACCCCACGCACTACAGACCAATGCACAGAAAGGTTGCTAAAAATCTGCATAAATGCATGTGATATCAGCAGCTGTAAGGCCTGCACACTGGATTCCAAACCTACTACTTCTGGTTAAGTCCACATTAATACCACACTCCAACACAGAGCTCAAAAAGCAAACAAGATTGGGCTCCTGTGGGAATTCTGACTCGGTAAAATGAGTGAAAATGATAGTTAAGGAGATGAGGAGGATTGCTTAGGTCTTAATCCTCTTTATAGATGTGAATTTTGTAAACATTTGAATAAGTCAATAAAAGCATTTATGCTAAAATTTAAGCACAGAGGGAGGCATTAATACAATTACAAGAGGGATGGGAGAGGTTGAGCACCAGAGATGTTATTTAGGAGCTTTATAAAATTTCTAGACCCCAGTTCCTCTCCTTCCTGTTATTGACATCAAAGTCCTTCATTATTCCCCAACCAATTTATGCTCTGAGGCCAGCAAAACCACAGAAAACTTGTCAGTTCTTGCAGGGATGATGAAAGGCTGTCCAGAAGATGCTCCTTTCCCTCCAGAGCTGCTGTGTGGGAAGCAGGGACAGCAGGGACAGCTGCTGGGTGTCTCTGCTCTCCTGCCTCGCTCTGCGAGCGTAATGGACTCTGAAATGAGCTGAACTTCTGTCCTAAAACATTCATTTTCCTGATGGAGCAGGAACAGCCAAGCGTGTCTTTATTCTGTTAGAGTGAATTTCTCAAACAACTTGCTATCTGTCACCTGACAAGGAGGAACTCTGCAAAAGCCTTGGCACAACTGGAACGTTCAGTGAGTTGAAATCCAAAGGGATGTATCACCTCTTGGGAACATCCAGCTACTGCACAGACTGCACTCCTGTGCCCTGTGGAAAAGAAAACTGCAGTGGAGCACAACTGACTGTTGTGGAATCCTCAAGATGTTTAAAGATCTTAATTCATTTGCAAAGCTTGAAGGTGAGACTTGCATTAATGACTAATTAACAAAGAGAATGCCCGTTTGAACCACGCTGCAAAAGAGAAGCCACCTCAGATCTGAACTCTAAACCAGGATTGGTCATAGAATCAGAATCACAGCAGGGTTTGGGTGGGAAGGGACCTCAGAGCTCCCCTGGTGCTGAGCCCTGTCCAGCCTGACCCCATCACAGCCTGATGGAGCCTGAAACTAAGACAGAGGGGCTTTGGACAAGGGCCTGGAGGGACAGGACACAGGGAATGGCTTCCCACTGCCAGAGGGCAGGATGAGATGGAATACTGGGAAGGAATTCTTGGCTGTGAGAGTGCCCAGAGAAGCTGTGGCTGCCCCATCCCTGGGAGTGTCCCAGGCCAGGTTGGACAGAACTTGGAGCAACCTGGGCTGGTGGGAGGTGTCCCTGCCCATGGCAGGGGGGGGGATGGGATGGGCTTTGAGGTCCCTTCCAACCCAAACCATTCCAGGATTCCATGAAACCCCCCAGTGCTGTCTCTGACCTCTGCCAGTCTCCCTTTGTCCAGAAACTTCTCCCATCGGATCCAGGAGTTTCTCCTGCTCAGCTAAATCTCAGCTCAGCTTCATACATTTAAAAAATACTACTTGATCTTTAAAGGATAATAAACATTTAATATGTTATTTTCAAATCTTGTCTTTCATACCTAGTCCATTTTGGCTTTTTCTTACTGTTAAGCCAAGAATAAGGAGCTGAAAGTTAATAAAAGTAAAATAGAAAAAAACCCTTTTTGGTTACTTTTGCATTATTTTTGTCAGCTACAAGAAGAATTTAAATCTTTCCACTATTCCTGAACATGGGGTTGTTCAGTGCAACACACCAAATTATACATCCACATCTCAGCCTTCTTTTTTTGTTTCCAGAGAGAACTTTCTGTACTGTTTTACTGCTGTGAACAGAGGAAAAATGAATTTATATCGTTCTTAAAGAATTTAATATCACTTTGTCAACAGAGCTTGGTTTTGAGTTTAAAGCTGAGTTTTTGATACCATGGGGTAAAAAAACCAACTAAACGTAAAAAATATTTTTCAATGTAGGGCCATGTCATATTTTTAAGATACTATTTATAGGCTCTCATTTGTTACACTGAATATACATCTTTTTTTTTGCAGGATGAAGGATGTTCTAGGAAGTGAAACAATATTCCCTGTGCAGCAGGAGGCGTAAAGAGGGTGAGGACAGGAGGGAATTTGTATAAAGGTATTGCTTGATCTTTTTCCTTAGAAAATGAAGAAAACAAAAGAAGTTACATAAGGTTTTATCAGTGAAAATAATCAGATTTTACACTCGGGATTCACCAAGGCAATTTACATTTAATAAATGATCTCATATTAGATCTATATTTAGGATCCCTATAGAAAGAAGCTCATTTCTCTACAAAAACATGAACTCTGTGTTTAAATCTGCCTGATCTACCGAAATAAATCCATTCCCAAACTAGTCAAGCAGGATGAATCCCTCTGTAATAATCCATCCAAGCATGCAGGGAACATCCATTATTTGATAGCAGCTTCTGGAACATTTTCCCCCCAAAGAAGGCAGATAATGACAAGATAAATAAAGTACACAAATCACTAGTTTTAATTCACTAGGAAAAAAAAAATGTTTGCAGCAAAGAGCTAATTCTCCCAAAGGTGACAAAAATAAGGTCACGCCTTGTAATTCAGCAGGAACTACAGGAGAGTGTAAAGAGGAAAGAATGTGGAATCCTACAAATAACCTGCAAAGTCAGTTCTTTACCTAATCTGAATTACACATTAATTTTTCATGTCCTTGTCTGTTAGCTTAAAATTCTCACTTTTATTTCATGTTTGTTCTCCTGGAACCAAAGTAACAATACTAAATACAACAGTATCATACCCAAAAAGTGATTGTTCCAATATTGAACACAGCAATATCACCCCCAATAAGTGATTATTTCAATATTGAATACAACAGCATCATACTCCAGAAATTACTATTCCAATACTGAATACAACAGTATTGCACCCAATAAATTATTATTTCAATATTAAATACAACAATATCATACCCAAAAAAGTGATTATTCCAGTCTTGAATACATCAATGTCACACCCAGTAAGTTACGATTTCAATATTAAATACAACAATATCATACCCAAGGAGTGATTTTTCCAGTATTAAATACAACAGCATCATGCTCAATAAGTGATTATTCCAATATTAAATGCAACAGTATAATAATAAGTGATTATTCCAGCATTAAATACAACTGCATCGTAACCCAGAAATGATAATTCCAGTACTAAATACAACATTACCACACCCTAGAAGTGATTATTCTACACAGCAAAAGTGAAGTGCACCCTGTTTTGTAACAGATAAGAAGGAAATGGTGAGCCCAGGGCTCTGAAAACTCCCCTGTGTGGACCAATCCCCTACAATAATAACAATATTGTTATAAATCCCCACATTAAACCAAGTACCACTGGATCAGGTATTTACAATAACTCAAGGGCTGCCAGACCTGTTGGCTTTTAAACCTGTGTCTCTGGGTGTTACAAATGTATATAAATAGCCTAATTACAACCCTGTTAATGAGATATGCACGTTTTTGACTTATCAGCACATGCAATGAGGTCAAAGTGATCACGTGGGAGTGCTGTCATTCAGTTATCAGTGATAAATACAACAATAATGGGGTGTCACACGTGTCCCCAAACACCCCTTTTAGATTAAACAACGTGAGCTCTTTCCGTCAGTAACTCCACCACATCTTCATTCACTGAGTCTCCTTTGTGTGCTCACAAATTTTGGGGAGGCAAAGGCAAAGCGTTTAATGATTTCAAGGTGCTGAAGATGAATAGTTTTGTCATTATCTATTGATTTAACACATATCTATGAACTATTTAAATGTTAATTTCATTACTACGAAATTAGGAAAAGCTCAGCAAATGTTCTTTCTGAGATACTGGTGCAGAAAATGCCAATATCTGAAAAACATGACTTATAGCCTGTATTTTTTTATATTTGTTTAAGTCCACAAGGGGGTAAGGAATTTATGTCTTCAGTTCAACTATTTTCCTTGGTCTAATGTAAGTTCTACTGTCTGAGGTGCAGGTTCATTAAGTAAAACACATGCTGACTATGGGTGTCTTTTACAAAATCTAAGCATTCCATATGAGCAAGCAAAATAAAATACAAAAATAGTAAAAAGAATAAATAAAATCAAAGCATGATTTCTTACCAGTAATGAGATTACCCTTAGACACAAAATTACCCCTCCACACACACTTCAAAGGGTAGAAAATACCTCACATGCCAAAAAAGGAAGTACGTTTTCTAATTTATCTGGATAAAAACTGATTGAAAATAAAATCTGCAGTGGCTTTACATTCCATATTTTCTTAATTTTTTATCCCTCCAGGGTACAGACAGTTGGCTCTCGAGTCACAGACACAGAAGCCAATCCCAGGAAAACACAAATTCAACTTTAACGTAAGTATATAAATAAATAAATAAATAAATAAATAAATAAAAAGATTAAGGTGCTTCCCTGTGAGGGACAGATCTTTGAAGTGTCCCAGAGGTGGCTCAAGTTCATCACTGTCCTTTATGTCACTGGGTCACCAGCAGAAGGTCTTGCACTGAAGGTCAGGGAGAAACAACATGATTAGAGCAGCACAGGCACAGAATCCCAGGATATGCTCAGTGGGAAGGGACACACAAGGACCATCCAGTCCAACCCTCAGCCCTGCCCAGGACCATCCCCAAGAGTCACACCCTGTGCCCCAGAGCATCATCCAAACCCTCCTGGAGCTCTGGCAGCCTTGGGGCCGTGCCCACTGCCCTGGGGAGCCTGGGCAGTGCCCACCACCCTCTGGGGGGAGAGCCTGTCCCTGAGATCCCACCTGAGCCTGCCCTGGCACAGCCCCAGCCATTCCCTGGGTGTGTCCCTGGTCCCCACAGAGCAGAGATCAGTGCCTGCCCCTCCTCTGCCCCTCTCCAGGAAGTTGGACCTCCAATGAGGTCTCCCCTCAGTCTCCTCTTCTCCAGCTGAGCCCCCCAAGTGCCCTCAGTGCCCTCACACCTTCCCCTCCAGGCCCTTCCCCATCCCCGTGTCCCTCCTTTGGACACTCCCCAATGGCTCAATCTCTCCCTTCCATGGTGTCCCCCCAACCTGCCCTAGCACTGCAGGTGAGACCTTAAATATCTGATCTTTTCCACTGATTTTTTCCTTCAGTACTTTTTGGTCAGCGTTGTCTTTTCCAGCTCAGACCCAGCAATGCTGAGATCACACTCAAGGAACAAAAGCCTTGGGTGTGAAACAGTCTTGGTGTTGATGCAACAAGTGCAAAGCCCCAGGATTTGTGAGAGTTTGCCTTGGCCTGAACTGCTTGGAGGACTTTCTGGTGGTCAAGTGCCACTTGTCTGAACTCTCTTGCCTTAAACTCCATTATCAGTGGGGGAAAAATGAGAAGGAAGCAGAGTGTGCTTGAAGGATTTCCAAAAGTAGTTTTCAGCGTACCTGAGAAGGACACCTCTCTATAATGAACATTGCATTCCTCCTGTCAAATACGTTGAGATGTGAATGTGATATGGGGAGGTAAAGCCTCATAACCTACTCCATCCTGTTGTCCTGGAGGAAGACTGAAGTGGTGTAAACCTTCTAGGACAGAGACAACAACAAAAACCCATTTATTATTTTTATATAGGAAGGTTCTTATATAATGATTTTCCCTGTTATTAATGAGACTTTCCTGTACTGATTAGATTACTTGCACTATTAAAACATTCAGGCTATTAAAGTATTATTAGACTGTTAAAACATTACTCAGCACATTTTCCACTTCACAGTGTTCCTGCTGTGTTCCTCTTGCTTGTAACCAGACTTTGAGTCTAAGAAGGTTTTATTTCACCTGATCTTGGGTGGAAACAACAAAACTCTGCTATCAGAGTTTCTGTGTTTGTATCAAACACAAACCAGGCTTTCCCAAGGATTAGGAACTAATTTAGGTCCAGTCAGCTCCCAGACCAAAGCACAGCAGATCTCCAGGGGAGCATCCTCTGGGGTGTCTGATTTTGGTGACTTTTGCCTACACAGAAAGATGGGACAAAGCCCAGTTCCAAATAATATCTTCTTCTATCTGCAAAAAAATTCTGGGGAATATAGACTGCTGAATTCCACTCCTAATGTTTAGAAACCTGTGATATTTTAGTGTGACCCTTGCAATATCAATATTTTATTTCTGATGTAGTTAACTCCCAGAGAAATACAGCTCTCCCATAAAACATTTGCCATCGACTGTTCTGAGCGATCAAGACTTTAACAGCATTAAATCTGGCATAAATATCTCAACAAAATCCTTTATTGTGCCTTGCTGTTTTCCACGATTTAGAAAGATTAGGGAAGTACTAGTGTCCTTCAGATGCTGCAATTTTGGGCAGTTGTGAAGACCTGCAGGAAGCACTGGTAGTACTGAATGTGTTGTCAAGTAAGGCAAAGATTAAACTGGGCTTGGACACATGAAAAGCAGAAGGAGAAATCCTCATTTTGCCAGTAACCTGCTCAGGGAGAGTTAGAAAGAAAGAGAGACATGGCCTTTGGGCTGGACTGGTCAGCTCCAGCAGAACTGCTTTTATGTAACACCCATAATTCTGTACTTGTTATCACAGGTATTTGAACTGAAGAATTTCATCAGGAGAGCCTTGGAGCAGAATTTCTGCTTCACACAGAGTAATGAGAAACCATTGGGATTACAGTACAATGAGTATTTTTTTTCTCAAACAAAGCACTCTGGTGACAAACTGCTTGGTTTTATTAAGTTCACAGAAATCTGAAATGAAACAGTGAGAAAAAGCAATGTAGGCTGAAGATTAAGGAAGAACAACAATCAAAAATTCAGATATCTGAGTGCTCTTGCAGCTTGAAAGAATATTGAGATCAGGATTATCTCACTACATTTATTTTCCTACTATTATTTCTAAATCTCTTTGAGTTAAACTAAAAAGCCTCAATGTACTGTCTGAGTCTTCATAATTTCAGGCAGCTATGACATCATTTTAGCAAGAGATAAAGGTTAAAATGTCATGCTATCATATGTTAAAAATACATTCAATCATCATCATGTGGAAAGAAAATTCCAGGGCGATATTGTGCATAGAAATGTGTCTATTATTTACCTTTCTCTTCTTCATCAGAAGACTATTTTCTTGGACTCCCCATCCCTGGAAGACTCCCAGGTCAGGTTGGATGGGGCTTGGAGCAACCTGGGCTAGTTGAAGGTGGTGGGGGTGGCAGGGGGTGGAACAAGATGAGCTTTAAGGTCCTCCCAACCCAAACCTTTCTGGGATTCTATGACAAGTATTCCCATTAGTGGAACAGGAGAACGAAAAGGCATATCCAAGAGTGAAACAGAAGAACCCAAATGTTTGGGCAACCAGGTGAGCAAAGCCAGCACCAAGGGATTTAGGAGGCATTGTGAAATGTTGGCATGATGGAGCACTTGAATCAGCTCATGGTTGTCTGACATGTCAGGGAAGCAGATCCTGAAAGGCTCAGTAAAAGTCCAAATGGTTCCAGGATGGCCATGGGGAAGCAGGAAGGGCTGGACATGGGTCTGTCTCTCACATCACAACCTTGGCAGACTCTTCCACTGTCATTTGTAGCAGTTAAACTTTTCCCCTTGGAGAAGGGAAGCTCAGGAGGAAGCAGAGTGAATCCTGGAAGACATGGAAGGAACTGATCAGCAGAGCCCTTTGAAAGGGCAGGTTCTGAGGAGACCACTCCAGCTTCAGTTCTAAAGGGCAACACGTGCTAGAAAATGACAATTTATGACCCTTATTGAGCTCAAACTTGTCTTAAGTCTCATTTCTTTCATGGAATTGTGGACTCATTAAGGTTGGAAAAGACTTTTAAGATCAGCAAGTCCAACCATCAACTCATCACCGCCGTGTTCACCACTACACCAAGTGCCACATCCATGTGTTTTTTGAACATTTCCAGGGATGGTGGGTTTCCAGCACAATAATTTGAATTATTAAACATATTTTACCCTTTGAAACAAGCTTAGGAATAGCAAGAAAAGGTTTACTCATGTGTAGCATTGCAATAGTCACTCTTGGTGGAAGAGGAGAAATAACAAGAGAAGATTGGTACAAATCTGTGGCACAGATATCAACCAGGACTAACGAATCCTGCACAGAATATTCCAGAGAAAGGGAAAATAATAAAAAATAAAAACAGAGTAAATAAAATGATGAAATAAAATAAAGCTAAATTAAATTGAAATAACATCAAGACTATAGTTTACAAACCAAGGGACTCTGCATATCAAATGTACTAGAAGACAAAGCTCAAACTGCTTCTTTGTTCCTGTCATTTAATAGACAAGTTCATAACACTTGATAAAAAACCATCCAGAATGCCCAGGAAGGAATGGTGTTCCTTTAATTCTCTTTTCTCTGCACATCTTGAGATAACAAGGTTTTCTATTGCTACTGAGGCAATGAATTTGTTGAACAGAGATATATTCCCTTTCAAAGGCTCTCATAGAGAACCTTCTGCTTTCCCCTCTTTCCAGCACATACAAACCCAAATCCGAAATGATTTGGTTAAAATGCATTAAATGAAGGGATCAGGTTTTGGTGCATGTTTTCTCCAAGTCCTTTGTTGTTTGTTCCACAGCTTTTAGACAGCTGAAAATTGCTCACCTACCTGAAGGCTTCAAAATGATTTTTGACATACAGCACGTCAGAAATCTTCAAGCTTTTCAAGCCTGGACATGACAATAGATTTCAGATTTCTGTTTCCCAACAAGGCATGTTGACAGGAACAGAAAGAAAGACGAAAAACCCAGAAATCTGGCATTAATACATCGTATTTCTGCTTTGTTTTGTACAAGTCCCTCTTTAGATTGTGAATTTGAAATGTCATTTCTGTGTGCTGCAACTAAATAAATGTATAAATACATGTCAGTTATGGAATTAAAGAGCAATGCAAAGAAATGTTTTTAGAGAAATTGCTGTATCTGACAGGAAAATGGAAAGTTCATATTAAATACCAAAATCTTCAGATTGCACTTCCAGGATTATTCCAATTATGAAGAAGGAAAATGTGTATGATTCACTAGTTTTAATGTTAAGCAAATTGGTACCTTTATATAGGATTCCAGAATCATTAAGGCTGGCAAAGCCCCCCCAGCCCAGGGAGCCCACCCTGTGCCCGATGCCCACCTTGTCCCCCAGCCCAGAGCACTGAGTGCCACAGCCAGTCCTGCCTTGGGCACCTCCAGGGCTGGGCATTCCAAACCTCCCTGGGCAGCCCCTGCCAAGGCCTCACCACCCTTTCCAGGGGGAAATTCCTCCTCATGTCCCACCTGGGCACCCCTGGGCACAGCTGGACATACTGGGCACCACTGGGCACCCCTGGGTTCAGGTCCAGCCACTGCCACCAGCACCCCCAGTCTTTTCCCAGCTTTCCAGCCCTGCTGACCCATCCTGGATCTGCAGGGGATTGGTGTGACAACACCTGTCCTTGTTGTCCCTCACCCCATGAGGCCCAGCCCATGGATCCAGCCTGTCCAGACCCCTCTGCAGACCCTCCAGCACATCAACATCCCACCCAGCTTGATGTCCATTTTGAAGTCACTTACATGCCTGGGAGTTTTCTTGAGGTCAGAGCTATTAACATATTAATAATTACTATCACTGATGACATCATTAGGACTTGGAAGAAGCTTAAATTTTCTTGACATTTTCAGCTTCAAATATACCTGTAACACTCATATTTTAATTCCAAAATAAATGTCACAGTATGCAATTATAACAGTAAATAAATGCAACTATGACTTCCCAGGAATTTATTAATGTCTTTAGCAGACCTCTCTGTCTGTTCTCACACAGTTCTTTATATTTAATGCAGCTCAACTGACACAAATCAGAGGAGAAGTGAGATAATTTGAAGATTTGATTCAGGACAACCTGTCATCAATCAATCTGATTCCTGAGGTTGTTTCGAGGAGAAGTGTTAACAGAATGAGCAATCTCAACAATTTCTTTATGTTGTTTTTATTCTGCCTATTGATTTTGTGTCAGACACAGCACAGAAAAGACTCGCTCACGTGTAACAACAGTATTTCTGTCAGACATTAATAATGGGCACAAACTGCAGAGTTCCACAGGTGAAGGTGAAAGTACACAGAGAACTGGGATGCTCATCTTAAATGACTCAATTATTTCAAGTTTGAGTCTGCTTGAAATTAATACGCTCAGCAGATATAAATGCTCAGAAGCATCTGAGGAGTTTCTTATAGAAAGCAACAGTAGAATCATTCTTCGTAGATTTCTGCTCTGGACTTGAAAAGAAAACATGATGAAAGGCAAATCTTACCAGTTTAATTGGAAAGGGTTCATATTAGTGACAGATATTTAAAGACAGAGTGTTTGGACAAAACGCTTCTCAAACTTGTTTTTCTGAAGTCAGTGTTATCCCAGTTGTTCCTTTCAAAGCAGGAGCTTACTCAGGAGCTCATGTTCAAATCCTGGATTTAGCACTGGCAAGTTTGACATTTTCAATAACTATTTAATGTGTGACAAATCTTCGTTACAAACCTTGTCTCTGACAGGGATTGCTTCTGTAAGTACATCAAACTCCAATTTTTTTTTTTCTTTTTTTTGGCTGGAAGAAGCAAACAATAAGGACAAAAAGTGCAAGACATCCATTCAATTTATTAAAATGTCATTCGGGGCAATGTGAAATTCACTGCCCTGCATATCTTTCTTAAAATGACTGTTTTATCCAAGGAAAGAAATATCTTCATCAAATGCTTCTGCTGTCTCAGGAATAAAAGTGGCTTGTGCTGAAAACACCTTCTCACTAATCAGACTTGGAAATTACCAGTAATCATGAAAATTAATTGATTAATTTAATAGGGGGGAAAAAAAGGAGGGGAGGAGAATGAAAACACAAAAAGCAGTCAGGCATCTGTTTCAGAAACCGTCAGAAATTGAGCAGGACTTCTAAAAACCCTTCTGCCTCCATGACCAAAGTGGATCAGCTGTGGAATGAGAATGGAAATGCTGAAAAGCAGCTCTGGGGGGACTGGGAAGTAAATGCAGCTCCAAGGCAAGAAGACAATGAGGAGGAGAAAGAAATAATATGGAGAATGGGATGAAGCCAATAAGGATGAGGTAGGTAGAAGATGTAATTATGGGACTGGAAAAGATAATTCTGTAGGGATATTTCATAGAATCATGGAATGGTTTGGGTGGGAAGGGACCTCAAAGCCCATCCAGTGCCACCCCCTGCCGTGGGCAGGGACACCTCCCACTATCCCAGTTTGCTCCAAGCCCTGTCCAACCTGGCCTTGGACACTTCCAGGGATGGGCCAGCCACAAAACTCATCCAAGATTTCAGTGATGATCTCCCAATGGATGTGCTTTGCCAGGTTATGCCAAGCAAGTCTCGGGAATGTGAGCAATGTTTAGGAACTTACAACACGAAACACAGTAATGGACTTTTATGCTTGGTATTAACCTGCAGAAGGACATATGGCACTGCAGATGACTTATTTTTATGCTTGTTAATAGAAAATATGTGAAGGTAAAATCAAGAGTGAAAAGAACATATTTCAATAGAATGATGCTGTATGCTTACTGATGTGAAGCAGAGGACAAGTCTAAGGCTCTAAAGCTCTTCCTACAACAAATATAGATTCAAGGCAAACTGAGAACAAAGTCCTTCCTTTTCAGCTTCCATGGTATTCTGACACCTTCAAATTCCAGCAGGGTAGTTTCTCACCCTTTTTCATGCGTTGCCAATGTTGTAATTTGTAATCCCATGGTCAGGTTAACCAGTAGAAATAAGAGCAGTGGAAAGGTCACTAAGGCAGGTGGTATCTGCTGTTTGTAGCATAAGGAGTGTTAATATTCCCTACATTCTCTATGGCAATTTTTAAAAGATAAGACAATCTGAAAATTCATTTCCCATCATCATAAAATATGGTAATAAACCTGAGAAAACAGCACAGAATCACCCCTGTTGTTAATAACCTGAAAACCCACCAATTTTTCTCCCCCTTTATCTTCTGTGGATTATTTTTATTTACCATTCTTTCGAGAAACTTGGATCTGGGCTCTATTTCCCTGACTTGAAGTTGTTTGTGCTACTCAAGGTCAAAAGGACAAACTGTGCCCTAAGACAGATGTTTCTCTGCTGTGCTTTTGGAAGAGGTCATGGCCATCAGCCTCCAGCTTTGAACTGCAGAGCCTACAACAGGCTCAGGCACAGAAAGAGGCTGCAATCAGGATTTATTAGAAATACTGCCCTGACAAGTCACCTGAGCAATCATATTGGAAATACAGTTTGGGTTAGGTTGGTGGATTGTTGCTAAAATATTCCCCGTTAAAGGGAGTAGTAGGAAAATATGCATCTATCAGACTTTGCTTTGGGCTTCTTCACGATCTTTTAGAGACACTGTGTGGAATAAACAGCCCATTTTACCTGACCCCTGAACTTACCTGTGTCTGTGCGCTGTAAATAATCATTTGGAAATATTCATCCCACTTTGAAGGCATGCATTTCATCCCCAGAGGGAATTTTCTGCTCTGAATTCGCTTTCTCCTTCCTTAAACCAACCTTTTACAGCATCCCATACACAGCGTGTGTACCCAACCTACCCGTTCTTTTAACTCAGGCTTTAAATTTCATTAAAAGCAGCTTCAGCATCAGAAAGTGTTGATAACACAGGTTAAAGTTTTGGAGTTTCTCAAAAATCTTAAAAATAGATTCTGTCTTTCAAGAAAACTTAATGTGGGAATATGTATGTACATATCCATGTGGGCATATGCACTGCAATATGTGCGGGGTTTTTTCAGTAGACTTCTAGATGTTTTTCCTTACATAAAAACTGCTCTGTTTTCATCAGTGCCCAAATAAGTTCATTAAATAACGTGTCATTCATCCAGAATAACCAATGCTTATTTTCTTTACAGTTTCCAAACACTGAAGGGAAAGAGCTTCAGAAAGCAATCAGGCTTTTATTGTCATTAATCTGCATCCATGCTTTCATTTTTTCAAACTGTTTGAAATTATCACGGCACGATAAGGGAATTTTTTGGATCTAAAATGACCCAATAACAACATCTTCAAATTTCTTTATAATTCTATCATCTTTTTACACCACAGTCAGTGGCCAGGTTTGGGTTAGGAACACAGACACTTGATATTTTTCTATTTAAATGTTATTATAATGGGGAAAAAAAAAGCAGTCAACTCTAACTTCAGATGCCTTGTGCTTTGCTGAAATGCTGGTGTAAGTGACATGTGTCACTCCAAGCAGTTTTCCTAGTGAACATCAAAGACATCAAATAATAAAGGAAGGATTTCTGTGCTCACAGAAAGTTAATTTTTAGTGCCATTCCATCCACACTTATGCCAGTTCCAGACTGAAAGCTCACCCAGTCTTCCCAGAAACCTTTAAAATCTTGTTCATTAATTCACTTTCTTACTGATACTGCTAATGACTGTCATTTACTTCTTTTTTTGGCCTATTTTAACAATTGCATTTCCAAAGAAGCAAATTATGGCTTTGCCCTAAAACAGGTAATTCAACCCATTTTAAGCAGTGTAGATATTGTGGATGAGTCAATGGTTTGTCTCCAACACCAGAAGTCCATGTTTAAGCTGCTGCTTTTCCTAAAATATCTCCATGGTCTCAAGTGCCGTGTCCACGTGATATTTGAACACTTCCAGTGATTCCACCCTTGTGCCAGGGCTGGGCCACCCTTTCTGTGAGCAAATTCCTCTTGAAAACTTGAGGCCGTGCCCTGTCCTACAACCCCCAAACCATCACCACGACGTCGCTCCTGGGTGATCTGAAAGCCTCTTCACATCTTGCCAGCAAAATTCTGCACTCAGAACGTTCTGGGGGACTCTGTGCCATGCCAAGACAGGCGTTTTTTTCTGCCCAAAGCATCAGATTCTCCACAGCACAGCATTCCAGTTGTGGAAAAGGATCTCACACCATCTTGACTTTCAGTGGTGTTATTGGCCAAACCTCATGAGAAAGATTCCCCCCCTCCCTCTCCAAAAATGGCAAAAAAAGCAGCAAGAGAAAATTGAAGAGATAAATATATTTACATAGATTAAATTTATATACTAGGTACAACGAGACAGGGACCCCCAAACAACCCCAATAAGGGACAAGGGGAAGGGAAAGGGGAGAGGGAGACAAAAAGGGAAAGGAGACAAACAAATATATACAATCTAAACTTAGAAATTAACTCAGTAAGTAACAAACACAACAGGAAACTCACTACTTTCCTTAGGAAAGCAGATTCTCAACCTTCGCTGCCGGCCCAGGCAAACAGCCCTCGGAGCAGGCCTGGCCTAACACAGATAAGCCAGGCCTAAACACCGAGAGCCTGTCAGCGTGCTAACCCGAGAAGGAAAAGAGAGCAAAGAGAGCAAGAACAGCTCCCCCTTTGCCTCATATACACCTGATTCCATAAAGAGATGGGATGGAATCCTGCCTAGGGTTTGACCCTGGTTACCAAGGAAGGCCCTACAAAAAACAACCCATCACAGTTATAAAAAAAGGAGGAATTTGCCTTGTATGTAAAATGGGAGACTAAAATTTTAGCAGGTGAGTTGAGGACAGCCTACTTTGAATTTTAAAATTGCCCATCAGCCAGCCCAGGAGGATGAGAAACTTACTTATTGAGATGACTTTGTGTTCCTGTGCTGCATTTGGGAATCTACACTGCAATTACAGAGAGAAAAAAAAAAATAAAAAACCCCAAATAAAATCCATCCAGCACATAAAAGTGCCTGTAAAACTCAGTATTTAACTCGCCATGGCCTTGTGCTGTCCTTTAACATGCAGGTTACCAGCGAATTCAAAAGGTTTCTTAGCAATGGCTTTTCTGCAGAGACAACTTTTGCCATTACACATTTTATTTGTTTAGGAGTTTTTAATTCAGCCCTCTCTGCAGACACAGGGGCTCAGTTACAGTCTGAAATAGCTGAAGGACAGAACAATGCAGCAGAAGTAATAAGACTACACTGTTTGCTCCAACTTTAAGACTTGCATAATATTCTACTTGATGAATTTCTGTGTGGGAAGTAAGATTAATACTTTCACAACATACTTTTAATTTTTACCCTTCACTTTCATTTAATTTAAAAAAGCCCAGGGTTATAATTTCTGCAGTATGCTACAGCTTGTCTTACAAATTCCCTCCCCAAAACAGCCTTTAGCCAATCCTGGCAAAAGTCTAATTAAATTCAGCAAAAGGAACAATGAGCAAATATAAATGATAATTTTAAATGAAATCCGGATTAGCATGTCAGCAAAAGAAATGCAGTTCCCGTCATAAAAATGTCAAAACAGTAGAAGGATTAGAACTTATTCTGCAGGAAATAAGATACAAGTTTAAAGATCAGCTAATTGAAGTTTCCACTTGCCTAAGGTCAGCATATTTTTTGTCAGACAGCTTTCTGTCATGGCCCTGAGTATTCCAGTGGGCTGGAATTGCCATATCCAGCCTCTCCTGAGACCCCAGCTCGATTCCCTGCCCATGGTCCAGGGGCTGTATTCCTGCTCAGACACATCAAGAAGCTAAAGTGTCATAATTTAAGTAATTAAAAAGTTATTGAATAGTTTTGCCTGTAGAAAAATACCTCTTGATCATGGCAGAGCCCAATTGTCCCACCATACATCTATTAAGCCACCAGTGTGTCATAATTAGTTGGGGTTACTTGAAGAGAAAAGGTCCATTTTCTTCTCCTTTCTCTCCCTTTAATGCAGATTTCCATTGGCAATGAGGTTAGAGGGAGGAAGGAAATGAAATACTTTGCTTATTGCAGGGGAATGGAAGAATTACAAACAGGTTATTCCTAAAGTCATGGGCTTTAGTCAGTGGGGTTGAACTGCCATGGAGCAGCTCACTGGTGGCACACACTTACAAACCAGCTTTGAGCTTCCTTAAATGCACAGATTTTCAAAACCCATAAATAATAAACAAATAAATAAATGAGGAAAAAAAAAAGGGGGGGGGGAGGGGGGAAGAAACTCTCCTTGGATTTTTATTCACATTTTCCTTGCACAGTCTGCCAACAGGATCCTTCTGATTATTTGATCCCTGTTATCCAGCTGTTCTGTTACCCCTGAAACTGGTTGTACCTGAATGGGGTGGGGTTTTATCCTGTAATGAGCACTGATTGACTTCTGTCATTGGTAAGAGACTTTGGGGATCACCATGCCTACAAAATCTTCCCCACAACGTTTTATTCTGGATAGCAAAGACTATTCCATCCACATAGGAAAATAATTTTTCATGTCTATAAATTAAAATAAAACTAAACCAAATGGAGTCAGCTGTCATCTGATTCTAAACAACCATTAACTTATCAAAGCTAAAACCCCCTCAGTCTGGAAACCACCAAAGTCCAGAGACCCTGAACTCTGTGGTCTATACAAAGCTTTTTATTAATAAAGGCAACAATTTTTCCTGGAATGGTAGATATTGTAATGTTATTGGCAGATTATTATCTAAGCCTGTTGAGAGAATCATTTTTGCTACTCTTCAAGCCAAAAAAAAGGGAGATTTTTCTATTATATTCTTTATTATTATATCATTCATTTATTCTGGTATATTGCAATGCAGTGAGTACAGCCATCATATGGAGTTCCACTGCAACAGGAACCCTCAAAAGGTGGACGCTTCCACATCACTCACATTTTTACCAGGAAAAGATGATACACAGCATGCATTGGTGAAAAGGTGTTTCACACTATAATGGGGAAATAGTAGCTCTTTTTACTATTTACTACTCCAGCTTTCCAAACACTGCATTTCACTGCTTTGCCATAGCAAATTTATTGAAGTTGTGCTGAACGGTTCTTTCTTAAGAAAAGGAAATCTCTTGCCTTAAGAAAAGCTGTTCCTTTTTTCCCCCTTAAGAAAAATCTTGCTTCCCCTTTTTTGAGGGAGGGGATTCTGCCCCTCTGCCCTGCTCTGCTGACACCCCACCTGGGTCACTGGGTGTACTTCTGGTGCCCCCAACATCAGGAGGACATGGAAATGTTGGGGCAAGCCCAGAGGTGGCCACCAAGTTGCTGAGGGGACTGGAGCAGCTCCCTGTGGAGACAGGCTGGGGAAGCTGGGGCTGTTCAGCCTGGAGAGGAGAAGGTTGTGGGGAGACCTCAGAGCCCCTTCCAGGGTCTGCAGGGGATACAGGGAAAGCAGGGAGGGGCTGCTCATCAGGAACGGGAGTGATGGGACAAGGGGGAAGAGATTTAAACTGAAAGAGAGACCTTAGAGCCCCTTTCAGTGCCTAAAAGAGGAGAATGATTTTTTACAAGGGCAGGTAGTGATAGGACAAGGGGAAATGGTTTCAAACTGAAAGAGAAGAAATTTAAATTATATGTCAGGAAGAAACCCTTCCCTGGGAGGGTGGGCAGGCCCTGGCACAGGTTGGGCAGAGAAGCTGTGGCTGCTCCAGCCCTGGGAGTGTCCCAGGCCAGGTTGGACGGGGCTTGGAGCAACCTGGGCTGGTGGGAGGTGTCCCTGCCCATGGCATGGGTGGCACTGGATGGGCTTTGAGGTCCCTTCCACTTCCCAAATCCTTCTTTGCTTCTCTGATTCTTAATCACCATATCAAGGAGCCCCCAAAGCCCTGTGTCAGACACAATGACTTCTGGATGTAGAACCATTTCTATATGTTATAAGTGTATACTACATTGAACTTGTACTTAGCCCATCACATAAAACAATGAGATGAGCAGACCAGAATCTGAATGTCAAACTTTTCACATAAGGATTTGTATAAAACACTCATAACTTACAAACCTTTAATTTTCAGAGGGATTTATGACAATCTGTAAGTGCACCTTGTGAAGGAAACTCAGGTTTATAGGTGGATTGTTTAATTGATCCTTGAAAGTTCATTGCAGTGTCCTGTAAAAGGAGCTGTTAGATTAGAAGTGCTGCTTGATCCTTGTCTTCTAAAGAGGATGCTAAAGGAAAGCAAGAAATGCGGTTGCAAGTGACCATATTTTAAGAATTCAAAGCATGTTTTCTCTCTGAGGGGTTTTTTTTAGGTCTCAATTAAAAATTATTTTGATAGACAATGCAGCTGCTTTCTAAATTATCATCCAGATGTTGTCTGTAAGGAGAACGAATATCTCAAAGCTGCTGACTCTATGAAGACAACAAACTCAGTAAGTTGCTTCAAGTCTGGTTTACTTTCTAGAATGCACAACAGCAACCAAAAAACCCCACAACAATCAAAACCAAATAAGCCCCAAGCCAAAGCACACCCTAAATATTTCTTCCAGATCAATACAACAGGAAGAATCCATGTTTTAGACAGTCATATTACATTTTAGAGAGAGGGAAAAACACAAGTGGGAAACATTTCCAGATGTTTTCTAAGCAAAATTATTTATTTCTGTGCATTTTGGCAAAAAAATGGCATTGTTTTCCCCTGACATTTATTCACAATTTCAGTCTCTATTGTAGATACCCTGGCACAGGAATTACTTCCATTTCAAGATATAAGAAATTCTTGCATGGGATGGATACAAAGCTGATTGTTCTGTGTGTCTGTAGGGTGGGAGAAGTAATTTTCTACCAACACCACAGACCATTAACTTTGACTTAATATTTCTCTGAGTCCAATATTCTGTGTTCAACTGATCCACACGTTCCTGGAACTCTTCTTCTGAAGACACTGTGAAATGGAAAATTCCTACTCCTCTCCTGTTTTCCCTTATAGATTGTTTCCTTTATAAATCACTTGAGCTCTAGTGAATCTCTGAACCCCTCCAAGCCCACAACACAGTTCCAGTTTGAATCCATCTGCCCTGAGTTTCCAACTCTGCCTTTCACTGTGAATTTCTCTGCTAAATTACACTCTCTAAAACTTCTCTTATTGAAAAGGATTTGACTTCTTGATTAAGTCACATTTAAGCCTTCTGTTAGAAAAGATGAATTGATCATGGTATTTAAGTTTTACATTAAAGCCACTTTTCAATGCTTTCTGTGCTTTCCTTAAAGGGGTCTTCATTTTTCCCGACATTCTTTTCTGTACATTCCAAAGGTTGTATTTGCAGGTGGTATTTCAACATCAAATCAGCCAATCCTACACTTCCAGTTGGAAAAGACCCATCAAACACCATCTTTTCCCATTCCCTCTCCTGTAGGGACAAATAAATTAAATTAGTTTTCCTGCCAAGCCCTTCCAAAGCAGACAAGGAAGTTCATGTTGATTTTCATACAAGGCCATCTACACCTTTTAATGGGTTATGATTCCATGATTTTGGGAGTGAACCTGCACTTTTGCTCCTTGTCACTGTATCATAGGGGAGATCATGTATATCTATACATATAACTACAAAGCATGTTTATTTTTTCTTTATCCTGTATAAAAATGCTTTAAAAAATCCCCTGAGCCATAAGGAGTTATTACTTTGGTGCTGAAAGAGAACATTTCTATAGGCTCTGCACCTTCCACAGTGCAAACCACCCTCAAAGAACTGTGCCAAGAGCCAACCTACTGAATGAAGCTGGGATTACCCTGGATGTATGTTTTATTTGCCCCCCACAATTAAAGCTGCAGAGCTGGTTTAGCTGTTACCACTAACTGTGCTTCACTGATACAAGTTTTTATCTATCTAAAGATAATAATAATAATAATAATAATAAAAGTATGTTAAATAAAAATAATAATAATGAAAGTGTTAAACCAAATAAAGATAAAACCAACTGCAGCTGCCTATGATGAGGAACACCCCAATGAAGGCAGCACTCCTTGCAGTCTCATTAAAAAGGCCTTATTTTAGCATGTCCACAACAAACAAAGAATTAATTGGTCAACAAACAGGGGTTTAACCCAAATCATAATTTATTAAGTTAATATCTAATAACATAAGCATGGAAGTGTCTAAAATACTCAAAGGTGAGGCTGCTTCACTAAGACAGGATGTTACTTGAGCCCCACGAACCCTTGCCTGGCTCAGTGATCCAGTTCAGAAAGGACATGATAATTGCTGCAATATTCTCCCTGTCCCTTGCAGCATGTGGGGTTCTGCCTGGAATATGGAACAGCATGAGCACTGATTTCCTGTGCCCTTTCCAATCACAGCATGATAAAGGTTGGGAAGAGCCTCGGGAAGTTGCCTGTCCCAACCCTGCTCTGTGCAAAGCCAGTGGGTATCAGCCCACTCAAACTTGGAGTAACTCCAAGTGAGGGAATTCAACAGCCCCTCTGGCAATTTCTGCCTGTTTTTGAAGCCTTTCTCAGGCCTTTCACTCTGGGAATTCTTGCAGAGCCTGTAACATCAGGCATGTTTTCTGTCTGCTGCATAAACACACAAATGACTCCTTGTAGTACCAATTGATGTGCCACCTGACACTGGTCCAAGCCAACATCTCCCAGGCCAGGTAGTGCTGCTTTGTTTTGGTTTCCAAGGCCATCACGAGGAATTATAATCACAGAAAACAAAACTTATAAAGACTCTTCCCAGTCATGGGGTCCAGTTTCCTCTTGCGAGTCTTTATCAGCTGTATACAAATTATTTGTAGCAGCCATTTCCCCAATACACCTGTGAAAGTGCTCCTAATGAAGTATTTCCTACTAAAATAAATTACCTGGAATCTCTCTGACTGTGAAAACATCCATCCCAAGCCCTCAGTAAATTTATCACTGTGTCTCTAATTCAGCACAGCTTGATTTTCTCTTCTTCACAAGGATCTGTGACCTAAATAGTTAAGTATTCCTTCTAATATTTATTCATTAATTGCAACTGATTTGATAAATTAAAGAAATTGCGTAATTAGTAACTATAATAAACATGTCAGATCTGAAGGTTCTCTCAGACATTCAAACACAACCATCTCTGCTCTCTGTCCAACTGCAACCTGCAAATGAATATAGAAAATCTATTTATCCAGGATGTTTCATGCCTTGACCTTGCCCAGAGTGATAGTTTTCCTACTGGAGTCTCTATTAAACCACAATTATTTAATAATTGCTTTCCTGTCCTGTCCAAGCCGTGTGTGTTTTGGGCAAGGAGACTAAACCCAGCTATAGATTGTTCTGGTAAAAGGCAAAGTCAAAGCAGGGTATAATCATAAAATCATAGAATGGTTTGGCTTGAAGGGCCTTTAAAGATCATCCAGTCCCAACCCTCTGCTGTGGGCAGGGACATCCTGGCCCACAATGTTTAAAATTAAGCCTTATTATAATTTTCTGGGCTGTAGAGGCATAAATAACATTTTCCCCACTCATTCAAGTCCATAAGATAATACAAAGCTAAAATAGCTCCTTTGAGTAACACTTCTTGAAGATCTACAGGAGTACAACCACAGTTCCCTTCACTTTCCCTTGGCACCTGAGTGCTTTTGTTCTACTTAGAATTTCCTTGTGCACACACACTCTGGTTTCTACATATTTATAGAGTTTCTAGAATTTCCCACCCTGAACAAACAAGCAAACAAACCCAAACCCAGTGTCATGGAAATACCAAATCCATATTCGACTGTAAGCCTAAATGATGAAAGTACTTTAATTTTGAACATCTAATTTCAGTATTTGAACTTGGAAATCTTGTGCCACAGTTTCCCTTTTATTGTTTCCTCCCTTTCCTTGTCCCCCACCTGAAAATTCCCCAAAGCTGTGTCTACATCCTTCACCACCAAGACAATTGCTAATATTTATGAGTTGGTAGAATTTACATATTTACAAGAAGACACAGAAAGACTCTTTACTCTCAAAAATCATTGGTAGGTTGTTAAAGCAAAATAGGAAAAAAACCCACACTTATATTTCCAGGCAAGGACAAGAAAGAAGAAAATCATCAATTTATATTCATATTTAGACTACATGAATCATAAAATGTGCTGTAATGTGCTGTGTGTTAAAAACATCTTGTTCAAGCCGTTTTCTTATTTGCAGCCGGATTTGTCACTACAGGAGGAACACACTGAGTGGAACAGACCTTCAGCTAATGCAAAACAAGGATTAACATTTTCAAATTCTTTGGGTTAGTATTGAGCAAACTTTACTGGCAAACCATTAGGAAACACTCCTTACCTGAGCTTCAGAACCAAACACCAGAGGCCAGTGCTCAGTGTGTGCACACTTGGGGTGACTGTCTGACCTATGCATGCATATTTTCCTTTATATTGGTTTTAATATGTTAAGACTATTCTTTGCTTCCCTTTTAGGGACAAGCACTGATGCAGATTTCTCACCAGTAACAAAACTGGGTTATTCCCTTGAGTGCCACCACTGCCCTTTATCCAGGCTCTGGGTGGAAGTTCTCCCACTGACCAGGCACCAAGAAAGGCTCAGTGGCCACTCCAAATTGATTTTGGCCATTGCTAAGCTGGTTCCCACTCCCACAAAAACTACATTAACCTGCTTGTTCAGCCCATAAATGTGTTAATTCAGAGGATCATAATCCCAGAATGGTTTGGGTTGGAAGGGACCTTAAAGCTCATCTTGTTATAATCTCCTCATGAGCAGGGACACCTTCCCCTAGACCAGATCTCTGGGCAACCCATGACAGTGCTCAGTAAATGAGCTCCTTATTAATCACAGGAATTTAAATTCTAAACTTAGTAGCTACCACAAAATTTAACCACATTTTGGTTCTGAGGGTTTTTTAAAATCGTTTAGAATGAGTGTTAGATCTTCAGGTAGCATTCTATTTATCTAATGCAATAATTATTGAAACAGGAGTGTTATAATCAGACCTAGCAAAGCAATTAATGATTTGGAGTCACATGTTTGCTGAGAGGCAGCAAATGGTCTGATCACAACTGCAGTCCTTATGCAGAACTATTTTAAATACCACAGATGAAGTAACATCCCAAATTAATCCTACTAAAGCTTTTAAATTAATAATCTAATGAGTAAATAAATATTTATGGATAAGTAGCTACTTTTGGCTCTCCTCATGAGCAGAAACACTGTTCTGAGGTAAAGACATGAGAGCAGTTCCTGGAACTGGAGTTGCTCCTCCTGAGGGTCACAGTCCAACCCTAAAGCCATTGCAGTCAACGAAATCACACCAGGGAAGGTTTGTGGTGAAATCTCCCTGCCTGCCCTGGTAACCTTCATGTACTCTCAAAATTAATGCCATTCGGGGCCATTTCATGCTCCTAAAAGGTGAAAGTATTGCGAAGAATGGCACAGTAATAAATTCTGTTTACATCACTCTCACACTCCTCTAATTCCTCCCACCTTCATCTGTACTGACAAGGCCATAAAACTTGATGTTCTGTGAAAGCTGATTTCAAAGCAGCACTTTTCCCCATCTCAATATTGGTATATTATATAAATATATTCATATATAGATGCTGTACTGGGGGGTGTTGACCTCGTCTGGCTGCCAGATGCCCACCCAGCTGCTCTCTCACTCTCCCTCCTCAACAGGGCAGGGGAGAAAATAAGAGGAAAAAACTCATGGCTTGAGATAAAAATTAAAGACAAGGACTTGCCAGGTACAGTCACAGGCAAACAAACCCTCCACTCATGGAAATTAATTGAATTTAGTGCCAACTAAAACATGTTTAGGTAATGAGAAACAAACCGAACTAAAACCAGGCTTAACTTCACTCCTTCATTCCCAAATTCCTCCACCTCCCCCAGCACTGCAGGGCAGATGGGCAATGGAGGGTCTTGCTCAGTGCATAAAACCCCCTCTCTGCTGCTCCTGACACTAATTTCAGAAAGAATTACCAATAAATGCATTTAGAAATTGCAGGGGGACAGTCCCTGGCACCAGCCCCAGGGCAATCAGCTGCTGCTCTGAAGGGTGATCAACACCCCTTATATTTCAGAGCAAGGCTGGCTTGGATTTTGTAACAGAACTGAAAAAAATAAAAAGAAAAATGCTTTACTAACAACAAAACCCCAAGCAAACAGTGCAGAGACGTTCCACTTGTAGAGGACACCAATCAATAGCACTTGTGGGAAGAAAATGATTCTGGTGCTTTTCAGGAACAGGCCAAGAGTAGACACTAAATGAACAAATGTGATTAGGACATTATTACATTTCTGGAAACACTGCTGTAAGAGGTGCTGTTTTGCTTCCTATTCTTCTCTTGCATCAGTCTGTGTAAAACAACAAACTGCTGGCCTGAAGCATCTGGAGAGTTTTAAAAAGGGCTCTGCATCTATTTCTTCTCTCTGCAAGAACTTGTGTTTTCACTCCAGCTGTGACAGCTGAACAACCTTTTGCTCTCTATGCAGATATTTTGGTAAATAGCATGTGCTCAACCACCACTCCCCCTTCAACATTGCCCACTTACATCACTGTCCAGCTCCTTTAAGGCATTTAATAACTTTTATAGAGTAAATCAACTCCAGCACAGAGGAGGGAAAAGCTCAGAGTCACTGCCATGACAGCCCATGCCAATATGTACCTGTATTCCCAAAAAAGAACTGATAGGGCATTCTCAGCCCTGGTAACAACCTGTGGCCCTGCAGTTGTTTTTCTCTGTGAGTTTTAAAGCTGTTTGGACAAGTTTTATAACTCTGCTCAGGGTTGCCATAACAATAATCCTTAGCAGTGAAAATTATTTCATTTTTCACTCCATATATGATTAAGGAGCCACAATGATGTTGGATCATAAGAATCATGGAATTGTGGAATGGTTTGAGTTGGAAGGGACCTCAAAGCCCATCCAGTGCCACCCCCTGCCATGGGCAGGGACACCTTCCATTAGCCCAGGTTGCTCCAGTCCGGCCTGGCCATCAGATCCTTCTTTTGTTCCTTCACTCCATTCTCCAGACTGGTTTAGTTTTGGTGCTGTTTCCACACCCAGTGAAGTGACAACTGAGTGCTTTGTGGGTGAGGTGACAAGGAGGACTGTGGTTTCCACTGGAGGTGCCCGTGGAAGTTCTGCCTTCTGCCACATTGTGGCCCTCACTTTGGCCACAAAACCCTTTTGTTTCCCTCCTGAGTGATTGCACACCTGCAACTCACAGGATTTAGGATTCAAAACCTGCAGTGACCCAAACTAATTAATTATTTCCATTATTTAGGGCTGTAATAAATAAAACCCTGCTCTTACAGTTATGCCAGGATTAGCAGAGACTCAAAGAATGGTTTGCGTTGGAAGGGACCTCAAAGCCCATCCATTCCCATGGGTAGGGACACCTCCCACCAGCCCAGGTTGCTCCAAGCCCCATCCAACCTGGCCTGGGACACTCCCAGGGATCCAGGGGCAGCCACAGCTTCTCTGCCCAACCTGTGCCAGGGCCTGCCCATCCTCACAGTAAAACACCCCCAAGGAGCTGTCCAAGGTTCCCCTCTCACGGCTGCAAAGAGAACTGGCAATATTTATTTTCACTTCCATGACGTGCCAGGAGAAACAACAGCAAACACACCGCTGTAAATATATTCATTTCTTTTCAGAGACACTGCAAATTACACAAAAATCAGTATTTTATCCCAGAACTCCCAAAACCCCCCACAAAACCCCCTAAATAAAGTAGCAACAACAGAACAAATCAAGGGGAAAAAAATTGAAAAAAAGGCACAAACCCCCCTAAAAATAACAAAAACTTGTTCTCTTTCAATTAAAGAAACATACTGATGTATCCACAGAACTTAAATAAAGTTCATTCACTCACACCAAACCTACCAATAGTTTAGAGAAAAGAGAGAAAATGGAAAAAGCCAATTTTTTCACATTATGGCGCAAAATCTGTGGACTTTGTATTTAACCCACACCCATCACACACATGGTTCTGAATCCCTGGATCATGCAGGAGCCCTGAAGGTGGAATAAGGGGTGGGTATGAGAGAAGGGGCTGATTTACAACAAAAAGGTGGACTGGACATCTGGCACGTTCACAAGAAGGTCATTGACTCAAGTCCACAATAAAAGCAACTCAGTGATGGGTCTGAGAGGGTTCTGAGGGAGTTTTGGGAGACTGTCCTGTGCTTAGACCAGCTGAGAGCACTCTTTATATAGCAGGAGATGTTGATGAACATCCTGGAGTGGGAAGGGTGGGAAAAAGCCAGGAGACCTCATGTAGTTCCTGCTGTATTCCAAAGGACTGCAAAACTCTCTGCACAGCATTTAAAACTGGGATTAGAATCTGTTCCCACAGATCAGCAGGACCAACAAGATGCTGAGTCTCAGCTAATCCAGCTGGAAATACTATTGCAAGGGTTTAGAGGTGGAGATTCCCAAAAAAAACCACCTGGAAACCCTGTCCAAGGGCTGGGATTCCCCATGGGAAGGTTAAGCCTATGTCAAGGATCCCAATAAATTGTTGTGTGGGTTTTTCTAGGCAGTGCTCTGACCATGAGCAGTCCCAGGACAGTCAAGGAATGGGCCAGAAGACAAAATCTACACCAGTAGCTTTGCCAGTGGATCTGAAACCTCTGGGAACACTAAAACAGAGTCATGGAATGGTCTGGGTTGGAAGCTCCAAGATCATCTCATTCCAACCCCTCCACCCCTCCATGGGCAGTGATGCAGTATCATTCCACCATAAATATACATATAGATATTTCCCCCCACTGTTTTCTTGTTGCCTTCACATACATTTCAGCTGAGGAGCATATTTTAAATCCCTAAAAATTAATATGTTTAAATCTTTGCAGATCAAGTGCTTGAGATGGTTTTAGCATCTTCGATAGAGTTTCACCTTGGACAAAGGAGACAAAGGAATTGAAAAGGTTCTCTCAGCTGCATTTGAAGAGAAGTCTATGCATTATTTTAATGTAGAAATTAATAAACTGGAGTCTTAGACAAAATTTGCATGATTTTTTTTAAACTCCTAATATTTATATGCTCTGCAGATTAAAATGACTGTAGTATAGACTATTTTAATGACCACTCAATCAAGAGAGGTCACTGACTTTTAAGTCAACCTTGGGAAGGAAGAACAGAATATCACAGTCCTTGTTTTACATCTGCCTAGAAAATTAATGATGCATTAAAACTTAATGGCAGCCGAGTCCATCACCCCTCATAAATGGTCCATCTCGGTGTGTCACTGTGTACATTAAAACGATGTGTCTTGGAGTAAATGAGAGAGGGATCAAAAATTAACCCAATCCTCAGTGTAATTACTGTGAGGTGATGATTGGGCTGAGCACTCTCTCCTGTGACAGTGATTGAGATGCTATTATACCTCCCCACCGCAGACCTTTATCAGGGAATGAGCTCCATATGGAGCACCAAAGTCACCCCACGAAGCTCCGCTGGCATCAACAAAACACGAATCAGACCCCATTAGGATTTTATAAAACCTCATTATAAGGTCAAATAAAAGTAAGTGTCTCAAAGTGGCAAAAATATTTTATCTTCCGGAATGTTTATTCTACGTGACAAGTATTTATAACACTGCCACTCTTGAACTGAGCAGTAGCAAATGAAAGGCTTGATTAGCATTAAGTGCTTTCCTTTGAAATGCAAAATGTGTGCATGTGGGCATCCACAGGCCCAGCACATCAGCTCCTACCCCGGGCAAGGCAGTGTCTTTCATTGCACTCGGTGGAAAACATCCTGATCTGTGACTGTCCCTTAGGGCCAAGTGAGGAGAGACAAGGTGGAGCTCACCCCGTTGAGCTTAAAACAGAAAAGAGACAAACTTCAAAAGACTAGCAAAGAAAACTGACTGGTAAACAAAGATTTCCTCTCAGGTCATCAGGGAGTCACAATAGCAGAACATTTTTAGTTCAGAGTGTCCAAGGTACTTGTATGGAGGAGTGACAGAATCATAAAATATGATGGAGTTTGGAACGAACCCACAAGGACCATCCAGTCCAACTCCTGACCCTGCACAGGCCCATCCCCAAGAGTCACCCCTGTGCCCCAGAGCATCATCCAAACCCTCCTGGAGCTCTGGCAGCCTTGGGGCTGTGCCCACTGCCCTGGGGAGCCTGGGCAGTGCTCTGGGGGAAGAGCCTTTCCCTGAGATCCAACCTGAGCCTGCCCTGGCACAGCCCCAGCCGTTCCCTGGGTGCTGTCCCTGGTCCCCACAGAGCAGGGATTGGAGCAGCCCCTCCTCTGCCCCTGGTATGGAGCTGTCGAACACAACACCAGATTTGTTCCTGGAAACCACCAGAAAGCTGCCCAGAAGGATTAAAGAATTCCACACACCCTCAGAACACTGCAGACACAAACACAGCAGTAAAATCAACCAATTCAAAACTTCTCTCCTCATCCCATACAAAGTGTTGTTACCCTGCAAATAAATCCAGAGACAGAAACTGTGACAGTAATGTGACAGATGTTACTAAAAATTCCTTTCAGACCCTTTTAAAGAGCTTTTTTGAGTGAAATACTCAGAAATACGGCCTTGGTTTATGTGTATTGTCTTTCAGAGGAGTAGAAAATCTCTCCCAGAGGACTTCCAATAACGCCTCCTGACCCCTTGAAATGTATTTCAGCCTAGTAGTCCCAATCTATGGCTCTCAAATCCTTTGCTGATCAGAGGAATGGGAAAGTAATAACTGACATCAACCCAGATCCTGTTACTTCCTCAGCGTTGTTGCCCATGGGCTGGTGGGTATCAGGCACTACTGTCTGCACCAATAAGAAAGTATCACTGCTGTAATTTAATTCATTAGAGAAGCTTTAAGGTCGATCATCCACCCCTTGTTTCTGCTTGAAAACATCCCTTACTGACTCCACCAGAAAATATCCGCAGGGAATCGACCCGGAGAGGGACATGGGGATTTTATTTCCAAGGAGCTGCGTCACCCGGGCTGGAGTGAGCTGGGAGAGGTGATTCAGTGAGCTCCACATCCCTCACCTCGCTCCCCACAGCCCAGCCATAAATCCCATTACAGCTAAATGGAAATCAATTGCACTTTTCATACGTTAACTCTAAGTCAATGGCTTTAAAGGATGGAAATCCGAAGTTCACTACAAGTTTCTTATTACCGAAGAAATCATTCAAAAGCAGCCCAAGTCTTGAATATTCTGGGAGTTAATAGTTTGAAAAAGGCTCGGTTCAGTCAGTTAACAATTGTGGGTAGGGAAGCCTCGTTTATTATGTAGGTCAGAAGTTTCAGGGATTAAATGCTAGAGATTGGTCTTAAATCCTTACTTGTTTTGTCCCACATATATATCACTGAATCACAGAGTACGCTGGGTTGGAAGGGACCCACAAGGACCATCCAGTCCAACCCTCAGCCCTGCACAGCCCCATCCCCAGGAGTCCCACCCTGTGCCCCAGAGCATCATCCAAACCCTCCTGGAGCTCTGGCAGCCTTGGGGCCGCGCCCACTGCCCTGGGGAGCCTGGGCAGTGCCCACCACCCTCTGGGGGAAGAGCCTTGTCCTGAGATCCCACCTGAGCCTGCCCTGGCACAGCTCCAGCCATTCCCTGGGGGCTGTCCCTGGTGCCCACAGGGCAGAGATCAGTGCCTGCCCCTCCTCTGCAAGTCGGGGAGGACGGCAGAGATCATTAAGGTTGGAAAAGACCTTTGTGATCATCAAGTCCAACCATCACTCCGGCACCACCACCACATTCACCACATTCACCACTAAACAACATCTGCAAGATGTTTTTTGACTCCACGACTCCCTGAACAGCCTGTTCTGACGCCTGACAGCCCAAAGGAGTTGTAGGAGGAGTCTTGCTACTGAAATAAGCTGCAAAGGAGTCGTTTATTAATCTGTATATGACCTCTACAGAAGTTTTTACGGACATCTGAGCACAAGGGTCCTTCACAGGCTCGCACCACCACATTTATCCAGGTATATGACGCTGCGTTTTCACACAGCAACACTTGTCAGTCTCAGAACCACCACCTTCCTTCATGTCCGTGTGGCTGCTCAGCTTTAGTAACTCCTCATCTCAACTCTGATTTGTGTTGCTTTGTGCTGGCTTTTAAGAACAATTACGTGCTAAGTGCCACTGGTTTTTGTTTCAGGGTTGCAAACAAATGTGCTTGTGATCACTAAACGAGGTGCTAAAAGTAAAAACTAATCACAAAGTATTGCTCTCTTTGCAAAATAAACTCTACTTCTAATGCAAAGGAGTTGCTGGGACTCAAAATAAAAACCTCTAGAGCTTAATGTAGAAAATGTGTTTCAGTTAATATTGAATTATTGACCTTCTCATACAAGTGCTGCTGGTTCAGGCAATTTCTGTACCAGCAAGGAAGTTTAGCATTAAAAAAACCCCAAACCAACAAGATTGAAAATAGATTGACCGTAGAATTTTGCACATTGGTGATTCCCAGGTAGAAGCATATTCTTTATTGCAAAAGCACATAGACAATCACATAAATCATTGCCCAACCCTACAATGTCCCGGCAACTTAAAATTAATGTAAATATGGGCTGCTGCTCAAATGGTAGGGGGGGTTTATCCTCACTCTGGTCCATTATCTTTCCAATAGAACAGTTTCCTCCTCCACAATGAATGGGGACCGTGGGTGTGATCAGGGATGAGAACACAACTACCTTTCCCATTGAAAATATCTGCCACACACTGTTCCTCTTAAATAAATCATGAAATCAAAGCATAAATCCTATGTTAACATTATATATTCAAATGTGTATTATGAATAATTTACAGGCACCAGCTCAGTTCCTCCTGTATCTTTTATTCAAGGAAAGTTACTGTCATGGGGAAACCAATTCACCTGTTCCTAAACTCAGTAGTCTTTAAAATGAATCTTTAAATTGTATCCAGAAAAGGCCAGATCTCAACATTTAATTTTTTTATTTAAGTTTTAAAGGCCAGGGCCTTTAACTATTAAACCAAGTTCTTGGTATAACAGGCACTTTTCATTACTAATTATTTTCTTCCCCGTATCATTTTTTATGGTGTTTTCCTTTGTATTTTCCTTACAGTGCTGCTTTCTGTCATTGTCAAATTCTCCCACACAGATGGCATTCAAATCTAAATGGATGTTTGTTATGGAGCTTTCAAAATAACAGGATTGCCTGCAAAATAAAGTATTAAAAGGACACATTAATGTGGTTTTACTTGCAAATCTCCAGTGGATCATGGTTATTTGCTGTCTTCCACCTGCAAAGCACTATTTCAATATTGCAAACGAAATGCTACCCTAATTTTGTGTATTTTGGATGCTTTAAGAAGTCCCCACTTGCAAGCTGCCAGTTTTCCTTATATTTTTCTAAAACATTAAGCATATGTTGAAGGTTATCAGAAGTCTGTAATTTTGTATAATTTCCCTACAAATATCTGTCAGTTTTAGTTGTATGTTTAACTTTGGCTTTGTTGTTGTTGTTGTTGTTTTGTGTCTGTAAATTGATTTGGGTTTAAGTGTTTACTGTGTTGTATCCAACCTTTAACGTCCTCCCTGTACAAAACCACCAACGAAACTATTGTGAAAACAAATCTTTCAGTGAATGAACATAAACAATTGATATGCACAAGAAACATCCCAAAACTTATATAAATGCTTTTCTGCATTCTTAACCAAAAGAGTAATTCCATGTTACAGAAATAGAAAAATTAAAAAAAAAAAAAGCAAAAATCTTTTGTCAGTTAAAAGGTTTTATTTCACACATTATCCCAAGCCTTTTTTAGAACGTTACCATTTTTAATTGGATGGAATAGTCCCACTGATGCAGGAAGCAAAGAAAAAAGGCAAAGTCATGTTAAACAAAGCAGTGAGCAGAACAGAAAATTGATCCAGAGCAAAGTTAATATCAGAAATTAAAAATTTATACTTTTTGAAGCTTCTCAATAAGATAACTAAATTTATTCATGTTATTGTATGATGTGAGTACGTGCATGGCAAGCGATTTTTATATTAAACCAGTGACAAGGATGTAAATAATAAATAGTAATAGGAAATAGTAATAGCTGCCAAAGTCTGATATTTGGGATATGACTGAGATATTAACATATAGCCTGTTGTATATCCTTGCTGACCATCACTCTGTCACTACATTGTGCTAATTAAAAATTAACTTTATCATACAGAGAGACACAACTGACTGCCTGTTTTTTAAAATAAAGGGGACAACCAAGAGCACAAGCAGGACACGACAGGGGAAGCATTGAAAGGGAATGCACAGGAAGACACTAAAACCTCAAGCGTAGGAACACAAATCATCACCTTCTGGTCCTCCCAGCCATGCCAGTGCTCCAGCTTGAGGCACAACTGGCTCTGCACAGGGGTGTGTTTACAACCTCCTGCGGCTGCCAAGATCGATAGCACAGGCAGAAAGAACACGAGAATTACTTCCTGATGATTAAATTGAAATACACCTTCAGCCACTGCATTTGATCTTCTGTTCCAGCACAATTTTTGGTCTGTTATTCTGCTCTTGAGGGTTGGCTCTAATCTGGATGTAACATCTGTGACCGCATCAAAATATTGACCCCCATTTAATCAAGAGGGCTTTTGGAGTCTTGCAAACATCTGAAATAAGTATCTTCTCCATGCTCAGTGTTCATCCTCTGTGCTTCCTTTGCTAAAACAGCCTCACAGCTCATCAACACACATTTCACATGCTGTTGGAGATTTAAACTTGCCAGGAGAATTATCACACAAAGAAAAAGAAACAAAAAAAAAACCCAACAAAATTCTGCTCAAACTATAAACTGTCGACCTTGCAATGGGTATTGTGAAAGGCAAAGGGCTAACTGTAGGTAATTATTTAGTTAGGAAATGACTGTCACGGATTTTAATGCTGGAAGGGACCATCAGGATCATTTCTCCTGTGCCATGTTATGTGCCACCATGGATTCTTGCAGCAAAAGGGTTACATCTCAAGCAGACACTGATTTTTCAATCACTGAGACTGCCACAACCAAAAGTCAGTTGTTCAAATCGAAAGTTATTGCTGTTTATTCACCCTGAGAAGTTTTCATCCAATTCCTTTAGTGAAGTTGTCTAATTTGAGTTTGTAGTCATTGAGTTTCCAGTGCTTTTCCACCAGGAATCCCTTCTCCAAGCCAGTAACTGATCAAATAATTCCTAATATTACCTTGGATAAAGAAAATTCACCTATATGGTCCACTCCTTTTTTAACTTCTAATTTTTTATTTTCTTATAAAATGGGAAAACAGACTTAAAATATGTTGGCCATCTGACAGAGAGAATAAGAGTGGTTAAGAGTGATCTGAATAATCCTTAATTTCCCCAAATCATAAATATGTTCAGAAAAATCAACAGTGGATTTGCAATGTTATTTAAACAAGATAGACTGACATAATTTCTAAGATGCCTTGGTGTTGAACTCCGAGGGTAAATAGCATCAGTGTTGGACTCTGTGCTGAACACTGAGGCTGTCTGGTAATTGTCTTCCACACTCTTTACACTGTGCCCAGTGGGGAGAAGATGTAAATTAATCTCACTCCTTTTCCATTTGTTCCAAACTTACAGAATCTTATTATTACAGGCAAGAGAATAACAATCTTCTCCTTCTTGTAAACTTTCATTTCTGTCCTCACACCCACAGAAATAAATTGGATTTTAAAGCCACTCAGAACATAAACAGGCTGTTCTCATTGCAATAAAATACTCATTTGCAGAAATAAAAATAATTCCTCTATGCTGGTTTATTAACCAATGTTCTCCTCTGTGATCCTCTCGTGCTGTCCATGGCTGAAATGAATTTTCATGCATACGAAAGAGGTTTGAGTTATAATTGAATTATAATTTGTCAATAAAAAGTTTATATTAGAAGGGAAGGAAGAAAAAAGGCAAGATTAATTCCCTTTTTTTAACCCATAAAAAGTTTAAATGATGTGCAATGACTGTAAGCGAATTGTTAGTGGTGACTGGTGACTTACAGAAGAGTTTTCTGTGAACAGCAAGAAGACAGTCAATGCTGGGTGGACACAAGAGCTCAGATTACAACTATGGCATGACCTCAAAATTCCTCTCTCCCTGCCATCTCAATTGGTATTATTTGCCAATTAATGTTACTATTTTATAAAGAACCGAGGTGACAATAATCTTACACTCAAAGCTTTTATTCTTTATTTATTCTGCTTATAATGAAAAAACCCTTAATTGCTATCTTAAAAATTGCTTCTACCAGGGTGGATCTGTATAAGAAACAATTTCTGAGTGTTGTGTTCCATAAAAAATGGATTTTAGAGGCTCCTGCTCCTCTTAAATGGGAGATTCTGCATCTCTGAACTGCAGCTCAATGGCAAGTCTTGGAGTCAACGTGCTGTGAGTGGCCACCATGAGGTCAACACCATACAATGGAGATATCCTGTCCCTAATGCTTGAAACTGGAGACCAAGGACTTCAACCAGTTGTGCTGAAGTCATTATCTAAATTTTAGGTATTTGACTGAAAACCTGGTCAAAATACCAACTGGCCTTCAGGTCTTGGTTCCTGCATGTTCTGAGCCCTCTGAGGGAGGTCACACAGAAGTCTTCTCTCCAGAATTTTAACAGGAAACTAAAGCAGAACAGAAGACATAAAACCTGCAACTCCACCCCAAATCTGACAGGATGAAAAGCTGTGTCAATGCAAATATTACAGAATAAAGTCCTTCAGAAATGAAGTTTTGAATTAAGAAGACTATTGTCCTCCTGTCCTATCAAAATTACTGTGTGTATTGCATGAGCCTCATTTTGAGTTTTAATTATTAGAGGATGATGCTGTCTGGGTGCTGCTCTAATACATCCCAGAGGCCTTATAGTTGAGACGGGCTTATTCTAAACACAACTCCTCTAAAAGACAACTCAATTTGGTCCCTCTCTTGGTTTCTCAGCCTAAAACAAGCTGTGCCTCAGATCGAAACACGTGTCAGGAGCAAAGAGCAATGGAGCAGCTCAGCCATTCGAGGAAGGTGTCCCTGCCCATGACAGCGGTTTGGAACTGGGTTATCTTTAAGGTCCCTTCCAATCCAAACCGTTCCGGGATTCTATGCGATACTAACAAAAAAAGTGAGCATAGGAAAGCACCAGAAACAGTGTGGATGAAGGAGCACTGGAAGAATTTGGGAGCCATTTTCTTCCTGTGGTTTGGATCTTCTGGTTTTGAAAGCACCCGAGGTCTCAGCGGCGTGGAGAGGAGCTGCCATCCAGCCCACGTGAGAAGTACAGACGTGTAGCTGCAACTGTGCTGAGCTCTTTCTACTTCAACCTTTAGCCTCGAGGAAAGGAAAAGTCAAGAGGAATCAGAGGTGCCTCCCCAACACCTGTAAAGATAAATAAGGTCTTTGTGCCTCTTTTCAAGAGCCCAGGTCCACACTGCCTGTTCCTCCTAAAGGAAGGATTTCACAGATCTGACGGCACAGCCGCAAAGCTCGGAGCCGAACTGAACCCTCCTTTCTACCCCTGGCAACGATTAACCTTTTCCCTCAGATCTCCCAAGGCGAGATGAAAGATCCCTAAAGATCAGAACTCCAGCGAGAGAGTGTGACCCACTCTATTAAGGGCTTTGAACATTGAGACCAAGACCTTGAACTCCATCAAAATGCCAACAAGCAGTTTGTGCACAGTGGAGCAGCGGGAAGGAGCGAAAACGCTCCACCCAAACTTCATAGGAATGGCCCGACTGTATCTGGCACGAGCTGGAGGTAATTGCAAAGCTTTTGTAGCAGCCTGGAGTATGTTTGAAGCAGTTTGACCGTGCTGCAACAAAGACAGGTAATAATGTTATGTCAGAGGAGCAGGAGCGCTGCAGTCCAGCGACAGAGTAAGGCTGGAAAGGAAACCAGGCTGAGAAGGGCTTCCTCTTCCTCCTTCCATGGGCCAACAAGGCTGCACAGCTTGGGATGGCAAAGCAGAGAGCCCTGAGGAATGGCTTCTCTCAATTCCCATGTTAATTTGCCTATTGGTTGGTCATAACCAGAGTTGGGGCCCTGCACAATTCTGCTGCCATGGAAAACATTGCTCAGTTGTAGAGGAAAGAAACCATTGTCATCCTGAATAATCAGGTATGAGATGACAGCTTGAAAGTGGCCAGTGACAGCACTCAGGGAATGGCTGGAGTTGTGCCTGGGCAGGGTCAGGTGGGATCTCAGGCAAAGGTTCTTCCCCCAGAGGGTGGTGGGCACTGCCCAGGCTCCCCAGGGCAGTGGGCACAGCCCCAAGGCTGCCAGAGCTCCAGGAGAGTTTGGATGATGCTCTGGGGCACAGGGTGGGATTGTTGGGGTGTCTGTGCAGGGCTGAGGGTTGGACTGAATGGTCTGTGTGGGTCCCTCCCAGCTCAGGATGTTCTGTGATTCTGTTGTAAACAAGTCCATGTATATCCAAAGGTGAGATCACGAGGGAACAATCCTGCAATGACAATCAAACTACAAAGAACTATGGCAGTGAAGATACATTGAAATTATGCATTATATACCTAATAAAATCAGTTAAATCAGGACTACTCAGTACTTATGATCATATAAACATTAGATGTGTCAAACTGATTAAACCACCTCTAAAATGTGACAATGTTTGCTACATGAATCCCAGTGTACTAGTAAAACACTCTTTGAAATATGCAGCCCACTGCTAAACTGGGAACATTCTATTTTGGAAGGGTGTGGTGTGACCAGACGTGCTGTACCTGGGAAGGGTGACCGTCCTTGGGAGCTGTGGAATTGAAGTTTCCATGGCTTTCCCAAACTGTCTCAGGGGAAATGCCTGCTGGAAGGGGAGCTGTTTCTTTGTGACACATACAATTCAGCTGAACATTATTCACAGTTTTGTCAACACTTCTCCGGAGTGTTTGAAGAAGTTATTTAAGAACTCTGAGAGTTGGGAAAAAATGTTTATTTGAAACATAATGGATGTGTGGAGAAGAAAATCAAAAGTAGTGTAGATGACAGCCTTTTTTTTTATAGCTATGGAATGAATAATGTTTTAATCCTTTGCACGGGGGAACGGGTGAGGGAACAAAATAAATCTCTTAAAGGTCACAGGTGGTGCTTTGTCTTCCTAATAAAAAAGTTTAGCTTCACACTTTATAGAGACTTATTTTTCTGCTTTTTTTTCTGCTTTCTATAATAAGACTTGCAGGGTTATTACTTTCCTCTTAGTGTTATTTAAACTGCCCCAAAAACTATTTTCCTAGTCAGCTTTTAAGATATTGAATTATTTTGTAGCTGTTTTGTGGCTGTTGGCTTTGGAACAGGGAAGCTTTCAACAGTAGTGATATCAATATAATTTCAATAGTTTCTTTTGTTTGTCTTTGTTTGTTTCTTCAAAATATCACTATTATGGTCATCAGCTATAGCTGTTTTAGTTAATGAAATAAATTAAAAATTATGGAGAAATGGCAGTGTCCAGCACACCAGTTGTTTAAAAATGATTGACAACAATGTAGTGGTTCCTAATTTAAAGGAAAACAAAAGCCTAGAGGGAGGAAAACACACAGAGTTTCAGCCCTAAAACCACCACTGGAGAATGTTTACTGAGGTTTCACTTTGTCAGTCCAAGTGTTGAAGTTCCTTTTTCACAGAACCCCAGGATATGCTGAGTGTGAAGGGACCCACAAGGACCATCCAGTCCAACCCTCAGCCCTGCACTGACCCAGCCCCAAGAGTCACCCGCTGTGCCCCAGAGCATCATCCAAACCCTCCTGGAGCTCTGGCAGCCTTGGGGCTGTGCCCACTGCCCTGGGGAGCCTGGGCAGTGCCCACCACCCTCTGGGGGAAGGACCTTGTCCTGAGATCCCACCTGACCCTGCCCTGGCACAGCTCCAGCCATTCCCTGGGTCTGTCCCTGGTCCCCACAGAGCAGAGATCAGTGCCTGCCCCTCCTCTGCCCCTCCCCAGGAACTTGGACCTACAATGAGGTCTCCCCTCAGTGTCCTCTTCTCCAGCTGAGCCCCCCAAGTGCCCTCAGTGCCCTCACACCTTCCCCTCCAGGCCCTTCCCCATCCCCGTGTCCCTCCTTTGGCCACTCCCCAATGGCTCAATCTCTCCCTTCCATGGTGTCCCCCCAACCTGCCCCACTATTGCAGCTGAGGCCGCCCCAGTGCAGAGCAGAGCGGGACAATCCCCTCCCTCCCCCAGCTGATGATGCTGGGCCTGGTGCCCCCTAGGGCAGGGATGGCCCTCCTGGAAAGGAATGTCCCCCAGGGCAGGGATGTCCCTCCTGGAAAGGGATGTCCCCCCCAGGACATGGATGTCCTTCCTGGAAAGGGATGTCCCCCAGGGCAGGGATGTCCCTCCTGGAAAGGGATGTCCCCTCAGGGCAGGGATGTCCCTCCTGGCTCCAGGCACTGCTGACTTGGGGCCAATTGATACCCAACCAGCACCCTCAGGGCCCTTTCCCAGGATCTCATTCCCAGTCTGTCCATCCATCCCAGGTTCCCCATCCCAGGGGCAGGATCCAGAACTTCCCCCTGTTGATGTTTCCATGGTTGGTGATTCTCAGCCCTCTGACCCGTCCAGGTCTCCCTGCAGGGACTCAGCAGCCCTTCCCAGCTCTGTGTCATCTGCAAACTTGCTCAGTGACCCTTCCAGTCCTGCATCCAGGTCACTGATGAAGATGTTGAAGGCACAGATTCCCTGCAGAGCCCCACTTGTGACAGTCACCTGTGTGATGTCACCCAGTCACTGTCACCCTCTGTGTCTGACCTGTGATTGCTCACCAGTTGCTCACCCAGCACAGGGTGTGTTTATCCAGCTGTGGTCTGGACAGTTTGTCCTGAAGGGTCCTGGGACTGACAGGACCAAAAGCTTTACTGAAATCCAGAAATATTTAAATTAATGAGGAGCCCTTTCCAGGCTTGGGTGACTTTGGAGCAGATTGATGCTCTTCAAACTCCTCCAGCCTTGGGGCATTTCTTTCCATCCTGGAAGGAACATTCAATCCACACCTGACCCATGAGGAAAAGCTGAAGAAACAGGTGATTACAACACTTGGAATTAGAGCTGCTTAAAAAAAGTTTTTCTGTGGAAAACTGAAAAATGAACAAGTCAAGTTTCCCTTGACTAATGATTAATTTAGGAACAACCCTACTGCTGTTGTCTTTGCAGACCATAGATTTGACCAGTTGTGTTTGTAAGGCAGCAGTGCAGTTCAGGTGGCAAAGGAGACTCTAATGGAGTGGTTTTAAATGTTTCAAAAGCACTGCAAATGGTATTTAAATCAATAATTTGAAAACATATTGAAAATAGTAAATACTCACCAGCACTGCATATCACCTTTGGTAGTTCATGTACCATAAATGCAATACTGATGTTTACCTTACCAGAGTTTCTAAGTGAGGTCATAAAATTTCCTTGAGTCTTCTCGTGGAGGAAAACACTAAAAAAGTATTTAAAGAGTAAATATGACATTTTTGTTTGGAATTTAGAGTGAAGATATAAACAGATTCATCACATATAAGAGTATTGGCTTTTTCTCTAACTTACTAGTAGCAATCCCAAGCTTCACATATTTGAGTTTACAAAAACTGTAATTCTAAATTGAGATAAAGCTACTCTCAATAAATAAATTTCAGGTAGCTGGAAAATTATTTGTACTGGGGATAGTTTTATTCCATGCTCTTTGTTCAATACTTTTCTTCAAAGCCTCTTCATGTTGACAGTATTGAAGGCTGAATTTTGAGCCTTTACTTTAGGCTTTGAAGAGCTGCCTTTGGATTAATAAATGGTGTTAGCAAAAAGCCTCTTTAGTTTAATAAAGTTACTTAAAATGTTGTAGTGATTAGGCTCCAACAACTTATGTTTGATGCTTTGGAGGCTTCAAAAGTGTTCAAAGTGTTCAAAGGCTTCTCAGCAGAATGATTCCCTTTCCTTTTTTGACTCTGGCAAACACGTTGCACAGAATTTCCTTCTGAGACCTGTCAGACAGGGTGATGTTCTCTTTCTTTAATATATATTTTATTTTTAGACTGTTGACATTATTGACACTTTTAAATAGGTTTTTATCTTTGGAGTTTTTTTGCTTCAGCACAATGAGGGGGGGTGGTGTGGGAACCACAGCTCCTCCCTCGTGATGTCTCATAGAGGACTCTGGAGGGCACAGAATCCTTGAAAGACTCAAAATGCCATTGGGGATGTCCTTCCTGTGTTTTCCTGAAAAGCTCAGTTTTAAACTCCCCTGGCACAACTTGAGGCCATTCCCTCCCCTCCTGGGAGAAGAGTCCAACATTTTTGACCTTGGAAATGTTACCTGTTGGGCCTCCTGCTTTCTCCTGGAGTTTCTGCCATGACATTTGAGCAACAAACTCTGTTTCCATCCCAAAGAAATTCAGAAGGGAAAGGCTGTTTTGTGCTCCATCAAGTGCAGAACTCGCCAAAAGGAAAAGCAAAATGGTTTCTTGCTCTTTTAATTAGAGATATTAAGAGACAGTGATGTCTTATGCCTCATTCCATGCAACAGCAGAGGAACACAGTGGTTTCATCTGGCTTGTCCCATAGAGTTATGAAGGTTGGGAAAGACCTCCAAGGTCACCAAGTCCAATTTTTGACTGAACACCACTGTGCCCACTGAACTATTTGAAACAGAGAACAGCCAAAACTAGACTTTACACACTGGACAAAGGGCCCCAAATTGTTTTAGAAGTTGATGTTCTACCGCTGGCCTGGCAGTCACTGAAAAAGCTCAGTCACCAAAATTAAACTGCAAGAAGAGGGGAAAAAATAGAAATAAAAGTCTCTGAAAAATCAGAAGAATATTAATAACCAGATAAACCGGCTCTGCTGCTTTTAAGAACACAGAAAAGGAAGTTTCAGCCAAGGAAATGAATTGGAAATGAGGAATTTGCATGAAGTTCACTGTCTGAAAAACAAAACCTCCAAGCTAAAACGCTGCTAACACAGTCTGTGAAAACAGACTGCCTTCAAAGTCCTGCGAGCGCCGATGCCTTTCCCAACAGTCTCAGTGCCAGGGGAACTGCGTGGCACCCCAGTCAAACAACCCAGCCTCTAAACAGCTGCTGGGAATACTGTTCTTTGCCTCTTCTAAAACAAACTCATTTAAAACAAACACAATCTGAAGTAGTTCTGCATCTCCAAAAACACATAGTGCCCTGAAAGCATCGGCAGGGAAATGAACACCATCACGCAGCAAACCCGCCCATGCCCATTCACTCATTTCCATGGCGTTAAAGATAAAGCCAAGTGCACTTCTTGAAATGTTAAGAGGTTTTTGTTTTCAGTCCGCAAAGAGACCGAAACACTGAGCCAAGCAAAGGTCCCAGAGGGAGGTTTATTCACTTAATAGCTGTGGCTTCAAGGGGGTTTCCAAAGCAGGCAGTTTAAAGGCATCATTTTGGCCACTGTGCTTTAAAATGCATCGCAATATTAAGTTGTCTTCATTTTTTTGTTGGTGTTCTGAAATAGGAGCTGTTTGATGTGCAAGAATGAGTGATGGAGCAGCATCACTTCTTCAGGAGACTGAGCTATTCCCATGTTACTCAGAGCAGGGAAGCAGACTTGATGCAGGGACCTGTTTCAGGCCCAAAGCAGCAGCAGCCTAAGCACAAGGTAGTTAATATTTGCTTGCCTTGCACACTCAAATAGTGGCTGGCAAGGATGCAAAATGCCTCTAGCAACATTTATTTTGCAAGAGTGGAATACTCAGAGCATAACTCTATCCATTTACATAAATATATGCAACCACAAAGGGGTCACCAGAGACCTGTGGTGCAGTTGCAGGGGAAAATGCTTGGAAACAGTAAAATCAGCAGGATAAGAATAGGGAATTGAGAAGCAGGCGAGATGTGTGCTGGGACCAGAGAATTCTACAGAATAAGCAAGAAAGGAGCCCAGTGAAACCAGAAAAAGTCCTGCTCTCAAAAATAATTCAAACTCTGACAAGGGCAGATGAGATTGTCCTGTTTTCTTTTGGGAGGAGGGCATAAAACATCAACAATGGGATAGGAAAGCTGGGCAGGAAAGAGGACTTTGATTCCAGCTGACTCTGCCACAGGCAGTATCTTCTGCCAGCCCAGCTCAAACTCATCAAACTGGTGCTGAAATCTGCTGTTTTCCTGCCATTTGTCTTGTCCATGAACCTGTGTTGTGTTTTGTTGGTTTGTATTGCTCAAGGTCAAGTTGGATGGGACTTGGAGCAACCTGGGATAGTGGGAGGTGTGGAAAGGGGGTGAACTTGAAGATCCCTTCCAATCCCAGTCATTCTGGGATTCAGTGATTCCATGATTAGTGTAGTCTGTGCACAAAACACACCTGAAATAGTTGCAAAACATTCTTCTTGTAACCTATCCCTTTATCCTTATGTCAACATTGGAATTCATGCCACAGTTACAGCTGAGTTGTGCCCCAGGACCCACTGGAAGAGATGCAGCCTCAAAATATCCTCCCTGTTCCATGGGGGAGAAAAGAACTAACTGAAAAAGCATTTCCTTTTGGCTTGTTCTTTGGACAGGGTGTGCAAGATGCTCCTATCACTTCTAAAAACCCCAGTCAGACACCTCTGCAGGCAAACTGTGCTCAAAGAAAGCACTTATCATATAAAGATAAAGTTTGATTAAATGACTCCCAAGCCCCCGAGCCAGGAAACAGAGAAAGTGAGCTGGCCTCAGGCAGCCAACAGTCCCAAAATTTACCTTGGCAGTCACCCCTGGGAAATCACTTTTTGGGAATATGAAATATTACATTTGGATTCAAAGAAACAATCCTGGCAGCATAAAACAAATGATGTAATCAGGATAATAATTTACATGAGAATCTCAGACTGTTATCAGCAGCATTAATTTGTTTGCAGGGACATTCCCAGGTGACCCCAGGATGCTGCATTATATCCACGCTACACAACTTTATGGATTGAAGGAGCAGAGAACAACACTTTTAGGTTCACTGGAACAGGAAAAGAGGACAAAATCTAAATCTCCAGATTTCCTAGTGAATTTGTTCCCCTGCAGCCCAGTTTTAACTGTGGGATCTTGACCCACATCCGTGTCCTGGATCTCACTGCAATGTTCCATTTAGCAGCTTCCCCTGAAATGCTGTTATTAACATTCCCAAAAAAGCCTGCCGAGCAGAACTGTGCTCGAGGATGCATTTATCAAGAGCTGCAATAACAGCACATTTATTGCCCTGAAGAGGCAGCTTTGGTAGATTATATACATTTTTTTTAGGCACTGACTTCCGGATTATTTGGTAATTACTTTATTTATTTCCTTTATGAGGCAGAAATGGTCCCTGCAACTACTCACTGACTATTTGCCACCACTTTATGTGTTCTCCTGTCAAGACTTGCAGCATTTACTCTGGGCTAATGGGCTGATACTTGTTCAAAGTGACTCCTCCTTAAAGCCCTTCCAAGAGTAGGAATTCAGGGCAGCTGTTGGAGAAACGGTGCTGTAGGTTTTCTTTCCTAAAGGATTCTCTCAGGATTTCATTGTCCTCCTTCTCTTCTGAGATGCTGTTTCTCCTCTAAAGAACACACACCTTTAGTGGCTGAGCATCCACTGCTCTGAATGCTGAATGAAACTACTCAGTGAAGCCTGAAAAGCTGCACAGTCCAGTTGAAATTAACAAAAACAATGTTAAGATTTGAGTATTATTAATGCAAACTTCTCATGGGAATCGGTGGTTTTCCAAGAGTGTTACGAAACACAACTATGGCTGTAAAATATTCTGTGTTATCAACAAAAACTGACAATCCTTTTTAAAGCAATGAGTTTTAGCTCCCCACAGGAGCTGGGAAACTTGTATTTCTAGTTGAAACAGCTTGGTTTAAACACTAAAGATATATATATTATCTATATTTTTAAAGTCCTATTATGTATGCCTGCATATGTGTTCATATACATATATATGTATGCAAAATCACCTTATTCTGACACATACAAAATCATATAAATTATTTAAATGTCCTTCTGATTTTGCATACACAGGTGTTGTTTTGAGAGAGGGGATGTTTGTTTGTTTGTGGGAATTTTTTTTGGGAGCCTACTTTCCTCCCAAATCCTGACCATTCTGAGTATTAATGTAGGTAAAAAGTGACCAAAAATAAAGCTTTCCATGACCCAAAGACCATTATAGAGCTCTGACTCAGTCCCTTTCCACCAGTTGAGGGTCTTGTCCTATAAATATTATGGACCATCAAGGTGGAAAGAGGAGGAAAACGGTCATAATTTTGGCTGAATGACTCTTCTTCCCCCCAAAAAACCCTCCTTATCATTATGAGTTCCTTGAAGGTCACACCCAGTGTCCAACTGGCCATAGGTAGTGAGGAATCAATATTTATAACTCTTCCAACAGAATGGAAATCCATTGTTTGAACGTTTTCATCCTAAATCCTTCTTCTTGTGTGCTGAGGTTATCTCTGCTTTGTGGGGCCTTTCATTCACTTGCTCTGGGTGCTGATTTTCCAGAAGAAGTCACAGCTATTATTTTTTTTTAATCTATTCAGATATGGTCTAATTTACTTCCAGATACATCCTATTGACTAAAAAAAAAACCAAAACCAACTCTAATTTCTCACAGTTTCTCCCAGACCGGTTTGTCATAATTTGATTAATTCCCTCCTCATCTTCTTCTTGTTTTCTAATGTAATAAATCAGCCTAATAAAATTATTGTCACTTCCCTCATACAGGCAGAAAAAAAGACAGTTTGTCTTTACTGTCAGCAGTTGGCACAATTCTGAAATATGAAGTTTTTTTAAAAAAATATGAACAAGCAAAAAGTACAGACTGCAAAAACCACAGGGCTAAAGGGATAGGACTTGTATTAATCACTCATCCAATTTCATCTCCTTCCTATCTCCTGTCTCACCTAAAGGCAGGAGTTTGGATTGGAATTTATCATTGTAAATAACCAGAGTGGGGGGAAAGAAGAGGATCCTTTTGCAAAAGCAGTGATTCATGAGGGAAACTTGGATTTCACTCCCTTTGTCTGGATCTCTTTCCCATTGCTCATCCTGGAGGACAGACCTCGTTTTGTTTGCCATCCAGACTTTGGTGGTGCTGGGTGGAAAATGTGGAATTCCAGTGGAATTCCCAAGAACCAAAGGTCATATTCCCTTGGGAAATGTGTCTTTGTCTCCTGGAATATTCCATGTGCAGTTTATCCTGAGAATCATCTCTTCCCTCATTCCACCTCAAACTAAATTAGTGATTAATCTGCTTAATTTAAGTTCAGAAGAACCTTCTCAGGTGGAGGTTTTGATTTTACTGACTTTCCTAAAAACTTTTCTGAGCAGCAAGAACAGCTAATTAGGAATTTTCTTGCTGCCAATATTACATAATGAAACTAAATCACAGGATTATATAGTAACTGGGAATAATCTGAATCTGATAATGGCGTGATTTATTTCCCCCAAAATGAGAGGAATATGAGAGAATAAGGGACAGAATCCTCACCTGGAATATTTTTCTAGTTAAAGATTCATTTTGAAGATGACAGAATCAGATTGGAACAGGCTGTGCAAATGAGAAGAAAATAATTTACTTTTATGTAAGTGTTATTATACTTG
>VXBX01000218.1:45097-63808 GCA_013400415.1 Scytalopus superciliaris | reverse complement strand
AAGGAAAGGAAAGGAAAGGAAAGGAAAGGAAAGGAAAGGAAAGGAAAGGAAAGGAAAGGAAAGGAAAGGAAAGGAAAGGAAAGGAAAGGAAAGGAAAGGAAAGAAAAGAAAAGAAAAGAAAAGAAAAGAAAAGAAAAGAAAAGAAAAGAAAAGAAAAGAAAAGAGAAAAAAATTATTCTGAATATAAAAATAATAAAAGAAATAATTTTGACCCAGGAGAGATCTCTGGGATATTTAGAGGTCTCTTACTACAGTACTTGAGCTACAGTTGGACCAATATAAAAATAGCTGCTTCTTGTGTTCCCTTCTAGACCAATATCTGCTTCTCAAATTTAATTTCACTCTTTTTTTTTTCACACAGAAGTTTCCCTTAAAAAATGACATTTTCAATACCAGTTCTGCCCCCACAGCAGGCAGAAAATGCCATTTGTTTGCAGATTATTCCAGTGCTGATGCTTGGATTGAAAAGGAAATATGAAACGGCTCTGAATAAAAGATCAGTGATACATTAGTTAATCACTGAAGGTTTCCTTAAAAAGTGGGTTTTTCCACTGTGTCTCCACTCAGAAATACACTTTTTGCCTAGGACTTCACAAGAATTACTTGAATTCCAGATGTTTTCTGCCTTTCAGCTCAGAGAGTCGAAATTCTTTCTCAGGGCTAAGAAATCAAACATCCTGGATAAAACAGTGTCACTGTGTGCAGCGTCTCTGGAGCCTGAACTGATTCCACCTGGAAAAACCTGGGCATGGCTGAATTCACCCAGAGCTCTGGGATGTTCTTTTTCAAATGAATAGGAGGAATAATAATAATAATAACAATAACAACAACAACAACAAAACAACAACAATAATAATAATAACAATAATAACAATAATAATATTGTTATTATTATTATTATTATTATTATTGTTTTCCTTCTGCAAAGAAATTCTCTCCCTTATCACACCCTTTATTCAGCTGGAAGAGGATTTAAAGAGTCCAGTTAGGGATCTGACTGATTTTTGCCAAGGTACACACTGGATGTTGTCTTATTTAATTCTAGGCAAATTTTACCCATAAAAACATTGACTTCAGGAATCTGTTTTGCCTCAGTGTTTCAGAGTTCAGGTTGCAGGGTCTTCATTATTTTCACAGCTCATCATGGGACAGGGAACTACTTTTGTCCCTTTGGAATCCATGTTTCCTACATAATCATGTTTTAAAACTCAATTACCAGTTGTCAAATGTTTAAAGCTTCCCTGTGATTTTGCACATCAAATTTATTTCTTCCTTTAATCTTCGTGCTGTTTTAACCACAATAAACTGGTTCAGTTGGAAAAGTCGGAATTAAACTGCTTTTAAATTGCATTGTGGGCCAACTTTCTAAATCTGAATGAAAATTTGGTTNACATGGGACTAGATTTGAGCCATCTGTCCCAGTGATTCAGAGTCTGACATGTGTCTTATGAAATTGGATTCTGCCTTAGCTGTGAAGTGCCTGGAATGAAGGAAAGCACAGAGAAAGTTTTCAGTACAACTTGGAGATTTTTGCATAGAGGGAAGCTCCAGATGTTTAGGAATGTTTGGGACAGGCCATAAAACGAGCAGGTGCCTGGAACAGGATGTAAAGCCAAGAACAAGGAGTTAATTGTGCACCATTTTATTCCCAGAGGCGCCTGCAATTAAACAAAATGTTGAGCCGCCATCAATCCAAACAGAAGCAGAGCTGTAACTCATTCAGCTTATTTAAGACTTGCCCTGGAAACAAAAAGCTTGGGGGGAATTCTGAAGAGGAAAATACTTGCAGAGGAATGTTCAGCTTTGGGAGTCTGGGTACAACTCTGCCAGAATTTGAGGTGGTTTTCCATCAGCTGCTTTTTTGAAGGGTTCTACAAATCCCTCTCAGACAACTTCACCCTAAGGCTTTGTTTTCTAATAATCAGTATTTAACATATGGAATTATTCTGTCTCAAGAAGTGTGTTCTGAACAAGCTCCTCTCAGAGGGTACACACTAGAAAGGCTTCTCTCAAATTATCCACCAAAATGCCTTTAATTTTGAAATACCTAAGATGGCAAGGAAAACCTGAGCATTTTCTAAAGTAATTAATCTACTGGGTCATAGTTTATTATTCAGGCTCAGATAAATCTCCTGCCAAATACACAAAATCACCTCCCCAGTGTGTGTCTGCTTTTGTTGCAGGATCACAGTTGTTTCTGCACAGAATCATTATTAATGAGTATTAATTACAGGATATGTATAGGAAGAGGTTCTACACCACACAACAGTACAAAGCTTAGCCAGGTTAGAGCTGGTTTCAGCCATGGATCTGTTTCAAGCAAAAGAAAGCAGGAAACTGGTGATAATTAAGCAAAAGTAAGAAAAGAAATCTATCTAAATGCATTTTTTGTCAATAGGCTCACACAGATATATAAATATCATACCTGTATATTGGGATTATTGAGAGTGAAACTGCTGTTCATTCAGCAGGTCAGGAGAAAGGGCAATAATCAATTTCAATCTAAGTGTGGTTGTGAAAACACCAGTAGTGAATGGTGATTGTGGTAAAGGTGAAGTGTAAGTCAGCCTAAAGCCCTTCTCTGCTCAGAAAAGCTTTCAGGCATGTCTGGGAGGTTCTTTTAACTTGAACAGCAGCAAAATATACTTTTAGGCTTGAAAACACAGCAAAACCTACTTTTCCTTTATAGCCTCACAGAATCCCAGAATGGTTTGGGTGGGAAGGACCTCAAATCCCACTCATCCCACCCCCTGCCATGGGCAGGGACACCTCCCACCAGCCCAGGTTGCTCCAAGCCCCGTCCAACCTGGCCTTGGACACTCCCAGGGCTGGGGCAGCCACAGCTTCTCTGCCCAACCTGTGCCAGGGCCTGCCCACCCTCCCAGCCAGCAATTCCTTCCCAATATCCCACCTATCTCTGCCCTCTGGCAGTGGGAAGCCATTCCCTGTGTCCTGTCTCTCCATCCCTTGTCCCAAGTCCCTTTCCAGCTCTCCTGAATCCCCTTCAGGCCCTGCAAGGCCACAGTTGGGTCACCCCAAAGCTTCTTTTCTCCAGGTTGACACCATATAAATAGATAATATTCATAATACTTTATTTACATATTCTAAAATACATATAGTAGGTATATATTTATAATAGCAGTATATATTATTCAATCTCCAGGCTGAAACCAGATAAAATTATTTTGAATACATACTACATATTGAAGATTTGCTGATGTTTCAAATTCATAAAAGCCAAATCCTAAAACACAGAGCAGGATCAAATCCATGGCACCTCTGTGACCTCTCCTTCCTGCATGGAACCTTCTGGGTGGAACAGAGTTCTGGAGCATGAAATCCTTCATGGCACACAAAATTCAACTCTACTGAGCAGAGAAAGTGCTCCCTGCAGTCCAAAAGGTAATTGAATCTCACTAAATACAAACAATTTATCTGTGTGTCCTCAGGTTCTGCACGGCACCCAGAAGCACAGGTTCTAATAAAGTGTTTCAAGATCTGGTCATACAACTCCAGTGTCCAGTATCCTTTACAGCAAAGCGGGACAAAACACCCCAGTGAAAGAAAAATGACAGCAAGGATATAAATGTTCAGTTTATGAACAGCCAAAGTAATACCTTAGAAATAACCTGCCAGAAATAATTAGGATATTGGTTTTAATAATAAGGAATAAAGACAACAGTAAATCTATCTTATCTGTTAAAACAGGGTCCACTGTAAATCTATCAGTGGATTTAATCAGACAATGAGATGCTCTGGGAAGTCTCCTGTGCTCTGCTCTGCCTTGTATAAGCACATTCCAGTAATTGTTTCCACTGCCCTTTGTACTGGATAAATGAATGATGAATAGTTATTAAAAGTAGGGCTCAGTAGGGTTATTTATGTGACATATTTAACAAAATGCATGTTTAATTAAAAATCAGCAATGCGATTATGAGCATCATAAAGGAAATAACAAAAGCAATATTAAACTGTTAATTAGGATTTTTTTTTTCGCTCAGAAATGAAGTCAAGGCACTCCATGTGCATACACAAAACCCCTCATTGAAGGTATTTTACTCCCTTCTGTTGGCATTAGCAAAAATATTAATCAAAATGTGGAAGAAAACTGGCTTTCAGTGAACAGCCCTGTTGGGATTTGAGAACATTCAAGTGGAATGAACAGAGCCAGCCTTTGCTGCCTTAACTTCTCACAGTTCCACAGAGAAACCTTCCATTCCTGGGAAGAGCCACCCAAATGCCAAACACCAGATTGGCAGCAGCAAAGGGGTGATGGCTTTAAACTGAAAAAGGGTGGATTTAGGCTTGGCATAAGGAAGAAAAACATTCTGATGAATGTGAGCACAGGTTGGGCAGAGAAGCTGTGGCTGCCCCATCCCTGGGAGTGCCCAAGGCCAGGTTGGACGGGGCTTGGAGCAACCTGGGCTGGTGGGAGGTGTCCCTGCCCATGGCAGGGGGTGGGATGGGATGAATTTTAAAGGTCCACCCAAATTTTTCTGTGCCATCTTCCATTTTTTGAGGAGAGTTGTGTAGTTTTGTAGAAGTGTATGTTTTATGAATGGAGTTTATAAAATATAAAGGCTCCTAAAAGAAAAAAAGCAGAGAGTTCTCACCACATTTCTCTTGCCCTTACCCACATCAGTGATGGAGCAACTTTTCTTCAAAGAATCATCTAATTTTTCTCTAATTTGTATTTCATCTCTTTTACCATCCCCCTCCAAGTAGCACAAATCATGGAATGGTTTGGGTGGGAAGGGACCTCAAAGCCCATCCAGTGCCACCCCTGCCATGGGCAGGGACACCTCCCACCAGCCCAGGTTGCTCCAAGCCCCGTCCAACCTGGCCTTGGACACTCCCAGGGATGGGGCAGCCACAGCTTCTCTGCCCAACCTGTGCCAGGGCCTGCCCACCCTGCCAGCCAGCAATTCCTTCCCAATATCCCATCTATCCCTGCCCTCTGGCAGCGGGAAGTCTTGACTCTCCAAACCCCTGTAAATAGTGTCTCTCCATCTTTCTTGTTGGCTCCCCTCAGGTACTGGAAGAGCACAGTTGGGTCACCCCAAAGCTTCTCTTTTCCAGGCTGAACAATCCCAGTATCAGACTCTAAAAAACACTGATTAATATTTAATTTATTGGAACAATCTAAGGAGGAAATAAGGGGGTGGGATAGGTAATGTTAGATGGTGGAACCCCGAGCTGTGCAGCACCCACAGAGACCTGCAGGCAGAGCACAGCACCCAGAGCCCAGCAGGTCAGAGATCTCCAGCAGTGTGGGTTCAGAACCCTTTGGGAAGGTTCTTAGAAGCAAAAACTCTGGCCTTGGGCACTTCCAGGAATGGGGCAGCCACAGCTTCTCTGCCCAACCTGTGCCAGGGCCTGCCCACCCTGCCAGCCAGCAATTCCTTCCCAATATCCCATCTATCCCTGCCCTCTGGCAGCGGGAAGTCTTGACTCTCCAAACCCCTGTAAATAGTGTCTCTCCATCTTTCTTGTTGGCTCCCCTCAGGTACTGGAAGAGCACAGTTGGGTCACCCCAAAGCTTCTCTTTTCCAGGCTGAACAATCCCAGTATCAGACTCTAAAAAACATTGATTAATATTTAATTTATTGGAACAATCTAAGGAGGAAATAAGGGGGTGGGATAGGTAATGTTAGATGGTGGAACCCCGAGCTGTGCAGCACCCACAGACCTGCAGGCAGAGCACAGCACCCAGAGCCCAGCAGGTCAGAGATCTCCAGCAGTGTGGGTGCAGAGCCCTTTGGGAAGGTTCTTAGAAGCAAAAACTCTGGCCTTGGGCACTTCCAGGAATGGGCCAGCCACAGCTTCTCTGCCCAACCTGTGCCAGGGCCTGCCCACCCTCCCAGCCAGCAATTCCTTCCCAATATTCCATCTAACCCTGCCCTCTTTTGCTTTGAAGCCAATAGAATTGCAATGTAAGCCACGACAGGCCTTTTGGAAGTGTCAGAATAATTAAAACTTTGACTTCCCACATTTATTTCTTTACAGTGAAATCACTCATCATCCATCCTTATGAGCTAAAGGAATGACTCTGAAATAGCTTTTCACATAATCAATAGTTCTCAGAATAACTGGCCTCTAAAAAGCATATCAAAGAGTAATAAAAATGGATTTCAAAATTAGAAGATTCAGATAAATGCAACATAATTGGTGAAGCAACAATTTGGATACATAGGTGTGGTTTCTGGCCATGAAACAACCCAACTCCTCTATTCCTGTCATAATAAGCACTGGAAACTTCTGTGTAATTGCACCTCTTTTAGTTCCACTTAAATTATACTCCGGGTGTCTTCACCCATCACAATGATACTGCAACCTAAATATTTAAAAGCAAAACAAGAAATAAAGTGCCTATTTTTATAATCACGTTAAACATTCATCACAGACACACCTGCTCAAGCATTTATTCAGAGCTGATAAGCTGCATCAATTTTTGAAGAGCCATTTTCTGCACCAGTTCCCAGCAATGTCACACTGACAATGCAACAGGGATGTTCCTTCCACGAAAAACACACACCAGTCATCAGCACAAAGGATGGATTCCTGTAGTTAAATATTCAAACAAGAATCTACAAGAATCTCCCCCTGTGCTGCAGGCTATGGAAAACCAAAGCACAAGCAAGCTCATTAGGAGGAAAATATTAAATGTGCTGAAGAAATTGCTGTTGGCTGGAGATGGGCTGGGTCAGGTAATGACAGGAGGTTTTGATTCCCACTAATAGGGCTGTGCATTAAAGCCACTAGAAATAGTTACAATGCTTTAATAGGAAGTTGTAACTAAATATTCACATTCCTATCAGCTACAGGTCACTGTGATGGGAGGGTTCAGATTCACCAGGCAGGTTTTAATCTTTAAAAAAGCCTGAACCAAACCTTTATTAAGTTCGTTTATTAGCAACACAGTTTGTGCTGTTGTGGAGCTCTTAATGATTATCCCCACAAACACAATAAATTACTTAGTTGGTTAAAACTTGGGGATAATAATGCCAAGGTCACAAGTTCAACCCCCTGCAGGGCCATTCACTGGAGAGTTGGACTCAAAGATCCTTGGGGGTCCCTTCCAACTCAGATATTCTGTGATTCTGTAAAAAATGTCAATTTTTAACCCTCACAGTCCAGCTCAGTGGAATGTTTACGGCTCAGTTAGTGCTGTATAATTAGCACAGGTGTCTGTGGTCTTTGTTGGGTGCTAATTGTGGCCATGAATCTGCTCAGAGATGCTGGGTTGTCTTTCACTCCATCCCTCCTTGGTTCTGGTGATTTTCCCTCTCTCAAAAGGAGGACTTGCCTGCTGTGGGTGGTTTATCTTGGGGTTGGTTGTCTTAGTCACTGTTCTCACACAGGGACATTTCTCTGCCACCCCTGATACTCATCCTGCTCCTTGTCCTTTGTCTTCCAATTTTTTTTGCCGTTCAGATGAAGCCACACCTTTCTTTTGTTGGCCCCTTTGGAGTCCAAGTGCTCACAGACTTGTGTGAAATATTGAAATATTTGGTCTGGCTGGAGCATGACAGTGTTGGGAAATATTTCCCTGCTTTAATAAGCTCGTGTTTGTGTGAGCCAAACTACCACTGTTTGATCCTTTATGGTGCACTCTGTAGATGAAGAGGCTTCTGCTTTAACCACAGAAGGTGCTGAGGAAACATCAGATCTGGGATGTTCCTGTAGGCCTGAACTTCCTGGGCTTTGCTGGACTTGGAGAGCTAAAAACACACATGCTGAGAGATTTTTCAGATGATTTTGGGGGATTGGAAGAAATTCAGTAGAAGTTCTCACCCATTGTGCACAGGCAGTGTTGAAGGTGGCTCCTTTTGTAGTTATACTTCAAAGAGCTTTAATTAATAACAGTAAAACCTGAGGGGTTTTGCATTTCTTTTCTTCATCAAAAGGCTCCTAATTGGTGGAAAGTCATTGGGGTCCAAAAAAAACAGTGGAAAAGCTCAGCTTTCTCTTTCTCTGGCATTTGGGATTCTCAAAGGAGACATCAGCAACATGCACTGAGAGAATCTCAGGAGATATTCCCAAAGCAAAGAGGGATAAAACACCATTCCTACACTGAAATAACGTGCAGGCCAAGAAAAGAGCTCTACCCAACAAATCTGCTGCTGGAGCTGCCAGAGTTCAGCTAATATTAAGGTTTGGGGTTATATTTTAATTCAGTTTAAGGATTAGGACTATAAAGACTGGTTTGAGGAGTCTGAAAAGGGTCTGCTAAAGGGACTTGTAGTCTACAGATGGAAATTCTCCCATTGGGGGTTCTTTAATTTGGAGTTCCTGGCTCAGAGATGTGAATCAGGATTAGGGTCACTGTTGAAGGAAAGAGAAAACCTAGAGATTCATCTGGAATGGATCTGGGAAAGGGCTGCCAAATACAGAGTACTGTACAAAGAGATATTCCCTGAGGGGCTTCTTACCTGGGAAATGCCTGGTGGTTTATACAAAGGCTTTTTAAAAGGTGAAGTTTGGGTTTAAAGTTATGGAGAGAGCAAGAGGAAGCCCAGAGCTCCAGTTAGACTTGTCCCAGATCCTTAGTCACAGAACTGGAATCAGGGAGAATCATCCCTGCAGAATTCCTTTCTCTGGTCAATGACTTGGGGTCTTTGGCAACAACCAGTCTGAGTAGAAAATACAAGATTAAGAACAGGAAATAAATCTCAAGATCCAGTCAGAGGTGCTTTTGAAAGGCCAAAGGAATGAGAGACTATGAATTCTCCTGAGAACATTTTTATCTGTGCAATGGTTGAGGAATCTTTAGTGTAGTAAGAGCTGGGTTTAGAGCTTAGTTTAGGGTTAGTTTTGAGGGCAAGAGAACTCCACAGTTACAGGGCTGCCAGAGGCAGATTTGAACTACAACAAAACCTCCCCTGAGAAATCTTTCCTCCAGGCTCAGGCTGGGTTTACTGGAAAAGGCTCAGGCAAGCCCTGGTGTGAGGCTTAAGGACAGGTTTAAGAATCAGCTGGAGGGGAAAAAACCCTTAAGCTTCAGATGAAGCAGAACTGGAAGAGGGAACTTGCAAACTGCCAAAAGAATATCCCCCTCAAAAGTTGTTCCTGTGGTCAATGACCTGAGTGCCTTGTCTATAAAGCTCAGCTTGAGTGTCCAGGGAGGGTCTGGAGAAAGGAAAATGCTGAGCTCCAGCAGCAGTGTCTCAGCTGAAGCCAAGCTGGCAAAATTCCCTCCATTCCTTCCTCCAAAGTAGGTAATAATAACAAAACTGTGTAGGGCAAGCAAATTCTTATCAAATAGATGGATTCCTTTCTCTGCCTCAAGCTGCCAGCCCTGGATCAACTGAGGCAGTGAGGCTCTCTGAAATAAGCCTTCTGTAGTGATGGAATATATATAAAATCTGAGGCACAGGGAAGAGTCTATGCTCCTGACAACTCCACTAAGGGCATTTTTCACCAAGGATAAAAGAATAATGCAGTTGTGAGAGGGGCAGAAGCTGTTCTGCACTCACTGTATTCCTGCAGAAGTGCTACACAGCAACGCTTGGAAGTAACATATTCAATTAATCAATATATTCAACAATCAATTCAATACAGAAAGCTTCAGCAGGACTTCAGGCTATGAAATATACATAGTCCATATGAAAATTAGGCATCTAAGTGCCTCTATTTTGGACCCAATGGGTCCAGCTCCCTGTGCTACCTGACTGAGGAATGAGGGAAAACTTATTCCCTCTGGAAAGAAAGAAGCTTGGCAGCGACTGCAGTTTTGCTGGTTGAATTAGTCACAGCCTGTCTATATTTGCAATGGTTTCCTTATAATAGGGAAGTTTCTGCCTTCCCAGTAAATTATACATTTGAGATGTTCCTCTGCTAATAACTGCACCTTCTGCATTGGTGGGAAAATAGCACAATTATTTGGGGACTGAAGGGAATTTGCTTTGTAATGTAGTTATTTTCCCCTGTAATTCAAAGTGTGTGCAAGTTCCTACAATGAATCAGACTCATAAATACTGCACAAATACATATATATATATAAAATAAGAGTGAGTCTTACTCTTAATATGTAAAAAACAGAGAATTAAGTGGCTTCAGGACATGAAACAGGTACAGGTTGTGGTGTGAAATCTTTTTGGGTCCCTTTCCACATGTTCTGTCATTCTGGGATTAGGCTGCAGTGTTATTTTCCACAAAGGTGTTTTTTTCCCCTCGCCAAAGAAAGATCAGGGATGGACAACAAAAATATTAACGAGTGAGCAACAATTAGAAAGTCCAGCCCATTTTTTTTTATTCCTCTGTTTAATTCATAAGTGAGAGAACTGTTAGAGGGTATAGGAAAAATCATCTTTTCATCAAACAACCCTAAATCAAGAATCCTCACAATACCAATAGAAATCCAAGGAATCCTTGCCAATCTTCAAATCTCTTTTCCCTACTCTGAACCCGAGACATGAGAGATACCCAGATTTCAACTCAGGAATTGGAGGTTATTTTGTCAGGAGTCTGAGGCAATTTCCAGCAAATATTAATTTTTTGTCTCAGAATTTGGAAATAAGTATTTTGGATTGAAACTCAGCCCCAGATCTGAAAGAAAAAGAGTGTCAGAAGGAGCTGTTTATCAAAGTGCTGCAGGTTGGGGGGAATTACAGCCCAGAGTTCCAATGTTTGCCATTATATCACCCCTGGTATATTCACAAATGAGCTCCTCGAGATAAAATATGATGAACCTGTTGTTTCTTTGTTACATTAATCATTATTACTTAATTAAAAAAAATAAATTGAATAGAATCTTTTAATACCAATTTTAATCCACCAACTAACATTTTTTGTTTCATAATGTTGAAAATATTTGCAAAATATATTTAATTAAAAAAAAAGGCAAAATAATATAACAAAGGGTATCCACATTTGTTCACGGGAAATAAAGGCTTTTCCTCATCCATTTCTCATGTTTGACATGCCAATTTTATCTTGTATTTTTACTACGTAGTATCACTGATTTAAATTTGGAAAGAATTCTTTGGAAAAGCAAACCCTCTCCCCTTTTGGTTCCTCTGCTGCTCACTCACCTGGGAATAGAAATCCTGATATGCCTCTTACAAGGTTAATAATGACTTACTGACCATGATAAAAGTACAGAGAAATGATGGGAGTCAATGTCTTTTGAACAGACCCAAAAGGCTATTTCAGATTTCATTTGCAGCTCGACCCATAATTGTATTATGATGTTTATTATATCTTTGACATATGTGAACTAGAAAGCAATTACAAAACAGTGGCAGGGCTGAGGAGTTCCTTTCTGTGTGAATTATTGGGGAAGGGTTTGCTAACGGAGCCAAGAACAAGGCTGCAGTTTGCTCTCTCCTCTTTGCTGGACACCATCCATGTGTGGGTTATGAGTTAAGCAACAACTGGGATGGCTTTGGAGGGTCATGATGAAAACCTCCTTAATTCCATTTTTTCATTAGAGTGTCACTGACTTGGAAAGGTTGATTCCTTCAGAATCACAGGATCCTTAGGATTGGAAAAGAGCCTTAAGATCATCTGCCTGGAAATTTATCCAAGAAACAGCTATAATAGGGGGAAGTCCCAGGAGTCGAACTCAATGATCCTTGTGAGCCTGTCCCAACACAACATATTCAATAATTCTGCAATATTTTCAGTTTGCACTGCAATGACAAGTTGGTGTTTTGCTTCAAAAACTTGTTCTTCAACATCCAAAAGCTAAACAAGGAGGAGGTAAAAGACTTTTTGTCCCATTTGTAGTTTCAGAATTCATCTGGTTCCTTCTGCTAAAAAAGAAGTCAGACAAAAGAAGTCCAATAAAGCCCAACCACACCCTTTGGAAGCATTTTTTATTCCTCTGTTCAAGAGCAAGTGCAAAACTGGGCTGATGCTGCCAGTGCTTTTCTAAGGAAGCAGCAGCCCAGAGCTCTCTGCTCCAGGTGGGAAGAGCAGGGGAGTTGCCTGGGGAAGCCAAGTGTTGGGTGAGTGTTGTTTGTGGGATTTTCCCACCACACCTGTGGAAATTTCTGACCACAGTGGGATGCATTTCCTTTCTCATTTACCAACGTGTTGCAGCAGAACCATCGTTTGACAACCTGGCCTGAGTTTGGTTCTAAGCTTGAGTAATGGGTAGTCTGGAGAATAACTGCTACTCAACACAGTGTTAGGTTAAAAAGAAGTATACAAATTAAAAAGAAAGGATATAAATATGGGTGGAACGATTTTTTTTAATTATTCTTCTAAAATATTAGTTTGCCTTATGTAGTGAATATCCATGGGATTACAGAATGGTTTGGGTTAGAAGGGAGCTTAAAGATGATTTAGTTCCATCCCCTACCATGGGCAGGGACACTTTCCACTTGTGCAGTTTGCTCCAAGCCCCATCCAGCTGGGATATGGATACATAAATTAAAGCACACACATGTGTCTTTCAGATGCCAATACAGTGAGGTCCTAAAGGACAGGTTTTTCTGCACTTCCTTCACATTGCAACAAAAATTATTCACCTGAAAAATTACTCCTTCAATGAAGATGTTGATGCATCATGAAATTCATTCTCTGTTCAGCAGAAGGCTGTTTATAACAGTTTTTTTCTTAATAATGTGCTAATCATACCCCAAATCTGTTACATCAGGAAGAGTCTCAGGGCCCATTAGAGAAGATAATTCAACATCAGACAGAAATAATCAATAGGATGTTCAAGTCTTCCTTTTCTTTGTTTGCCAGACAGCATTATTATGGAAATTATTCAGGAAACATCAGCCAGGCTGAGCAGATCTCTGTTACAATCACAGCAATTTGTCACATCCACAAAAGGCTTCTGAGTGGTGTCAGAGGTGTCTGAGTCCAGCAGTTACTGAGAGATACAAAGCCACGGGGCTCCCAGTCCCAGCTGAGCTGAACTCACACTCCCAGTGGTTCACACAGACATGAGCAGGCAGGAAATGGTGCCTTTACCAGTCCCATTTATCCACGTCTCATTTATCCACCCAAACTTCCAGCACTCGCCTGGGCACAGGGCTCAGGGGGCACAACCCACATCTTGTTGAGCTGATTTTTTATTCCTTAATCTTCCAGTGCAAATATCATCTCTGTGTGTATGAGTGTGTTTGTACGTGTGTACATCATCTGGGATCTCTCCAAGAGTTTTTCCAGCATTCCCTGCTCTTGGACCTGCAGGAGCTGTGATTCCTGGTCCTAATGAGCTGCTGGCTCTCAGACTTGTGCTTGTTGGCTCCTTCACTGCCCCTCTGAGACTGCCCCTAACATGGCAGAGACAGGGCTGAGCGAGGGGCAGGGCTTAGGAAGATAATCATACTCATCTGCAATGTCCTCACACTCAACTGAGCCCTTTTATCCCCTTATTCCTCTCTTTTCCCACCTTTGCTCCTGACAAATCAGTTTGATCCCTCCCTTCCCACACCTTGGATCCATTTCCTGAATCACAGCACCGAAGAATCATAGAATGGTTCTGAAGGGACCTCAAAGCCCATCCAGTTCCAACCCCCTGCCATGGACAGGGATTCCAACCACCACCAGGTTGCTCCAAGCCCCATCCAACTTGGCCTTGAACGCTCCCAGGGATGGGGCATCCATAGTATCCCATATTAAGCTCCATCCATCTCCACAACCCCTTTTAGACACTCCCTTGCACCTCAGAAGCCCCATCACCTGTAGGTCACACCTCCAGGTCACACCTCCCTCCAGGTTTCAGCTGCACAGGTGAAGAGTTTATCTCCTGGCTCTTCTAGAAGGATTCCTTCTCCTTGGCATGGTTAATCCAGCCCTTTCCTGGAAGCCAAGCAGTCAGGGAGTGCTGGTTTTCCCTGGGAAGCTTCCTAGCATTCCCCACTCATCCCTGTTCCTCTGATTCTTGTGGTTTCTAATTCCTTACCCTGACTAGTGGCCCTTCAAAGCCAGACTGAGCTTCCTCTTTCCTCCTGAGAGCTTTTCAAAGCCGTTTCAGGTGACAAAGAGCAGTTGTTGCCCTTCCAACAGCGCGTCAAATAGTCTTAGTCATGGACAGGATTCCAGGCCAGGCCAGAAGGGCATTCCTGAGGGAAATTCCAGCATCCAAATGGGAGAATAGAATGGTGTTTTGCCATCGGAGTGGCATGGAAGATGAAACACTGGGAATGAAGCTAAATTGGTGTTATACATGATGAGACTCATCCCTGCCATCTGCAAAGAAATGCAGCACCTTCGATGGTGGCAGAAATAATGGTCTGTCTCAAATGTGAACAAAAATGACAGTATTTGATTTCAAAGGCTACAACGGTGAAAAATACAACAACCCCCTTCACAAAAATAACTTCAAAAAATAATGTGCAACATACAATGATTTTCTTTATTTAATAGTCAGCTTTCTAACACGCTGATTTAATTTCTGTGAATAATAGAAATAGTTAACTTAGACAAGAGCATTTATAAAACTCCAAAGAACTATTTTGGTCTCAAGTTAGAACTCTATTAGCTTTCCCTGATAAATTAGCACAGGAGATTATTTTTTAAATGAATCTCTAATTAGACTTCATTAATGGCAATGTTATCTCTTGAAAATTCCTTTCCTTCATTAAGGAGATGTTTCCTACTTTTCATATGAAAAATTCAAACTAATTATTTTAAAATGAACACAACTTTAAAATAATCCAGCCTGAAGATGGATGGTATGTTCAAAGTCAGAGAAAGAACTGGGGTTGCACCTCCATTAACAAATGACCTGGCTGATTGTTTTGTCTTTAGCAACACGCTCTTTATCTCCTTTAATATTAAGAAAATAGAGTTTTCTTCACTCAGATAAGTTTCTAGGTTTGCCTCAGTTCTGTGGTGTTTAATAAGGACAAAGGCTGTGGTGTGGTGGGAGGTTTGGCAGAGCCATCACTTTGAAACCCATTCCAGGACCAAAATTTAACAGTAATTTTTATTTATATATGTATGTATGTATTTATTTATTTATTTAGCAGAGGGAAGATGGTGGGGGGGATAAGAAGGAAAAGAGGTATTAATGTTCTTTGTTTCCTGGTAATAATTCCCATGGGGGTTTGAGCAAAATATAATATACACTTGCCTTAAGAAAAGCTGATTTCCTCAATTTGTTTTTCAGTGTGGAAAATGTGAGGAGATTTTGTATAATCTATCAAAATAAGCTGTGCAAAGAGCTGTTATTATGTGAAGGAATAAAGGTAGAGAGACAAAGGATTCAGCACCATGAATGCCAAAGTGGAGAATATTCTCTATTTTGCTAACTCTGAATATCTTATTTATGCAGGAGGATGTTCCTTGCCTTCTGACATCAAAATAATGCCAGTCAGCTGTCAATTTTGGCATCTTTAAAGATGTTATAGGTGAAGGATTAAACATTTCTTTTTGATTTTACCTTCAGCCTTTCCATGTTTTTATTTTTGTTTTGTCCTATTGAACTGGTTTTCTTTTGATAAGTTAAATCCTGTTTTCCATTTGTGTTTCTATGGCCTCTTTTTAATCTTGTTTTATCTGATACTGAGCCTGAATGTGCTGGTGGTCAGTACCACCATTTTGGGGAAAATAGCAATAATTTTACAACAGGATGACTAAAATCCAGGGATAACTAGAATGGCAACCATATTTAGACAGGACTGGGCAAATTATCTTAATTGTTTCTCTCAATTAACTGATTTTGGAATATCTGAACTACTTTATTCTCTCTACCCCAAGTCATGCAGAGTCTTGGGAAATGGTCATGGAACTCTGAGAGCAAAGAAGGAAAAGAACACTGAAGAAACCTGGAAAAATGTTAGTTTTAAGCATACCCCCCAGCTGGAATTCTCTTGTCCTTTCCTGCTCCACAGAGCTCAGGAATCTTCTATCTCCCATCACCAGGTTGTAATTCTGGTTTTTATTAAGAAATTTATCAAAGAATTGGTCCAATTTATTTGTAGGTAATTCTGGTGCCTCTCACTTTGGGAAGAGGAATCTATTTTTCAGTGAAATCCTTAGTTATGGCCATTATTTACCTCAAGGAGTTAATATTTCTTAGAACTTTCCCAGATTATTATACTTTTGGAGCTACAACTACAGTGTAAGTGGCATTCAGGTGTGTTAAATTTTGTAGTTCCTTTAGCGAGACAACATTTACTACTTGGTAAAAATTACTGATTTTCTACTCTAGAGCTTGGCACATTAGCTGAAATTGCATAGAATAGGGGAGAGATTTTATTAAAATCAGAATTATCATCTAGTAATAACAGCTTTTTTTTGAAATGAGAACTTGGTGAACTTCACTCTCTATTTAGTTGCTCAGGGATTTGTACACACTGTTTAATTCCCTAATGCAGGATTTATTCAGGTGAGTTTAAAACATGAATTTTCTATGATTTTTTTTTTAATATTAAAACATTAGTTTTCTATGATTCTTTTACAAAGTGGAAGAAATAACAACCTGGAGGAAGGCATGGAAGAAAAATGCTCTCTTGAAAGCAAGCACCATGCTGTTGGCAGCAGAGAGACATTTGGACACCAGCTTTTGGAACAGATTTTAAAGATGAGCCGAGAAACAGCATTTCACTTTTTTGGCTGAACAAGGGGAACAAACTGTACACATCAGCACAAAATTAAGTCTTAAACCAAGGGATGTGGAATTTCCTGTGATGGCCCAGGAACCTGTTGCAGACCAGGCACAAATGGAATTGAAATGATCCAGGGAGGGGATTGTCCCCCTCTGCTCTGCACTGGGTGGGCATCACCTCGAGCTCTGGGGGCATTTTGGGGCACCACAATGTCAGAAGGATCTAAAGCTGCTGGAGAGTGTCCAAAGGAGGGACATAGGCATGGGGAGGGGTCCATACAAGGAGAAACTGGGGGCATTTGGTGTGTTCAGCTGGAGAGGAGGAGACCAGAGCTCAGCAGGGGCTGCAGCTCCATCTCTGCTCTGTGGGGACCAGGGACAGCACCCAGGGAATGGCTGGAGCTCTGCTTGGATCTCAGGACAAGGTTCTTTCCCCAGAGGGTGGTGGGCACTGCCCAGGCTCCCCAGGGCAGTGGGCACGGCCCCAAGGCTGCCAGAGCTCCAGGAGGGTTTGGATGATGCTCTCAGGGTGGGATTGTTGGGGTTGGACTGGATAATCCTTGTGTGTCCCTTCCAACTCAGCACATTCTGCGATTCCATGAATTCTGTTCTCCTGCTATCTGACTAAAGACTCCTGATTTTATCTGTTGCTAGAAATTGGTCATAAAAATGGCCACACTGGATCAAAAGCAAAGTTTCTCCTCCTGGATCTTGCCTTTCATGGTGACCAAACTGATGCCTGAGGAAGCTCCAGGATAAGTGTGAGTACCAAGGGATGTTCCAGTGATGTCCCCTCGGATTCCTGGGCCAGGAGAGGACAGTGCAAACCTACCTGAAAGGGCAGTGTCTGCTCCTCTAAGGGCATCACACCAAAGGCATTTTTCAAAGTAAAAGGGTACAATAAGAAGAGGAAAAAACCATCAACAAGAACATGCCAGGAACACAAACATGAGATAAATTACATGGGAGGCAGAACAAACTTGATTAGTCCCACTAATTGATGGGGTTGTGAGGGTGTTTATTCCAGTGGTGTTCTCAAATATGGGGCATTGCCAGCTAGGAAACTGGAGTGGAAAGGGAGACAGAGGAACAGATTATACAGGATAAACCCACCAAAACAAGCATGGAGACAAACCCCCAGACTCCAACAGTCCTATTGATGAGGAACTGTGTGGTGTCCTTGTCCCCTGGGGGTGTCCAGGGCACACACCCAGCTTGGCTGCTGGTCACCCATGTGTCCCTCAGCCTGTCACCACAGCTCTCATCCTTCGTTCCTCCAAACCACAGCTATGGCCTTGCATGGCCAAAACCGACCTCCTGTTTCATTCTGTTTGCAAAGGACCTCGTCTTCTTCTCCACCTTCTTGATGAGTGACACAGCAAGAGATTCAAAAAGCTTTAATGAGAGAGCCTGTTTGCACAGAAACCTTGGAAGCCCAGGGAGACTCCATCAGTTCAGTCTCCTTCATCCAGAGCTTCTTGTTTTATTCATTAAAATCAGCCAACCATTTCACTTCCACAGACTCATCGAAACCCCACTTTTTTTCTGTGACAAGTCAGAAAAGTATGAAAAGGCTTCACTGTTGTTACAAGAAAATGATCACAGAACCATAAATTCGTGTTTGTCTGTTTATTCTTTGTGAAGCTCAAGAGCTGCCTGCTTTTGATAATATTTTATTGACGGGACGTGGTTATTTCCTCTCCCTTCATCTCCTCCAAATCAGTGACTTTGTTTTAAAAAACATTATAATTCCACTTAATAGGACCTCCTTATCTCTTTGGGCATATGATTTCTAAGGTATCCAAGGTAAGAATTTCCTACCAAGTGGTTGTGCTTCTCCAGGCTACTTTTGGGTTGATGGCTTTGAAATTTCACCTTTCTTAAATGAACTATTTTTTAGCACATTTACATTTGGGCACATTTTAGGTAAACAGCACAGAAATTCTTATTGATTCCTGCAGACTCATCTCTAGCAAAGTCTTTCGGATTAAAAATGTAAAATGTCACTGAAACTGTTGCAGCTACATACAGAGGGAGTATTTGTTGCTCTACAGAACACTGAATGGGTTATTTAATTTTATTTTATTTTATTTTATTCCATTTTTTCATTTTTTGACAGACACATAAGATCTATTAGAAAAATCATGGAATGCAGAAAAAAAACCCTCACATTTTCTCTCATGTAAAATAATGAAGGA
>VXBX01000218.1:9199-43679 GCA_013400415.1 Scytalopus superciliaris | reverse complement strand
AATAATTACCTTTTTATTCAGAATGGGAAGCTCTCCTGAAATGTGCTGTTAGTAAGTCTTACACCTCTGAGTAATTAATCACACCCAGAGCCTGTTTTAGGCAGGGTGTTGGTAATTCCCTCCCTCCAAACCCATCCAATGGACAGGCACATTCCTGGTGATTTGGGGAAAATTCCATATTTGCTGAACGAAAAAAAAGAAATAAATGAAAAAATTAAAAGGAAGTCATTCCTCAAAAAACCCACCAAAACTCCTCAGTTTGGTTGGTTGTTGTTTGAATTCATCACGGTCTGAGCCCTCCCAGGGCTAATTGAGAGGGGTTGTTAATTCCCATGTGGGACACAAACTCTGTTGTGTGATCATTTCCATGCTGTGTAAACTTATTCCAGGTCCATGTTCAGGATCTGTCTGGGATTTGCTTACCAAGGAAGGAAAACACATCTCAGCAGTCCCTTGATGGAGAATGCTTTGATTTCTTCTGTTTTAATTCTTCCTCCTACAAATACATGCTGACCCAGCAAGTTAATTCATTAATATTTAAATAAATTTTATTTAGGGTGGCTATAAATAAGAATAAATTGTGGTGGCTGAGGAAATAACCACAGGAGGAGGGTGATTTCTAAATGCATGTAAGTATTGACTGCCATGCCCAGGTTCCAGTTCAGCTGCTCACATTCCTTGAGGAAAAATGGGGGGAATGTGAAGTTGATGTTTCTAACATAAAAAATGAAAATGTGTTTGTTGGAGGCAATAAATGGTTGCAGAATTAAGATGGCACAAAATGAACCTGAGTGCTCACAGCCTGGTATCAGGGATAAAACATTACAGTCACGGGATAAAACATTATAGTCACGGGATAAAACATTATTTGCAAGAACAACAGGAAATCCACTTATCAAAATGTGCTTTCAGTTTATTTCTAAAGCGGGGAAATTTCAGTGATCAGGGAAAGGAAGGGAAAATGATAACTGGGAGAGGATTAACTCAGTGTTGGTGAATGTGTCCTCATCACAGTGAGGCTGCACAGACAGATGTTAAGGAAAAGAGAAATGCCAAACCGATGAGTAATTGAATTTGGAAAATAATTTGTGAAATGCTCTTTTTAAATGCTAAAGGCACAAACAAAGAATGGATAATATTTATGCATATAAGGGGTTATGTTTTATTCCTCAGAATGCAAGGGAAAAAAACCCTCCCACGTCTACTTATGCATTAAAAGAGAAAATAAGGTGCAGAAATTCAAATTACACTTGTTAACATGTTTCCCATCAGATATTCTTGAACCATGTCAGATGCCTCATACAATGTCTGCACTAAGCCAGTGCAGAATAAAAGGCTCAAGCAAAGCAGGACAGGTACAAAAATGTCATTTCAAGGCCCAGAATTAGTGTCACTATCCTCTGCCTGCAGGGGATTTGCAGGAATTTCACTTTCCCAAAGAGTTCCTGATTATCTTCTCTCCTTGCCATCCACGTGGTTGTGTCCATGAAACCTCAGCAGGAGGACACATCTCTGGAGGTCAACCCACATTTATATTATTCCTGCAGGAAAATGGTCCTTTTGATTCCATACCTTTGACATGTTGCCTGGGACTGGAATTAACCCCAGAAAGGAGCAGGTTCTCCAAAGGGATTTCAGTCCTGCAAGGTCAGCCCTGACACCAGCACAGCTCACCCCATCATCCTTCCCATCTGTATCCCTGGAAGTGTCCAAAGCCAGGTTGGATGGGGCTTGGAGCAACCTGGGATAGTAGGAGGTGTCCCTGCCCATGGCAGGGGGTGGCACTGGGTGGGATTTGAGGTCCCTTCCAACCTAAACCATTCCAGGATTCTGTGCCCATTCCTCATCCAAACATCAGAGTATGGATGGTCTGTCCTTTTGCAAAGGTGGCAAATGAAATAATTAGTGTCTCCATGCTAGGGATGCCAAAGAACCTAAGAGTGAAAGCTCCAAAGTTTCATAGAATCACAGTTTGGGTGGGAAAGCACCTTAAAACTCATCCCATTCCACCATCTTCCACTAGCCCAGCTTGTTTCAAGCTCCATCCAACCTGGCCTTGGACACTTCCAGGGATGGGGAAGCCACAGTTGAAGATCCAAGAGAGAAAATCCCCACAGTAGCAACATGGCAGTGACTAGTAAATAAATATATCCATAAGTGCCCCCTGGAGCTGTGAGAAATTGAGGAGAAAGACTTCCCAAATGGTGAACTCCACAATGGAATGCACTGTCAGTGCTTGGGCATGGTAGGAAAGTGGTTGCTTTGTGTTATATCACACAGAAAAACCTCTTTGCCAGAATCCAGAGTTTTTAAGGGAGAAAAAAAGAATGCGTTTTTGATATTTCCTAGTATTGCATGTAGGATGCATGGAGTGGGGGATCCATTCTCATGGCCATTCTATGGGAGAAAAAACCAGGATATTCTCTAGCTGCCCACTGTGTCTGAAAGATACAATAGGTCATGTGGGATAAACAGAAGCACAAAATACATATTTTAAACGAGCCTTGATATTTTTACACAAAGTTTGTTACGGCCTGGCTTGCCCCTGTAAGCAAAACGAACAATTCTAGATCAAAGTGCACGAGTCAGGAAAGCAAATGAATAATTTCCAAGCTTTCATCTCCTGTGAGTTACTGGAACCTGTTTTGTCAGACAGTGTTTCGCTGAGCAGATTATGCTTAAAAAACCTGCATCCTAATCCACAATTTCAAGAAGGAGGACACCCTCTTTCCATAAATAAGCAAGGTTATAATATGTATTTCAAATTTTTTTGCTTCCTGGTTTTCTCTGGCTGAAAAGTAACAGAATAAGTTTGCAGTTTGAATTATATATTTATTTTTTCAGTACCAGTCATGAAAGTTGCTCATTTAAGGATGCTCCCTGTAAGCCATTGATATTTCTTTGTGAAAGGGTACAAATATTAGTATGTTATTTATACACTTAACATATTGAAACTATTTTAAAAGAGTAAAACATCAAGCATTCATGCTCACAATTTCTTATACTTTGGCAAGTTTTACTTGTCTGGATTATTCCCAACAAAAGACAGTGTAAAGTGTATATTTTTAGAAACTTATTTATTTATTTGGTTCTTTGGGGGTGGTTTGTTTGCTTGTTTGTTTTACTTCCGAGATTCCAGGGGAAATACACAACACATAAAGTTTGTTTTGGCTCCTGTTAATGACTTTCCAGATGTTTCCTATGAGGTTTTCACCAAAACCAGTGAGAGGTTGTAGGACAGCCCTCCAATAACCTGCAGTCCTGAGCGTTCCGTGGGGTTGTGCTCCTTATTTTCCCTTTATTCCATAAGCACAACTCTGATAAATATCAGAGTGAATATTCCAAGTGCTGGCTGGTCATGGCATTTCCCACTCCCACATTGGGGAAGATCTTTGGGAAAACCTTTGGCAAATTAATTCTCTGTTACAGTGGGAAAGGAAAGGAAACTCGAGATCCTTCTGCAAGGGATGTGGTTGCACAGGCACAAAATTAATTACATCTCAGGCCTTGCTGGATGGAGGTCTGGAAATAAAAAGCCATCTGGTAGGTTTTCATTACTTATCATAACATCGCTGTGGAAAAAGAGGAATAAAAACTCATTATGGGGTACATTCTGTAATATTAAAATCTAAATTGCAGAAAACACAAGAAATTAAAAAATGGAATGAATATAACACGTTGTGCAGTTTGAGAGAAAATTAAATGCAAAGCAGTTGCTCGAATGACTAAGTAATAGAGCTCATGGTTGCATTTAATTTGGGGGATAGAAGTTACTGTAAAAATCATTGTATTAACCACATAATTATCTATAGATTGGACAAGCAGTGAAAATTATCAAAGTTTAATATGCTGTATTGCATATGTACACAGTGCAATAACAAAACTGTATTATTCTACAATGAGGTATAAAAATAGCCTAGTGAGGTTCCTTATAAATTCTTACATTCATCTTTAAGAACTTTCCTTTAGGATCCAAATCATTTATCAAACAACCACCTGTTGCTTGAGAAATCAGGGTTTTGGTTTTTTTTAAAATCATAGACTGATTTTTAATAATTTCTACACTGTGTCCACAAACCCCCAAATAAACAAACAATCAAAAAACCCCAGGTTAATTCATCCAATAAGGAAATCGATGACAAAGATGAGCAATTTTTTCCCCCTTGTTTATCAATTATTAAAGAAGCTGTTCATATAAACTGTTTGAATTTGGATGGAGGTTAATTCTACATGACTTGAATACCCCCAATGTCTTCATAAGCTGAACCTTCTTATTATATCAGAAGATGATGGGATATAGTAGTTTTTTAACACAATATATATGCAGCCTGGAAATGCTGCCTTTCATCTAGAAGTGGTTTAGCATGATATCATTTTGCAAAGATGAAGTTAAAAACAAAATTTTGAAAGCAGAATCACAGAACCACAGAATAGTTTGGGTGGGAAGGGACCTCAAAGCCCCCCCAGTGCCCCCCCCTGCCATGGGCAGGGACACCTCCCACCAGCCCAGGTTGCTCCAAGCCCCGTCCAATCTGGCCTGGGACACTCCCAGGGCTGGGGCAGCCACAGCTTCTCTGGGCAAACTGTGCAGTCACATATTCTAGTACATGGCACAAAATTATTGACTCTCTCAAGGGCAGAGAGTCCCTGCAGGGAGAGCTGGACAGGTCAGAGGGCTGGGAATCACCAACCATGGGAAGTTCAACAAGGGGAAGTGCCAGATTCTGTCCCTGGGATGGGAAACCCCAGATGGATGAGCAGACTGGGAATGAGATGCTGGAAAACGACCAGTTGGCCACGAGCCAGCAGTGCCTGGAGCCAGGAGGGCCATCCCTGCCCTGGGGGGCATCAGGAGGGGATTGTCCCGCTCTGCTCTGCCCTGGGGCGGCCTCAGCTGCAATAGTGGGGCAGGTTGGGGGGACACCATGGAAGGGAGAGATTGAGCCATTGGGGAGTGGCCAAAGGAGGGACACGGGGATGGGGAAGGGCCTGGAGGGGAAGGTGTGAGGGCACTGAGGGCACTTGGGGGGCTCAGCTGGAGAAGAGGAGACTGAGGGGAGACCTCATTGCATGTCCAGCTTTCTCAGGAGGGGCAGAGGAGGGGCAGGCACTGAGCTCTGCTCTGTGGGGACCAGGGACACACCCAGGGAATGGCTGGGGCTGTGCCAGGGCAGGCTCAGGTGGGATCTCAGGACAAGGTCCTTCCCCCAGAGGGTGGTGGGCACTGCCCAGGCTCCCCAGGGCAGTGGGCACGGCCCCAAGGCTGCCAGAGCTCCAGGAGGGTTTGGGTGATGCTCTGGGGCACAGGGTGGGATTGTTGGGGTGTCTGTGCAGGGCCAGGGGTTGGACTGGATGGTCCTTGTGGGTCCCTCCCGGCTCAGCATATCCTGGGATTCTGTGACCTGTACTGAAACATGAAACATTAAAGTGTACAGCACTTTAAACACAACTTTAGCTACAAAAAATTAACAGAGCACTAGGGATTAAACACAAATGCAGCTTCCCCATGAGATCATTCATATCTTGGCTGCATAGAAGGTCCATTTCTCCAGAAATACACATGCCCTGGATTTTGCTTAAATGGAGAAATCCATCTTGTAAGTGTCATCAGCACAGTTCCTGAAGGTCCCAAGATACCGCCTGAGCTGCAAACACACCAAATGTCACCGTCAGTCAATCAGGCTCCCAGAAAATATTGATTTATAACAGCATTACACAGTGGAAAGGCATGAGAAATGCAGGCATTATCAGCATCCCCAGCACAGCTGAGTGGCAGAGAAAGTTTGATCTTTATCCTGTTGTGCCAGGGGAGGTTTGGATCGGAAAATAGGGAAAATTCCACCACATTGTCACGTTTCATAATCTGCCCAGAGCAGTGGTGGGGTGCCCGTCCCTGGAGGCATCTCAAAGTCTTGAAGATGTGGGTCAGTGGCGGGCAATGGTTGGACTGGATGATCTCAGAGGGCTTTTGCAACTTTAATAGTTCTGTGATTCTGATATTGTTGAAGGCATCATTTCTAAAGGAAGATATTTTTACACCTGCCAGTCAGCAGTTTGCTCAGAAATTATTTTGTGTCTTTGTTTACACTGCCCAGGTGATTAAATTTGTCCTAATTTGAGCTGCAGAGATTATGTCAAAGTAAGCAAACAGAATTTCAGTGGAGTGGATCAGATTTATCTCCCTGCTAAGATCAGATTAACTCATCAAGATACTTTAATTTTATGGGCCCAGCCAGGCATGTTCAGATACACACCAAGTCTATTGTAAATGACTTCTGGAAGGTCTGCTTTGCAGACACCTTCTGGTTTTAGCCACGTCCATAGACCTGAGGTCATCTTTTGAAATCAGGGACAGCTCCAAGCTTAGGAACAGCTCCTGAAAACATGCTTAGTGGTGTAGCTTGTCCAGGGAGCAGATAATTCATTATTATAACACCCAGAGCTGTCTGCAGGCCACAAAACCCTCCTGGCAGGAGGCTGCAGGGAAAGATAACATTTCACTGGCTGTCTTTAAATCATGTTTTCAGAACAGCAGCAGCATAACTCACATTTACAATATCAAGCAACTTCCATCCATAAAGATCCCAATGTGCTACATAAAGAAATTACCTCCCCTCTGAGCAGAATATGGAATCTTTTTAAAGGTGTGTCTCAACAGTGAAGAAAATTAATATACTTTATTCAAAAGACTTAGGACAGCTTAAATAAGCCAAAGAGAACCACTTTAAATGGAATATGGCTGGAATCTAGGCTTACACTGGTTCCTCTTGGGAAAAAATTATCCCAGAGTCTTTAGTGATGGGAGATAGTCCAAATGGAAAGGCTTCAAGGGAGAGTATTTGCATGAAGTGAAGGGGTTTTTCAAAATTATGTTTTCTTTCTTTTTCGCTATTTTTAATGCTGCAAATGTTTTCAGGCAATGCAGAACACCTGAAGAAGTCTGAACTGGAATCCTACAGTGAATTGCACATGCCATCTACTGCAGAAAAGTAGTTAATACTTAATAAACCACCACAAAGAACACGAGGGAAATGAATCCTATTAAGTGTGAATAATTAAAAAGGGCATTGGATAGCAGTGTGGTTAAGTAGTACCAGATAGAAAAGGTTGTTAAAATTACAATCCTCTGGAAAAGAGAAGGGAAGAGCTGTTGAAAATAATAAACTAATACAGGGCAAATAAAAAAAAGGTATGACAAAACCGCCCACAAACTGCAACAGGTGAAGGAACCTGCAGCAAGTAATAAATAATCAAGGAAGGCACCAAAGAAAGAAACAGGAGGAGAAATAACTTCAAGGTGCAGCACATGTGGGGATGAGAAGGACTTTCCACTGTGACATGAAGAAGCCTCGTCAGGTGCTGAGGCACAGGGAAGGAAGGAAGGCTGAGGGGGCAGAAGAGGAGTGACATGTGTCAAACCCCTCAACAATTCTGCAGAATAACTAAAAGAACAAAAGCTGCTTCTATTCACTGGTGTTCTCCTTAACATTTTTCCTGGGGAGACCTTGGGCTTTTCCAGCAGACCTTGTTGTTTCAGGAGAATGGAGTTCAAAGGATGCCTTTGTTGGCTAAGAAGGAAATTTTCTTCTGGAGCTCTCCATGCCAAACCCAGAAATCCCTGGAGAAGACCAGACCCTGGCACACATGGGCATGGATTTGATGTGTCCCCCTCACTGGTTGGAAGCCCCAGCCTGGCTGGACAACCCTCACTGCAGGAGAAAAGGTCTGATGTTGCTCCTGGACTAAATAGTCTAAATTAAAACACTTGTGTTCATTTGGAGGCCTTGGAGCATCCTGCATTTCCTGATCCTGTTTGTTAATCCATAGGATAAATTACTCTTGGAAACAACATCAGTATCCACAATATTCTGTTTGTCTGCAGTTGGATTTGGAATGTAGGAGGTAATTTATTTTTTATTTTAGAACATACCACCTCCTTGGATCACAACTAAATCCAGAGTCCACAACAGATCGAAGATTGAAAAATTTCCAAGTGTCAGGGAGGGAAAAAAGGAGAGAAATAAGGGGAGAAACCCCAAGTACTTCATAAAAGCAAAACATTAAAGGCCAAAAATTCATAAATTATTGATTGCTTAAGTAATAGATGTGCTGACAGGAGTAGTACAAGTAATTAATTAATTCAATGACCAGACTAAGCAGATAATTGTGTCTCTTCCTCTCTGCTTTCCACATCTCTTGCACTACAGGTAAGTGGCAATGACAAATACTGCACTGAAAACAGTCAAGGGAATGGATAAGTCAGAGAAAAATTCAGGATTCTTTTTCCTGTGACTTGGAGCTGATCAGCGTGAGAATATTTAGACTGAAGAGGGAAAAGTGTTCAGGTAGGTTTTTCTATCTCTGTGCCTCCTGCACAGTAATATTGTGAAGATACACCTTTCAGAGAAGAAAATGTCACCCATCAATAGAGAAAAATCAACTTCCCCTTCTGCTCTTTAGATGACATGTCAGAGTTCACACAGATAATCCAAAAGGCATAATGTGACTATTGCATTTTGCTCCTCAGGCTTTTATTAAAAATATAATTCCATATTGTATGTGTATTGACCCTGTCAAAAATGCCATTTCAGGTGCATCGTATTATTTGCTAATTCCTATTAAGTTCACCAAAGGTTTTAATAATAAAATAGCAGAGGAAACAAAACTCTCTTTCCCTATTTTGACATTGCCATAATGTCCCACTAGAATTTCCACAAACTCAGTTAACCTAAAGTGGGTTTTAAGCAACGGAATAATTCAATTTTTGTTCGGTAAGAACCCCTTAAACTGTTTTTTTCCCATTAAATTGAATAATCAGTTGTTCGGACAGATCCAACGAGGAGTGGCTGATCTCTACCTTTTTAACCACTTCCAAGGCCTCTGATTCATCTTCCACATCCACATGTCCCGTTGGTTTGAGGTGATCCACCAAATTCCCTCACCCCCCCTGCCTTTCCCCTCCCTAGGGAATGGGCTCAGGTTATGCCAGGGGAGGGTTGGATCAGCCGTCAGGCCAAATTTCTTCACCAGAAGGTTTGCCAACAGCCTGCCCAGGGCAGTGGTGGAGCCCCCACCCCTGAGAGTCTTCAAACAACACGTGGAGGTGGCACTTGAGGACTTTAGTGGTGCACCTGGGGGTGGTGCTGGGCTGTTGGTTTGGCTGGATTGGCTTAAAGTCTTTTCCAAACTTAAGAGTCTGTGATTTTATTGTTACTGGGCATCCTGAGGAAAACAGAGCAGGAGCACCTGGACAAGAATGGAAGGGCTCAGGGTTTCAGGTTGTTCTCTTGCCCTGAGCTGTTTTTCCATGACCAAAGCCACCTGTTCTTCAGCACTATCATCTGCATTCCCAGGTTAGTGATCCGTGCTGGGTCATGCCATGTGATCCTGCACTCTCTGATAAGCTCCTGGAAGGTGACTCTGTCCTTAATTATTACTTCTTTTAGCTGGTCCTCAAGAAGTGACAAGACAGTCTGGAGGTGTCTCCATGCACAACATAAACCCAAGTGGCAACGTCTCTACAGCTTGGACCATCTGCACAACCCCATCATGTGAACTTCAGGGATGAAGGGATGCAGAGGAATGTGGGATTATCCTCCCCTCAGCTTCCTGATGGGAACACCGCAACGATCCCTGTGCTGCTGGCACGGAGCAGCTCTGCTTTCCTCACCTCACACCAGGACTAAGTGACAGCAGCCCTCGAGGAGGAGCTTCAGGCAGGTCTGAACCTTCTCCCCCTCCTGCCTGCTCTGTGACCCTGAGAAACCAGAAGTTCTCTCTGGTTTGGACAAGTATAAACCTGAGAATCATCAAATTATTGAAGCACAGAGTCATTGAGGCTGTAAAAGCCCTCTAAGACCACCAAGTCCGACCATCCACACAGCACCACCAGGAGTCTCCCAATATAAACAGATGCCTTCCATTTTAATTCACTTATAAATAACATTAATAATGATAATTAATTATTATTAAAGTAGCAGCTAGTTTTGAGGTGTCTTTAGCATCTTTGAGACGGTTTTGGACTGTAATTGTGTCCTTTGGCTGGTATAAATGACAATTAAATCTGTCAATGCTAAATGTTCCTTGTGGTCCAGATTTCCCAGCTGAGCACCAATTCATTAGTTTATAGTTGTTTACATTAAAAGCTGTGATTTACACTGAGCTATATGAATGTTCTGATGGCAATACAAATAAATTAATGCACTCATACAATTAATTCTATTAATACATCAATAACAAGCTTTTCTAATAGCATATTTCAAGAGTATAAGCAAACTCACTAATAAAAGTTCATATAATACTGACATTAACAAATTAATAGACAAAACATATTTAAAGCCTAGAAAATGTTTTAAAGGAACCTTGAAATGTTTTCAGCAAGCTCGTCTTTAGTGCTCAATAACAATTTTGAGAATATATATAGATGTCTTTTTCAGCATAGTCAACTTGCCATGTCTCATTCAGTGATAAAACAACTTATTCTAATTGTGACTAATTTCCTGAGTTAATAAAAACAAACCCCATCAAACAACAGAGATCTTAGTTCACTGACATTCCAAATAATGGGAAGGTGGAGGAGGAATGAGAAATCAGCTGTACTGTTTAAGAAATGCCAACTTTTCTTCTCAAACCAGGATGTCACAGGCAGTGGTTTTTCTTCAAGGAAATCGTGGATGATGTGAAAGCTCCAATTTTTACAGAAGACAAGAAAAATCACATTTTTAAGTAGAAGAAACAGAAAATACTAACTGCTAAACCACCCTCTATCAGGTTTCATCCATGAATTATGATTAAACCCTTTGTCCTGTTCATAGGACCAGGAACTAAACCCCAGCCAGTGTCATTGTGGCACAGAAAGAGAATATTTTTGTTGCATGTTTTCCTACCTGTAATGTCAACAACAACTCCTTGTTCCCAAACTCCACACCTATTTCCAAGGCAAATCAAGCCACAACAAATGAGCATTTGAAAAGATATTGAAATACTGACAACAGAATAATAAACCCCACATCAACTCCCTTGGGGTTTGTGTGTGTTTGTTTGTGTTTCACATGCTGTTCTGAGAAAAAACTGAAGCAAATCCAAGAAAGACCTTTCAGATTGTTCCTTTCACCTTATTTTGCATCATTTGGGTAAAAATCATTCATTATCTGTTACACTTTCCTTCTTAATTGCTTTTCAAAATATTTTGAGTTGATAGGAAATATTGGAATCTTGTTCCAAACCTTTTGTTTCATTACCTGTGACATCCTGAAGAGAAGAGTGAGCTCCCGGAGGCACAGGAAACGTGCAAATAAGGCAACAGCATTTCCAAGAGATGCTCACCAGAAGTCAAAACACAGTCCATGAATGGCATGGTTATTTCTCAGTGTCCTTGTGGGTTTCAAAACTAAATTGCTGTTATTGAAAAGGCAAACAGAAAAATCTCTGAGATGAGATTGATAATTATGCCTGAACTGTAGGTCGGTCTCTCAATAAAAGCTAATTTATTTGCCTACAAATTGGCTATTCCATTACTTTAAGTGGAGAGGCTTAGCAAGCCCTGCACTGAGTGCAGCTTTTATATCTCTGAGTGCATATATTTACACACTGTCACCTGTGCAGGTGCTCTGCTGAGACCCCACCTGGGTCACTGGGTGTACTTCCGGTGTCCCAAACATCAGGAAGACATGGAAATGTTGGGGCAAGCCCAGAGGAGGCCGCCAAGTTGCTGAGGGAACTGGAGCAGCTCCCTATGGAGACAGGCTGGGAGAGCTGGGGCTGTTCAGCCTGGAGAGGAGAAGGTTGTGGGGAGACCTCAGAGCCCCTTCCAGGGTCTGCAGGGGATACAGGGAAAGCAGAGAGGGGCTTTTGAGGAACAGGAAAAGGGGGGACAGGTTTAAACTGAAAGAGAGACCTTAGAGCCCCTTCCAGGGCCTAAAGGGGCTTATAAAAGAGAGGGACAATGACTTTTTACAAGGGCAGGTAGTGAGAGGACAAGGGGGGATGGTTTCAAACTGAAATAGAAGAAATTTAGATTAGATGTCAGGAAGAAACCCTTCCCTGGGAGGGCGGGCAGGCCCTGGCACAGGGTGCCCAGAGAAGCTGTGGCTGCCCCAGCCCTGGGAGTGTCCAAGGCCAGGCTGGATGGGGCTTGGAGCAACCTGGGCTGGTGGGAGGTGTCCCTGCCCATGGCAGGGAGTGGCACTGGGTGGGCTTTGAGGTCCCTTCTAACCCAAACCATTCTATGATTCCATGATTTGGGAACATGGGTTAGTGGTGGCCTTGGCAGTGCTGAGTCAAAGATTTTAGAGGTCTTGATTCCTTGAGTCCATGATTTCATATTATTCAGAGGTGATGTGTGATAGGTGTGTATGTAAGAACTTCCTAACCTTCTTGGACATCATCTTTCCTTTCCTTTCCTTGCCTCATCTTTACACCCCCAGAGAGCTCTGGCTTTGCCTGGAGTGTGTCTGATTTGCACCAGAGCTAAGGACAAGCAGAGGGATATTAGCAAATCCTTCTGAGTCCTGGAAATGTAAAGGCCTAAACACAGGATTGTGGAAAATCTTGCCCTGGAGGTTTTTAGGGTGAGTTCAAGGCAAGGAGTAGCTGTCAAAATAGCCAAATCTTGGGGTGCTGCAGGGAGTGATCAGCTAATCTTGGGATCCTTTCCTGCCTCTGCATTTCTATTATTTCATGTGCTGTGCCAGAGCTCCAGGAGTGCTTGGACAACATTCCCAGGCACAGGGTGGGATTGTTGGGGTGTCCGTGCAGGGCCAGGAGCTGGGCTGGATGACCCTTGTGTGTCCTTTCCAGCTCAGTGCCCTCTATGATTCTATACTTCTACTTTTGGCTTTTAATTTTGCCATCTCTGTTTCTCATGATTTCTCACAGTCAGCACATTATTTTCCTGCCCATCCCATCAAAATGTCTCTTTTCCTTCTCCAGAAAGAAACTTTTCCCTGATGTGTCTATCCCTGACTTAGCAGAACCATCACCAACACACTCCTTTGCTTAGGCAACAACCCAATGTTTTAAACCCCTTGATGTTGTTGTATGAAGTGGTTCCAATAAACAAACCCACCGCTGATTTTGTGCTGGGTTTCTCTGGCGTTTTTCTCCTTTCTTCCTGTTTCCGATGGCATTTCATTACCTCATCACTTCTGAAACGGGTTATTGCACGCCCTCAGCACCAAAAGGAGGGTGAAAGACAGAACATGTTCCCAGCTGCAATCCAGAACAGAAAACACTTCTTTCATTCCTTCATTCCGTGGGCTATAAATGCGATTTGGAGGAGGAAAGAGGAGCTGGGAAGAAAAAATTCCGGTTTATATCCGTCTTCCTCATTTTGGATATAGTGCCCCGGACTCAGCAGCACGCCTGTTGGTTTGCAGGAGCCTGCAGATGAAATGCATCTCTCAGTAAATGAGATCCTCACTCAAAAAAAGAAAGATTACTGAGCTGCAGGTATTAGATGTGTGTGGGGGTTGAATTTTAATTTGAGCACTTTCTGCTGCTGTGAATCCTCTGCATGAGTTACAAAGCAACAAATACTCTTTACTGCTGAAGCAACACCTTAAGATGTGAACTCCATCTCCTAATTAACATTTTTTTCCTCATTGCATGTTCTGAAGCTCTGTATCCAGTAAAAAAGAATTCCACTACTTAGTGCATGGATAAAATCCCCCTATTTTCCCTTGTTTCCATCTTCCAGACAGGTTTGCTGCTTTCATTTGTGTGCATTTTGATTAAAGAGCTGCACAGCCAAAAGTATGACATGTGAGATGATACAAGTGTGGTGTAGCTTCAGTACTTTCAATGTAGCATTAAACAAATTAAATCATTAAAGGATGTAGATTCCCCAGAATTCTCTTTGATTAGGAAGTTGCTTTTCTTATTGCTGTACATTGGAACACCTTCCTGAAAATAAATACCCCAAGGACTGGGAATGGGCATTAAATCTGCTCTCAGATATGGAATTTCAGATGAACTGTGGTTAAAGCAGGACAGGATGAAATGAGCTCCACATTTCCCTTTATTGCTACTGCCATTCTGGGGATACCTTTTAATAAATTATTTCCAGCTCTATCAAAGAAGTGCTGCTCAAAAGTGCAGGGGAGAAACAAAGCGGGTACCATTTCCTAGAAACAGCTTTTAATGGGTCGAGAGTAGAAATGGAAGGGTCTTTCTGAAGTTAACATGATTTTCCCCAGTAATAAAACACCCTGATAAAACCCAGTTGGAACTGTGGTCTTATTTGCCATTTGGAAAATATAAAAAAACAACCTTTTTTCATTTGTCAGTATTATTCCTGAGCTCCCGTGTACTGAAGCATTTATCAAAATGTCTGTCCCAAGGTGTTCTTTTCTGTGTGCAGCCTGAAATTGCTAAAAGTACAAAACAATAACTTATTAATTAGAAGCCAGAAGTTTGTTCTGAAGTTTTCTTGTATTTCTCAATCCTGTCACACACTTTAAAACATATTATTGTTGCTTTTAAGCATACTGGACTGTGAAAATATAGAACATTCTTAAATAAATGGATTTTTTTTTTTTTTTAGAAAAAGGCCCACAGGCTACATATCTCTAATTTTCTGATAATGCAAACTGACATTCTAATTAGAAAATGTGTGTTTTCTATCAAGGACCACTGCAAGGTCTGACTTTCTTTTCCTCCTTGACTCAAGGATTAAGATAAAATTAGAGGGTGGCAACTGCACAAGTGGCTTCCTGTTCTGGCCAGGATGTGCTGCCTGGATGAGAGTCACTAGGAGGAATTCCAGGAATTTGCTGTCTTTAGTAAGAACAACCTGTATGCAGTTAGAATAAAAATAAAATAAAAAAAAAAAAACTCAAATAACCCCTCAAGGTTTTAATTTGTGATCAAACACACAAAATCTAAAAGAATTGAAAACTACTGAGCAGCAAAATCAGGGTCAATTAAGCACTAAAAGGTGTTTTGTGAGGTCTTTTCATCCTTCCCCATGAAATTCAGGTTAGGAAGGATTCTTTCATCCCACAGCACAAGTGATGTGTGAGAATGATGGTCCTCCAAGTGAAGTTGCACTGTCTATATGGCAGGCAAAGCTGCATATAAAGTGTTTTAGGAGGTCTTTTACTATCTTTTCTTCCAGGAAAGAATTGCTATTTCTCCCCGTGGCTGGATAAGGGATTCAGTTTGGGGACTGTATTTCACTGCTGCTCACCAGACTTAGAGACATGTCCTTTTTGCAGCTGACAGGAAACATTTAAATTGTGAGGGCTCGAGTGATTGCTCTTCCAGCTTTTCCTGAGTTAGTTTCCTGTGCCAACTTGACTCTTTTCTGCTTGTTTGAGGGCACTGAGGAACTTTCCAATCCCGGAATTCTTCCTGTTATTTCCTATATATGGATTAAAACATTTCTGGTCAGTTTTTTTTCCCCCTCGCGTGTTCAAGCTCAGCGTGACTCTGCAAAGGGCTCTGTTTCTACACCAGGGAGTTCAGTGTCTGGAGTTCCCACAGATGAATTAAGAGCTACAGACATAATTCAGTGAGTTTTCCTTTCAGAAAACAGATATTGCACATCAGAAGAGCCTGATATTCTTCCTATGATCGAGTTAGTTCAGGTCCACTAATATTGTCATGAGGAAGAAGCTGTGAGTTTTCCTTTTAAGAAAAGGAGTGAGTTGAGATTGGGATTCTTAAAAACACAGCACCAAGATAATTCTTTCTGCATCCCACTGTGTGTGGGGGTGGTCCTTTTCTCCAGCTGCTTTTCATTTTGATATTTGCTGTCTAAAGGGTTTGTTACAAGCAGTGAGAACATACAAAAGCCCATCGCCCTCCTGAAATCCTGTGTGAAAGTGCAGTGACCACAACAAAGATATTCCACCTCTTGGTTTGACTTTCTCTGCAATAAAAGTCAAAACTCCAGTCTGGAATCACACTATGCACAAATCCCTGACATGCCTCAGAGCATTTGTGGCTCCACATGAGGCTGCAGGAAGTGTTAATGTCACCTCTGCTTTGGAGGGCTGTAATTTCAGGATTTGGCCTGAAGAAGTTCCGTGATTAACTCTTCTTGTTTAATGTGTTCCCTTCGCTAAAAGCCTTGCTTGCAGAAGTTCAGCAAATATTGGCTTTTCTGGAGAGGTAAACATTCAAACTGCTGAAGTAGCATGTGTATCCATCAGATACTTCCCTCTTTCCACTTAAAAGCACCTCAGAGCTTCTTTTATGGAAAAGAAACCCCATGTAATGAAGGGCCAAGAACAATTGTCATTCATCCTGTGAGTCACAAAAGAACTGCAAACACATCAGCTGGTCCAAGGGCTTTGTATCAAGGAGCAGAAAGATAAAAAAAAGCTTCACAGACAAGAGTGTCTCCTCCAGCCTGTGAGGAAAGCAAAGCCCTGGGGAAACCAGACATTTCCTGTGCTGGGAGCAGCAACTTTCAAGAGCAGCTTGGGAAAGGGACTGTCCCAGTGAATGGCTGGAGGGCAACCACAAAATACCAGCAAAGAACCCTGGCAGACTGTGCCAAGACCAGTGAAACTGGCTTGGGTTGATGGGAACTGAACACAAAGTGGAATGTCAGTGACGGTCTGAGGCAGATATTTGGCCTCCTGAGTGAACTTGTGCTGGTATGGCTTTTCCACAGGCCCATTTATCCATGTGGATCCAAAAGATTGGTCCTTTGACCTGCAGAGCAAGGCCTGGGGTTTACTGTCTCTCCACCTGATACACACAGACCTGAGAGCAACAGTGGACTCTGACACAGTTGATGGTTATTTTGGGAAAATGCATTGCAGTTGGATTTAGGGCCACAGAGAGAAGTGGCAGCCACAGATATTTGGCCTCCTGAGTGAACTTGTGCGGGTATGGCTTTTCCACAGGCCCATTTATCCATGTGGATCCAAAAGATTGGTCCTTTGTCCTGCAGAGCAAGGCCTGGGGTTTACTGTCTCTCCACCTGATACACACAGACCTGAGAGCAACAGTGGACTCTGACACAGTTGATGGTTATTTTGGGAAAATGCATTGCAGTTGGATTTAGGGCCACAGAGAGAAGTGGCAGCCACAGCTCTGTGTCTGCCTTACCAATGTATTCACTGAGAGATGAATTCTGTCTCTCTGAAGAGGCTGCACACCTTATTTTGGATTTATGCATGAATGAGATGGTAAACCCTTTTCACTTGTACACTGGGCAACTTGTGTGTGGGAAGGGGGAACACAGAACCTTGTGCCTAAATAAAGGTGATTATTGCAAGTGTAAAACCCTCATTCCTTTTATTATCTTGGGGTGGTTTATTTGTTTTTTGTTATTAAGCACTACTGCGTTCCTTTCCCCTCTGAAACTCCCCAAAACTGGGGTTCTCTGCCCTGTTTATATTTCAGAGACGTGACACCAGATGGGACACTCAACACATCATCCCAGAGCCCAGTGAAAGCCTGCTCCAGATGGTGAAGAGAATATTGCTAAATATGCCTGCAAGGTATTTGAGCACAGCATGAGAGACAGGCAGAACAAACAGGAAGGGGGAAAAAGCAGGATAAACAACAGCTGAGAAAAGGCTGCCTTTTTCTGGAGGCTCCAGCCATAGTACAGCTTGTGTCTGAGGGGACACATGGAGGTGGGGGCAAAGAAATGTTGATTACAGCAGAGCAAGAAATCTGGTTTACAGCAGAGCAAGAAGTGTTGATTACAGCAGAGAACAAGACAAAGGAGATGGTAATGCAGCTCTGGTGATGGTCCTCCCAGCTCATCTCCAATGCTGCTCAAACCAAAGCCCCACCACGGGGCTCTTTTATAAAGAAAATTCATTAAATTTGAAGATATTTAGTTAAAACTGCTTTTGTGAGCTGGGTTTTGGGAAAAGGCAGCCAGTTTCCAGAGAGACTGCACTGGATTTTGCTAAAGGCACATTTTGCTGTGTTGCCTCTCTAAACCATGTTGGCTGCTGTGCAATGAGCACGGGTTAGAGGGAGGGCTGGAGTGCTGGAGGCTCAGGAAACAGCAAGATCTGCCTCCTTTCAGGTGCATCCCCTCGAACAAAGCCTACAGCTGTGCCCAGACCTTGCAAAGCTTGTTAATTTATGGGAAGAGCTATATCCTGGGAAATTTTTAATTCTTTGCTTCAGCTTTAGTGGATTTCAATGCCCTGATGGTTCTCTACTGACTTCTTTGCTGGAGTGTTTTGGACAAGGGGTAGAAACCCTCAGGTCTTTCAACTTTTAGAAGAGGATAAACTGTGCTACAAATATTTTTAAGCTTGAAAAAGACTGTATGAGTTGTGAAATCCCTAAGCCTCTTCCCAGATTAGAACTCTGTTGTTTTAAGCAGTTGCTGGCTGGAAAAAAATCAAGGAATGAAACTTTATTATAAAAGAAAAAGCCCAAGGGCTGAACTAAAAGATGATTCTTCATTCTTTTCATGGGGTAATAGCAAAGCATAGAATCCCAAAATGATTTGGGTTAGAAGGGACATTAAAGCTCATCCCATCCCACCCCTGCCATGGGCAGGAACACCTTCCACCAGCCCAGGTTGCTCCAAGCCACAGCTTCTCTGGGCAGCCTGTGCCTCAGAGTTAGACAATTTTAATTGCCAGTATTTCAGAAGCTGTGGAATCCTTTAAAAGATTCTATTTCCCTACACTTTACAGGGAAAGAATTTCTCTCTACCCTTTGTCCAACTGCTTTTCTCTTGTAAGGCTCTTTCTCCAAACTTCAGCTCATTTTATTGTACTCAAGATAAAGTACAGCTTTAGGAATTGGACTGGAGGTAGAGGAGGGGAAACTGATGGTCTAGTGAAATACTGAGGGGTACAGGACAGCAGAGCCAAGGGAAAGGGGACCTTATCACACCTTTAGACAAAGTCCTATTTTATAAAAACCTCGCTGAGGCTTTCAGAAAATGCACAAGAGCATTGTCTGCTTGGGGAGATAAGTTTTCTCATCCACCTGAGGGAATGAAACCCAGCATCCCCACCCTGAGTGCACAAAGCCCTAGTCATTAAGTTTTTCAGGAGAGCAGCCTCGCTGTGCTAGTGTGCAGTGAAAAATTAATGTGATCCAGGAGAAAAACACCAGGAAGGGAACACAACCCAGAGGCAAGAGTGCTTGTGATGCTGTTCTGCTCTTCGCTCTGAAGAGTCTTGCTGTGGTTTCTCTGAAACTTTGATTAGTTGGCAGCGCATTATAAAGACCACACCAAGCTGCTGAGCTTTCTGGAGGGCACAGTGTTTCTAAACCTCTCTGGAAGCTCGCTGGGGATGCTCAGAAACAAACTGGAAAGCAGCTATGAAGTCAGTTATTGTCTAACCTCGGGGTTAGTTAAGAGAGGGTGTGTAGAACTCTGCTCCAGACTTCATCAAAGCTGAATTTAGGAAACAGCACTGGGAGCCACAGAGTGGTGGAGAGGCTTGGGTTTGGGATGGCTGTAATAACAGGGCTGGAAAAAGAAAGGCAGCTCATTTCCAGCATCAAAGGCAGCATTATGGCATGACACTGCTTTGGGAATTATAGCTTGGACTGTCCGAATTCTCCACTTGGATCTAAATATCAAATCCAGATCAAATATCCATGTGAGCTAAAGAAAGCCAGGTAGTTTATATGATGCCCTTTTGGTTTAATGAGAGAATCATTATCAGTTTTCCTTTCAATTCTCCTCCTTTCTCTGGTTTTGTGTCCACCTGTCACCTGTTCCTCCAGGTCCTGAGGTCCACGGGATCAGATCCCTGAGGATAAGGGAGAAGTGGGGATTGCAGGAAGGAGTCAGCATTCCCAAGGCTTTCCCAAGCCCATTTGGTGTTTCCCCCTGTTCATGCTGAGTCTGCTTGAGGTCACTCCTGTGCACACACCAAGACGCGCTGCTTACTTTGTAGAGCTGCAAGTTAAACATTATACACAAAATTTACCACCTATTTTATGTAGTTTGCATAGTTTGTGTATGCAAACATCTGTGATTTATGTTTATGACCACTGGATCAGGGTATCATGCTGTGCTTGGACTTTAAGTCGTGGGCTTACCTCTTGTGCGTTTTCGGGAGCTTTTGTAACAATGCCGTTTGGTTTGGTTGGTTGGAGGTTTTATTAAGGCGATTTTTAACACTTAAAATTTTGTAGCTGTAGAGATTTTGCTGATCACCTAAATAATGTTTTACTTGCACCATTTAATCATGTAGATGTCCTGGGATCATTAACAGTTTGTTCTGGAAAAATTCTGACCTCCTGGAAGGCGCACAGGGACAGAACAGACACAGTGCTTGGGTGACCATGAGAACAATAACCTCAGGATTGTTTCCCATCACAGTTATTTCACATCACTCACCCCACTTTCATTTTACTTGGAATTTCTGCTCAGTAATACAAGCACATGTCACACAAATGTGTCCCAAGTTTTGGTGTAACAGATTTACTAAGCACTTCCAACAGGAAAAAATACCTGATATCAAATATAACACATAAACCTGACATAAAATGCAATTAATACGGGTGTCCATGATTTAGTTGTTTACAAATATTGATCAATAATATGAAAGCAGAGCTATTTAAACTTCTTTTTTTTTTCTATCCAGACTATCAAACATGGCAAAACCCATAATGCATTACAAAATGGCAAAGAGTACTTCAGATCTTTCTTTGTCTGTAAAGGCGTTTTTAATTGAAACGTGTTAAATTGATTGGTATTAAATAAGAGAAGGATTTTGCAAATGCAAAGGGCACAGATATGCCATTCTGGAATAGCTGTGCAAGCCCCATAGTGGGTAGAAATTCTATAGATTTCTGTTTCACAACATGAAATACAGAGAAATGGCTGCTCATTCCTACAAACATAAAATACCAGGAAAAACCTCTGGGTCTGACCTACGGGAAGGCTGGAGACACGAGGCCACTGTCCACGATCCTCGGTGTTTGGAGTAAACAATTTATTTGCATTCTGAAGATGAGCAGAAATCCCTCTTTAAAAAGTCAAGAAGTATTAATGGGAGCAGAGCAGAGGTTATCTCATTACCTTGGAGGGCCAGGAAGGGAGGATTTGGAACAGCAGTGCAGGCGCTGATTAATGTAAGAGGTTAATAAGGGGCAGGATACACAGAATTATCTCATAATATGGGCATTAAATTTAAAGAATTCAAAGCCTCAATAAGAAAATTATTCACAATTGCTAATATTCTCTGATGCTGGTGAATATGCAGCTGCATTTGAAAGTGCCTGGAAAAACAAGAAAACTCTTGTTTTGAGGCAAAATTATTGGAGTCTATAAAAGTAATAGAATGAGGATGCATTGTCAGCCACCTGCTGGTATTTGTTTTATTTCATTTAAAAATACCTATATTAGAGCTTTGCATTTTTTTTTTTTTATTATTTTCCCTAATTTTTCACCTTCCTCAGATGGATCTTCCAATTTCTGAAATGAACTGAAACCCACATGTTAAAGAAAGCCAAGAGAAAGACGTTGAACAAATGTCCATAAGGAATCAAACTGCTGAAATCACCTGTAGGTACCACATTTTAATTTATTAAATCCATTCAAGGCTTGGAGGCCTTTTCATTTTCCTGTTGATTTTTGGATATTGTCAATTCTGTCTCTCATGAAGTGGCCAGAGAAGATCATGACATCATTTGCTCTACCTGGAGTGTTTCATTGCTTCTCCCAGGCAACTGTTGATGGAAAGAGGGGAAATGACCTTAATTTGTGGCAAGGGAGGTTGGATATTAGGAAAGGTTTCTTCATGGAAAGGGTGGTCAAGCACTGGAAGGGACTACCAGGAAAGTGGTGGTGTCACCATCGCTGGAAGTGTTTGGAAAATGAGTAGATGTGGCACTTGTGGACGTCATTTAGTGGGAATGGTGGGATTTGGTCAAAGGTTTGATGGTCTTGGAGGTCTTTTCCAAGCTTAATGGGTCCATAAATCCATGATTCAGAGACATGACCAGGGATAAGCAATGGTCCTGCATGGCTTCTTCTGAACGTGCCCATGCACAGATGGGAACTTTCAAGAGACTTGGTTGTCCAGAAGGGAAAGAAAGAACAGCCAAAGCCCTCTGAGTGAGAAAGATGACATCAATGTGGCTTTTGCCTCCAAAACTCCATACATTTATGAAAACAGCTAAATGGAAAAAATCCCATGGGAAAAAAAGTGTCATCTGCAGAACTGATTGTTCTGTCGATCATCGGGCTCGGCTGTGACTCTAAATTCCTACCTCTTAGGAAATTCTAATTACAATTCAGAAGTCCAGCCTTGACTCTTTCACTCACGAGCCCAACCTGCCACTCTGAAGACATTTGGAATTAACAGTGGAGTCTGATTTTCCTGTTCAGTATTCATGTTAGTAACTTCCCAGGAAATCACCCCTATGACATCCATAACAGCCATTCATGAAGAAAATCCAATGGAGTTCGATGTGACTTGTATTGCTAAAACATTTTTCAATTCAGTCAGGCCATTAAAAACCACTGATGTTAATTACAAAGGTGTCAGAGTGTGCTTAATTGACATCTAATTTGCACAGGGGTAACAGAAGGCAAAGCAAACCTTAAGAGGTATGAAAGTGTTTTCTCCAGGAATATCCATCTCTCTGTCAGTGAAATACGTGTGAGAATGTCCTTCATTCTAGATCGGAATTTGCCAATAAACTTGTCTATAATGAAAGATTTTGGTTCCAGCTGGGGAAGAATATATTATATATAACATATAATGTACAGTCCTACTTTGAGCTAACACAGGTTCCTGAAAGGAGGTTGTGGTGAGGTTGGGACAGGACAAGAGGAAAAGGCCTCCAGTTGAACCAGGGAAGGTTTAGATTGGATATTAGGAAAAAATTCTTCACTTAAAGAGATATCAGGATTTGGAACAGGCAAGTGCAGGGCAGTGGGTAAGTGCTCAGAAAGTGTGTAGAAGTGGTGCTTGAGATATTGTTGAGTGGTAGAGCTGGAACCATCAGGGTAATGGTTGGATTCAATCATCTCAGAGGTTTTTTTTCAACTTTAATGGTTCTCCAATTTTATAACACGTTCAAATAAACCTCTAGAATTACCTTTTTTATTTAATATCCCAGGCTGTGATTTATTTCCTGCACATGTGTCAGTGTATCCTTTCCCTTGTCATCACATCTTGAGTTTCGAATCTGAGTATGAGAAACAAACTGATTCTTAGAGGAGAGAATGGGTGGTGGATGAGACAGCTTTGTTAACTGGAGCCAATTACATGTGTAATTTAAAGGAGGGAGAAATCACTTTCTAACCTGTGCTCATTGAAGTCAATCAGCAAGTGGAGCTGGATCCTGCTGAAGCAGCTTCTCACTGATTTCAGTGCAACCAGCTTTTCTTTAATTAGTTTTTATTTATTTCAGGATAATACAAAATAACATATGCAACACATTTAAAAGAATTCTTCCCCTTTTAGAGTGCTAAGTTGGAAGTAGAGTTCCTTTGCATAATTGCATTAGTAAACAGATTAATTTACATTTTAATTTACATTAGCAGTGTAATTGGGATTCCAAAGTGTAATATACAGGAAGGAATGAAAGCAGGAACAAAGTCCCACAGCCACTAAAGGATGGAGATACCAGACTCCAATTAAGACATTCTTTTGTCAAGCCTTATCTCTGAGGTTTGCAAGATTAACTTAAAACAAAATGGTTGCCTTTTATCTCCCCTAGTACTGGTTTTAATTCCACAACTTAAAAGGATTCCTTTGGAGATTAATGCGAGGAAGGCAATTTCTTCTGCTGTGTCTTCCCAGTAACATTGGCCATATTTTGGGATAAATGATGTAGCTAAAAGGAATATTAATTCTGCCTCTGTGCTCCTTACTCTCACCTCAGACAGAGTTCCTTTATAAAGCACGACTTGTGAAGCTCCTTGTTTACTCTTGAGTTTCACACACTGAGTAACACATCCCAAGAAGTGGTTATACACTGTGAGGAGTAAACATGTTGGTGTCATGCAAGAGCACGATTATTTCTGTAAGAATTCCCGGCCAACTCCCTATTTGTGAAGCTGAGAGGGAATTTTTGCACACCCCGTTTGTGCCCTGGGGCGATGGGACCCTGGGGGGGGTCAGGAAGGGCATTGGCAGCAGATCAGGAGGGGCTCCTGCCCCTCTGCAGCCCTTCAGAGGGGTTGGATGGGTTGGAGAGGTGGGCAGAGAAGAACCTTCTGAAATTCAACACAGGCAAATGCAGGTCCTGCACTTGGAAAAGAACATCCCCAAGTACCAGCACAGGCTGGGGGTGACCTGCTGGGAGCAGCTCTGGGAGAAGGGCCTGGGGCTCCTGGGGGACAACCAGCGGTCCCTGCCCAGCCGTGTGTCCTGGGGGCAAGGAGGGCAATGGGACCCTGGGGGGCAGCAGGAAGGGCACTGGCAGCAGGTGAGGAGGGGCTCCTGCCCCCGTGGCCAGCCCTGGCAGGCACATCTGCAGGGCCGTGCCCAGCCCGGGCTCCCCAGCACAGCAGGCACAGGGAGCTCCTGCAGCGGGGCCAGCGCAGCCCGCGGAGATGCCCAAGGGCTGGAGCAGCTCTGGGAGCAGCAAAGGCTGAGGGAGCTGGGGCTGTTCAGCCTCCAGAGCACACCCTGAGAGGGCACCTCCCCATGGGGGGCAGTGCCTGCAGGGAGGGGGCACAGCCCGGCCCAGGCTCTGCTCGGGGGGCCCAGCCATGGCACGAGAGGGACGGGCAGGAACTGAAGCCCAGCGAGTCCCACCTGCCCAGCAGGGACAACTTCTTGGCTGGGCACTGAGCCAGCCCTGAGCAGAGACCAGAGAGGGGGGAGTCTCCTCCCTGGGGATATTCCAGCTCCCTCTGGACACAGTCCTGTGCCATGTGCTCTGGGATTGAGCAGGAGGTGGGACCAGGTGAGCCACTGTGGGCCCTTCCAGCCTGACCCATCCTGGGATCCTGCACAAAAGAGCCTCCCTCTGAGTTCAAGCATCAAAAGGAGCCCCAGTGAAGCTAATTAGCTTCTAGGAGAGTAGAAAATAGAAAGTTCCAGCTCAATAGTTTATTAAAGGTGGGAAACTGCTGGTTTGGAGCATACAGAACGGAATCTGACAGGAGCCCAGAGGACACAGAAGAAGCGAGTCAGTAACAAGGCTGAGCCTGAACAAAGTGTTAGCCCGAAGATCCAGAACCCCAAATTAAACCAAGAGCTCTGCAGACTTGGAAGCAATTATGGCTTTTTCATGCAATAACAGAAACCAGATTGTCACCTGGGTGAATCAGTCCCTACAGGCAGAAGTCAGTGATCACACATGAGATGCTGAAAAGCCAAGGAGACTAAGTGAAAATGTCCTATTTGAAACTATTTTTAATCTAGAGATTTTAGCAAATTAACTCTAGATGGATGTTCGTGACATGTGAAATACATTTTCAGGAAGATGATCAAGTCATCAAATTACATCAAATACATATCTTACCAAGCTTATATGCTTCTAATATTTTCTGGATAACTTGGTTTTCTATTCTTGCAATTATTAACAGCTTTTTTCACAACAAAAGGTTTTACTGACCATGCCAACCAAATGTCTTGTTCCTACAACCACCTTGCACTGACCCTGAACAAGAAAGTTTTGAATTTGCCAATTGTCATTCTTCACATTTTCAATGAATTAAAGGTATTTACTCATCCTGCAAGGAAGAGCTGTGTGCTAAATAGGGCACTGCTGGACTTTGTGAGGCACGAGCACTGCAAAGCACCTGGGATTGCATTTGGGACCTCTAACGGCCAGGTAGAGTTAAACAGCACCCCTTATATTAAATCCAGTATCCAAAATATGGTTACAAATTCGGGAATTAGACCCTTTTTGACTATTTTTATTGTCCCATCTTTTGAATTCAGTAAGAAATTGGCTCCATGTCCCAGTCCCACAATTGTACTGGAGGGAATATTTTTAATCAGTGTTGAGCTTCCCTCTTTCAAGCTCACTGACTGCTGCTTCAGTATTGATATTGAACTAGGAAAACAGGTTTATTTCCTTTATTTCCTCGTCTAAATTTTTAATTTCCCAATTTCTGTATTTCCTAATCTAATTTCCTAATAATGTTCTTCTTTGCTGGCCTGCCTTGGTTCTTTCCCAGCATTTTATATTTGCATGGATTTTCTCATATTCTATGATGTGTATTAATCTGATGAACGTTCCTTCACAGTGATTGCTTCCATCACTCCTTTTTGAAACTCCACATTCCACAGTTTCTTCTTGGAAAAAGAGGTGGGATGAGTACTGTAAATCAGACTTCAGACATGTAATGATATAAAGTAGTTATTGTTCACATTTTATTCCTGCTACAGAATCAAATAAAGCACTTGAAAATGTCATTATCTGAAACAGCTTGATAGAGAACTTTTGAAGAGAATTACTCAGTTATCATGAGATATTAGAACTGACCTGCAAAGCCAAACAAGTAAGAATTAAAATGCTCTGGTTCCATGATCAAACATTATCTTGAAATTCCTCTCTCCCATTGAGTTCAAAAGTCATCACAGAGTGTATTGCAGTATTATTTTGTCTTTAAAAACAACTTTAAGTGTATTAGCTTTTTAATAAATAAAATAAAACAAAACAAAACAAAATAAAATAAAATAAAATAAATACTGTACAACCTGTAGCTAGACTAAACCACAAGACTAAGGCAAGTTAATCCTCAGAATTCCTTCATGGCTTTTGTACTCAGCTCTCAGTGCCTCCTAAGGTCCCCCCAATATTTACTGTATTCTTTTCTACACTGACCTCAAATACGAGTTCCAATTCATAAATCACAGCCTGATACAAACGTTTTTCTTGGTGAATAGCACTTCTTTTTTTGAAGAGGAATATTGAAGTATTCTAACCAAATTTAGCTCCTAAGTGAAGTGGGGGGGATGGGTTTGGCTGTGTTTGGTGTCAGGGCACACGTGGGCTGGTTTTCCCGAGGCTGGGAGCCAGGCAATCTGTGCCCAGCAGGCCCTGGATGTGGAGAGGGAAGTGAACTCTGCTCAATGTGCACATACATGAGCAATCCTGTTTGCCTTGGAATGTGCACGTTTTCCCTTGGCTCTGGTGTAATGAAGCATGCATATATATTTGACAAAACATTTAGTCCTACATCTGGTGTTTCCCTTGCTTGGAATCTGTCATCCTGCTCTGATTTTTCAGTGCCATAAGAATATTTTGCCTGTGAGCCATTTGACTTTTTTACCAAGGTACACAGCCAACAGCAGAAATCACATATTGCTCATGCATTAAACTCAAACTCAGTAATTCCTGAAAAGCTTTGCAACAGACTTTTTGGTTTAATTTAGCAAACCCAATGTGCCAGGAGGTAATTGCATTGGCTGCAGGTTACGGTGTGATTTAATCAGCCAATGAATGTTGGCGTTGGAAGATCATCACAATCACACCTGGGCTGACAGTAATTAATGAAGTAAAAATGAGCCACTGAGCGTGATCTGGGACTTGTTGCCACAGTGCCCAGGCTCACATTGGTGAGGTTAATTCCCTTGGGATGAGCATTTCTTACCTGTATGTACAGGCCTCCTTAGAGGGTGAAGACTCTTGTGAAGCCTGGTCTGCATTTAGTGATGCATTACAGAGTGTGGAGTTTTAATAAGTGCAAGAAAGGAGCCTCACTTCCTCAGCCCCCTGCACTGTTTAGTACCTGCACAAATAATCTTAAGATTTATCTAAAAATCTAAAGGCTGAACAAATGTTACTTGGCATAGTTTGAAGTAACTCTAATTCAGCACCTCTGTCTTATACAGAACAAATTTGCTGCAGTGTCTACAGCCTGGCTGCTGTGCAGGCTCTCTCCCAGTCTGTGAACTGCCACAAAATCAGCCTCCTAACTTTTTGTTCCTGGCCATGGCTTCAGTAATGTTTTTAAAGAGCTGCGAATGGCTGTGTATTCCAGATTCTTGCAGAAACCGCCTTTGAAAAAGTCATCTGTTGACAAATGATGTCTCCCTCCTCATCCCCAAGGATGTGAACCTTTCATTGAGCTTGACTTGGATGCAACATTATTATTTCATCTCTAGTCCTCCAGCTCACTTTCCCGGGGTAAGTAAGTGGCTGATCATTTCATACCTGAACTGTCAGCCTGTTCCAGTGCAATGTTGCCTGGGGGACTTGAGGATATGATTCTCATTAACTCTTCATGAAAGTCAAACTCTTCCGTAGCGTGTCTCTAAACCCTCTCCTGGTCCTTGGCTGTTATGGAACACAACACACAGACACTGTCTGCAGCTTCCCTGTCCCATTGCTGTCACCTCTGCTGTGAAAATCTGCTGGAGAAATGCAGGTTAAAGCAACGAATTGCTAACAGTTTACTCAAAACAAGCTTATGCTTTCCATCTTGAGCAGCCTTTGAATTAGTTGTTGCAGTTACATGTACCTAAAATGAAATATAGCTACAATATCAAAGACCACTCATGTTCTTGACTTCTAAAGAAAGGCAGAGGTTCAAACAGCAGATATTTCCTCTAAATTCTCATCCCAGGCAGCCTGTTTTGTTTATGTCAAGACTATTCCTCACAGTTATTCTCAGGCAGGACAAATTTCTAAGTGTCAACACATCCAGACACTAATAATATAAAAATACATTCTCTAAGATCCCAGAGAACTGTACCCTTTTTGATTGCTAACATCCAAACACGGGCTCTGCTGACATAAAATTCGTGTTTATAATGAGAATTCAGTTGCCAGTGAACGTAATATAAAATGCAAATATGATGAAGAACTCTCAGAAAATCCCCAGACAACTGTCATTTAAAGATTAAGCTCGGCAATGTTTGTGTAGCTTAAATGTTTTATTAAGCATGTGAATGATTAGGAGCTAAATATCAGATCTAGTGTATAATCCCAACAAACAAAATGCGAGTGAGTCTTTAGACTGACAAAGGAAAAAGAAAACAGTCACAAACTCCAACCTCTGCTTTGGGCTGGGGTTGGGTGGTTCTATCAGGTCTCCTCCAGATGTTGCTACCAAAACATCTCTTCTAAGTTGTTATTCCCACAATTTAAACACAGCTGCTGGTCCAACAGACTAAACCCTCACTGTTTTCTGATTAACAGCTAAATTAGGTCCTTAAATGATGTCATATAAACGTGTACTTGAAATGGCATGAAGATTAAAAATATGACTCGTAGCAAGTCATTATCTGGTCTGTGCTGGTTTAAGGTTAAGTAGAGAAAACTGGTGTTTGAATCACACCTCCCAACTCCTTTTGAGAACAGATGGGAGAGTTACAAGCCCTCCAGAAGGGAAGAGGGATGGCTGGAAGAGAATCTGCCTAAGAATCACACAATTGTGAAAGCAATCCTATGCTGAAATGCTGTTCACCAAGTCCTGCAGCACTCAAAGGCTCTCCCTGAAATTAACAGGAGATCAGCATAAAACACATAAAAGTCATCCCATATTCCCCAGTTGGTGAACTTGTGGGATTCCCTGTCACTGAGGTGGGACAGCAGAAGAGTCTCGTCCCTTTTTCCTGGTGCGGAGTCTGTTAATGAAATGTCTTCAAACAGATACAAGGGAAAACAGAAAGAAAGGTGCCCCCCAACATCCCTCGTGAAAAGGCTGTGGATGCTGTGAAAGTGTTGAGTGAAAAGGACCACAACTGGTTTTTAACAAGCCATGGCCTCCTTCAGCTTTTGCAAACTTGGGAATTCCTGCTGTGCACATGGAATGACTCTGGGATTACAAAGTGCTCCAGTAGTTTGACATCGTCACTCTACAGTGCATTTAATATTTTCAACCTAATGTATTCCACGAAGTGAAATACTCATTGTATCTTTTTTAATATAAGATTTTCATCCATATATTAAAATATTGGTTGGGAAACTTTTCTGTGCACTTCTGAGGAGCTCTTGAGTCACAAAACTTGCAGACACACCAGCTGAGTGGAAAGTTCATATTGTTGCCATCCCTGCACACCCCTAACTCAAATTTTATATATATTTTGTATGACAGTCTGTTACTCAAACAGCTAAAATATCATGAGTGCAAGAATGTGAGTCATCTCTATCTTTTTCTATCTCCTTCTCTGCCTAAATCCATGTTCTTACCTCTTTCTTTTTCATTTAGTGAGTCATGTAGCTCCAAATACTAAAGCTGTCATTACACTCTAATTTAATTCATATACATTCCACAGCTCATTTGATACCATTAATGTCAAGATTGAATGGCCTCTTACAAGCAGTGATTCATTAGCATAGCACATTCATTATTATGTTTGTCTTTCAGCAGAATTTCCTTCATTTATTTATCAGCACTAAAAGTTTCTCAGGAAATTCCATACTCTATTAGTGCAGTGTTTGACTGCAGATCTGTGAACATCTGCTTTTTAATGTGGTGGTGGTTTCAGAAAGAGTCCTTAGGCAGGTTCACGTTGTGCCAACACGAAAGGGGAGCTGTTTGCTGATGTTTGATTCATGTGTGTGCTCTGCTTTTTCGGTGTACTGCATTTACCTTGCCTGTGATTAAAATGGTAATTTAAAACATCAAATTAAGGATTCTGAGAAATGCATAGACTGCATCAGCCTAATTGGGCTGATCAATAGGATCAGATTTAAGTAATACAACACTGGGAGGACTTTGCCTTTTCGAAATGTACAGGCTGAAGGGTCTTTCACAGAGTCATTAAGGTTGGAAAAGAGCCCCAGGTTCAACAAGTCCAAGCTTTGAATCCCACCACGACCACTAAACCATATCACAAAGTGCCACAGGTGACTCCACCACTGCCCTGGGCAGCCCCTTCCAATGCCTGACAACCCTTTGAGGGAGGAAACTTTTCCCAGTATCCCACCTGAACCTCCCCTTTGTTGTGGTCCATCTCCATTCTGGTGATGTCCATTCAATGTCCATCAGCAAAGCACTTTCATTTTGCTCTCAAGAACATCTTGTGGTGATCTGTCATCCAAAGACAATCCAGCCCATTGCCTTGGATGCTACAAACTGGGAATTGAACACCAGCACGTTGGGAGGCTGGATGTTCACTTTGAAAGACTGATGTAAAGACATCCTTTGGAATTTTATCTTTTATCAAAACTTGCTGCTTGTGTATCTTATCAATAAAACAGGAGAAAAAATTACATGAAATCTGATCAAGTCCTTTTCATTTCCCCAAAATTCTTGGGAAATATATTCACTAATAGTAGTTAAATGAGTGTTTTTCCTGTTTTAAAGAACACACACAATTTTGTGAGCAAAGATTTAGCACTTCACACCATTAAAAGTCTGTCATTTTAACTGTGGGTGCTACAGAAAATTTGTGTCTTCATTATGCGAGGTGATTATTTGTGTAAGCCTAAAATTCTATGGGTTGTAACTCAAACTTTCTCCTGGTACACCTTCTGCAGAAGTTCTTTCCAACTCAGCTCCATCCTTGAGCCGTCCTTATAGGTCTCCCCTGTGTCATGGCAGAGATATCTCATGCAAGAGGGATTAATTCTTCTTAAAAAAGATAGCTCGCACTTCAATTTTAGATAAACAAGAATTCTTTTGAGTTTCAATTCAAAATGTTAGACGTGTTTGCTGTTAAATCTCCTCTCTCCCCAAACCCACAGGAAAAAAGAGGGAACACCCTCCAGCTGGGAGTCTTCCAGTTCTCCCTCAAGTATCAAAGAAGCAAAGACTGTGCCAAGCACCAAGAAAGCAAAGTCTTTTCCAAAGGGTGTCACCACTTCTTGTGGAAAACCATGGCCTGAGTTGGGAGGGACCTCAAAGCCCACCCAGTGCCACCCCCTGCCATGGGCAGGGACACCTCCCACCAGCCCAGGTTGCTCCAAGCCCCGTCCAGCCTGGCCTGGGACACTCCCAGGGCTGGGGCAGCCACAGCTTCTCTGCCCAACCTGTGCCAGGGCCTGCCCACCCTCACAGACAGGAATTCCATCCCAATATCCCATCCATCCCTGCCCTCTGGCAGTGGGAAGCCATTCCCTGTGTCCTGTCCCTCCATCCCTTGTCCATACTCTCTCTCCATGTTTCTTGGAGCCCCTTCAGGCCCTGCAAGGCCCCAGGTGGGTCACCCCAAAGCTTCTCTTCTCCAGGCTGGCCAATCCCAGCTCTCCCAGCCTTCCCTCCCAGCAGAGCTGCTCCAGCCTCTGACCATCCTGGTGCCCCCTCTGGACTCTCTCCAGCAGCTCCATGTTCTTCCCATTCTATGATCCTATTCCTGGATTATTTCATAGAACCAGCTCAGAGACTGGGCCAGACGTGTAGTGAAGCAACATTAACAACTTGCTTATACAGCAATCCTTAAATACTTAATATTTTCTCCAACTGTACTATTTTTTTAATATGAATATTAAGTGCTATCTTAGTCTTAGGTTTTTACATGTCTCACTGAAACCTTCAGTGTTTCCAGTGCCTTCAGCAGATGATTGCTGGAGTCAGTGGTTTATGCCTGAATACAATTCAAGATCAATTCTGAATATAAAACATCTTTAACCAGAAGTAGTTACAGATGAGAAATCAAAGGCAAGATTAATTGAAGCATCTCTTTTTTCTTTTTGTTTCCTTTCTTTTTTTATCAGAGATTGTCTTAGACACAAACAATGTAATTTGATAGATATTATAGGGGGAAAAATCATTTATACTGTATTTTATCATGTCTGCACATGAAGGGTTTTTACCAGCAATGATTTTATTGAACTGAATGAATACAACAAAGGAATAAAACAATAAGTTCTGTTCAAAATACTCAAGCAGTCACAGGTTTTCCCTGAGAGGCTGCTGAGAAAATCCCATAGCTGTGGAAGGGTGTGTGGAAGGAGATTGCCTGCTCTCTTAAGAGTATCTGATCAAGGACACTTTCAATGCAAAATATAATAAATTAAAAGAAGGAAGAGATAAACAAAAACATTCAGGACAAAAACCTAACTGAGCAGGACAAACCTGAACTGGTAAGGACCTGTGGGGTGTCAGAATGTTAATTTTGCAGTAAGATTATCTCACTAAGAGCCTTGGCTAATTGGGATTATGAAGGAGCAAACATGCAGAAACACAAAAGCTGAGCTGATTTGGGTACCCAGTGCCAAAGTCAGTCCCCGCCTTGGGGAAATCCCCACCTGTAGATAAACACTGCCCTGTGACAGGCTGGGCCTGTGCTGTGGGTCATTTTGGGGACAAGATTATGGCACTTGGGTGTCAAAAGCACTGGGGGTGACAGTCCTTTGGCTCTGCTGTCACACAGGGCCAGGATCACATTCCCTTCAGTTGGAATTTCCCTGACTGAAGGTATCCTCATGCACTCCAGGAGTCTCTGGGATTGCCTGCAGCTGTTTTTCCAGGTAGATTCTGCAGCCTGGGAGCAGGACACCTCCTCTAACTGGAGTAGGAATTCATCCTCAGCAGGTTCCTCTTGCTCAGGGATGAGTCAACAGAGGAAATCTCAGTGGTTGTACAAAACGAATTCTGTGATGTCAGGAGGAGGGGGATGTGTAAGATGTGGTGGGATGTGTAGGAAAAGGGCTGTTGGTAGGGAAAAATGGGGGTGGAGTGGCTTTGGGAAGGAAAAACCATGGAAAACAGAGGGAAAAAGAGGTGAAAAAGGTAGTCATCAGACAGGCTGCTGCTCAGGACACAGGGAGAGATCCCCTCTACCCCCAAATCCCTCAGATGCAGCTCCTCTAACCCTTCCTGGTTGTATTTTAGCTGTTCAGAACAGACCACCTGTGTTTAGCACTGCGTCCCAGAGGTGAAGATACAGGTAATTAAGGGTGAAAACATTGGTAATTAAGGGTGAAAACCCAGCCTTCTATAATTTAAGGATAAGTTCAATGCTGCTTCCTCTCTTCTGCAGGGCAGAGTTTTCCTCAATTCCCATTTCCAGACACAGCTTTGGAACTGCCTGAGCTGTCAGCTCCGAGCCTTTCCTTTTCCAGCCCGGTTGTTCCAAGGTGCTGTCAGCATTCCCAGTGTCCTCTTACAACTCTCTCAGCACTGGGAATCTTGGAATTTGATCTGGGATGTCCAGAATATTCCTTGAGGGAGGTGCTTTAAAATTTCAACGGAAAAATCTGAAAGTGTGAGGTGAAGGAATAAACAAGGCTGTGCTGCTGAATAATTAAGGCAGGGCATGACATTTCTCATGAAGCTGAAAATGCAGCTGCCAGTTGTTGTGAGGAAAGAGCAGGGAAAAGCAACCTGAGACACTTTGGAAATCTTTAACGTGTTTTGGAAAAAACACGTGCCTGGTTTTTTAAGTTTTAGAGCTTGAGCAAAGGGGAGGAAGGACTCTGGCTGCAATTCTTCAGAGTAGCTGAATGAGCAAGTAAAAAGTACTAAACTAACTTTTAGAAGTTTTTGAAAGTGTTTCTCCATCAGAAGGGAAAAAAAAGTCCATGACTGACTTAAAATGGCAAATCTGGAGCTAGAGAAGTGAAGAGAAGCAAAGGGAAGAGAAAAGAAATGAAAAAGAAAAAAGGACAAGGATAAGAAAAAGGAGAAAAGGGAAAAGGAGAAAAGGGGAAGGGGAAGGGAAGACGAAGGGAAAGGGAAAGGGAAAGGGAAAGGGAAAGGGAAAGGGAAAGGGAAAGGGAA
>VXBX01000217.1:566701-583021 GCA_013400415.1 Scytalopus superciliaris | reverse complement strand
CCCCCCCAGTATCGGGGGGGCTCGCCCGGAGTTAAGGGCCGGGAGAAACCTCGCCTGGGAAGGTGAAAGATAACCAGCAGGGAGACGCCGGTTCTGGGTCTGGTTCTGGATCCGGTTCCAGAGGAATCTGGAACTTTTATTTGGAGTTGTGCCGTGGGGCTCCGGCGGGCACGGCATGGAAACCGCGGGGAAGTCCGGGAAGAGCCCGAATTCCTTCTCCGCCCTCTCGAAATGCTTTTATTCGCTGGGGAAACACATTTTGTTGTGAAGGCCGAGGTTAGAAAGCAGGAATCTGCTGTTTTTTCCTTTTTACTTTTTCCCGAGTAAAGATGCCTTGTAACGAGAAAGCGCAGGCAAGCCTACTTTATTTTTCAAAAAGATTCTGTGCTGGGAATGTTTTGTCACCCCGATAACCACAGTAAGGAGTCTTTCAGCTCTGGTTCAAGCTTGCTTTCCGGAAGGGGCAGACTTTGTCTCGTCTCTCCGTGGTTTTGCCAGGCTTTTCCTAAAACATACGGAGTCGTTACTAAGTCGTGTGTGCCGCATGTTATTTTTCGAGCACGGCTTGAGTTGTTGCTGGCCGCTGGAAGGTAAGGTCGTGTGTAACACATAAGCAGGAGTCTGGATATTCAGTGTGATGGTGTCCGTGTTGCTGTTCTGAACGGCCTTAAATCAATACCCAGCCCAAAACTGTGAGTAAGCTGGGCTGAGCTAACGTGTCGGGTTGGAGGAGGGCAAGCTGTTGTTTCGGGTTCACGTAATTTCCATTTCCCTTTCAAGCTGGAAAGGGCCATCAGAGGAACTTCTGTCGGTTCTAACTGGGACGTCCACTTGGCATTGTGGTCTTGCTTTCTGTCACAAACTTGTGCATAACGTTGCTCGTCGTTTTAGGGCTGCATTCCAGAAGTGGGGGGGAATTTGCAGAGCTGTCGAAGCAGTGGATAAAAATTCACGGTTACCTTCTGGGAGGGGGCAGACAGTGTTCCTCCCTGGAAAGCTGCTGGAAGTACAGCTCTTCAGGAGGTTTTCCTCCGTGACTGAAGATGGGAGGCACAGCTTTGTAGAAAGGGGGGAAAAAGTTTGATGCATGTCTTGATAATGATCACCGAGGAAACAGGAAAGCAAATACTCTTGTTGCACGCTGCCTGGGAAGAAGTGATTCTTGAAATACAAAAGCAAGCTGATGTGATTTATGTGGCCCAGAATCCTAACTGTTATTGTCTGCTTCTCTTTCAGATTGAAGCAAGTGAATTCTGACATAACTCAACTTCTTCGTTAGAGGGCTTTTTTTAAAAAAAAGTTGATCCACAGTGCATCAGAGCAAGTTACTGCTTTACTTTTGAGTGACTTACAGGTGCTTGCCTGCATTGCAATAAAGGACTCATATATTGAGCAAGACTTATTTATCTCTTCATTTTGGAGAGTCTAATAAACTGTTATTACAGTTTCTGTACTGACTTTCAAAGTTTTGAAGTCTAAAAAGACATCTTTAAAGATAAAAGCATGAGCACGGCCAGAACAGAGAACCCTGTTATAATGGGTCTATCCAGTCAGAATGGGCAGTTGAGAGGCCCCGTAAAACCCAGCGGGGGCCCAGGAGGTGGAGGCACACAAACTCAGCAACAGATGAACCAGCTGAAAAACGCCAACACAATCAACAATGGCACTCAACAGCAAGCACAGAGCATGACCACCGCTATTAAGTAAGTGATTGCATCGCCTGCCGCAAAGGGGAGCCCTTAAAACTCACCCCCTGGAAAGTTTTTGGGGGTTCCCATTTGAGAAAGCTGTCTCAGATGGGTGGGTACAAGTGTCCTGTGATGTATATTATGAAAAAAAGGTGTGTTTCCACATTCGAGCTCCTCTCCAGCAGTGATGGTTGTGGTGTGTTCCCTGTGAAAAAGGGATTTGATGCTGTGCTTCTCCAAGCAGGAGCTGCTGTCAGAAGCAGCCCCCTGAGCATCAGAGTCCTGTGTCCTCTGCTTGTTGTGAGTGGTGCAAGAGGGAAGCTGGGGAGTGGGAAGGAGCTGAACTGAAATTTAAGACAGAGGGGGAAACGCCACCTGGTCTCAGTCCACTTGTGTGTGCTTTTCAGTTTGTTGCAGTTCTTTCTGACGGTGAGAAATGCTTTAAAGCATTTAAACCTTTTTGTCATCCATCTGAAATGGTAGTGCCTGCTCTCCTCAGTGTAACACTCTGGCTTTGGTTCATCAGAGCCTTAGCTTGGGAGGATGTGGTCCCACTGTGATACCCTGCTCCCATCCAGCTGGTTGTGGAAGTGTGCTAATAAAACATGAGTGTGCTGGTTGGAATTTCTGAAAGATGTGAAAGACTTGGACAGTATGGTAACGTGTTGCTTTTCTCTTTCCTCCCATGGTTCCTCCTCTCCTTGAACAGCACTGGCTTTGGTTCTGTTAATTATTTGCTAAGAAAGTGCCAGCTTCCTCAGGGAGAGGGTGATGGAACACTCAGGTCCTTCAACTCTGCCTAAATCGCCCCTCCCTTCTTTTCTTTTTTGTTAAATGTATTACAGGGGTTACTTTAACAGAACTGGGGAGTCAAACTCGTAACTTGCTGGGAGCGTGGAAGAGAAGGACTTGCTGTCATCTGTACAGTGCCTTTCGAGAGATGATGGGGGTTTAAATCTCACTGAGAGCAAAAGACATTTGATCAAACAGTAGAGTTTTTTTTCCTTCCCTTCTCACATTACTTGGGGATTACGAATGGATGTTCCTTGGGCAAGAGAATTTTTCTTTTTAAGTGGTGAAATGTCCTCATGTGGATTTATTATAGCCAGTTTCTGTGCTGTTGTGTGAGTAAGTCAGTGCTCAGTTTTAAATCTGTTCTGCTGGATTAACTGAGTGCCCTAAAAGTGGGACTTGAATCATGAGTGGATAAAGATTTCACCAGTGTGTTTGGCAGACTGCTGGTTTTCTCTTGTTTACAGTTTCCTGCCTGTTATATCCTGCTTAGCTCAGAGAAGACTTGAGCTCATACGTGTAGGTGCTTTTAGCTTCGAGGAGGTGAAAATATTACATGTTTATCACTGTGTCTAAGAAAATAAACTGCAAAATCAAAATACCAATCCAGATGCGTTGTAAAATTTATTTTTATTTTATTTTTGCTGTAGACCTGGTGATGACTGGAAGAAGACTTTAAAACTCCCTCCAAAAGATTTGAGAATCAAAACTTCGGTAAGGATGGTTACATTGTAGAAATAAATATTAAGTAAAAGATACAGGAGAAGTTTCAGTGGCAAAATATTCCTCCTTAGCAAAGGTTAAAAAGCAGTTCAGCTCCTGCTGTTTTAAATGAAGAACTAATGTGTTCCCCAACTGCTTGGGAGTGATCCTTTCTTGGAAAGCCTGAAAATGGAGTTCCTTGTGGGTTTCTTACTTTATTACTGTTACAGCAGGAATTGACAGTGTGTGTGGTGTGCTCAGGGAGCTCTGAGAAAGCCAGTGTTTCCTCTGCCACTGTAGGGTGTTGCAGGGAGCAGTGGGAACTCCTGCGTAGTAATTTGTGGCCTTCCTGCACAGGCAATCTCAGACCAATCTACAGCTGCAGGCTGTGTGGCCTGATCTGATGGGTGTACTTTTCTTTTTTTTTTGATTATTCAGGACGTGACCTCCACAAAAGGAAACGAGTTTGAAGATTACTGTTTGAAACGGGAGTTGCTGATGGGAATTTTTGAAATGGGCTGGGAAAAACCATCTCCTATTCAGGTTATTTGCAAACAGACTGTTTGGAAGCTGTGCTTAACTTCTGTAAATGTGGTGAAATTCTTATGCCTGAGTGTCCGACACTTACATTGTGGTTTGGGAAAACTGGAGCTGTGAACAGTAGAATTTGGTGGGAAATTCTTCCTTTGGGAAGAGTTACAATAGGCTGTGTACCTTTAGTTGTTACAGAGACAATTATGACTTTATCACAGTCTTGGCTCTTTTTATTTTAAGCATCTGGAAGAAGCATAATAGAGACTATGGGAGAGAGATTAAAATCTTAGCAAGTTCACTTTTCTGTCCCTCCATCTTCCTTTTACTCTTACAAGGCTTGTTCTGTTGAGAACTGTTGATGTGTAAACTTCACGGGATGGAGGAGGGGAGGTTTGAACTCTTTTAATTGGTCTTTGAAGGTTTATCATTGATAGAGCTCTGCTGCCTTATCTCCTCAAGGCATGAGAAAGCCGTGGCTTTTAGGTGATTGGTCAACTTTAAAACAGATTCTCACGATGCACCTTTCCAAAAGGCTTGAGATTTCTTTATGATGTTGCTGTAAAAGGCAGTAAAGTTAAAAATGCATGGGGCCAGTGTTTGGGTGGCTGAAGTTTCAAAAGCAAAGCCTGCTGATCTTATGAGAAGTGTTTCACAGGAGTGTGCAGATTTGAATCACATGGGCTGTGTTGGTTCTGATGTTAAGGTACACGTGGGGACCTTTTTCCATAGGAGGGTTTGTTAGTGACTATCACTGTCTCTTCACTTTTGTTTTCACCCCCAATTTCTCACTTCTTGCCTAATGTGTTAGTATGGGTTTAGCTATGGCATCCAATCCCTGATCCCTTTATGATCAGGCAATATAAGGACTTCTAGGTGGGATATGCTGGGGAGCTCTTTACTGGTGAGTTTAACTGCTTCCTGTTGTGAGTCTGCCATGCTTGTAGTGGTGGGGTAGTAATAATAATAATAGTAATAATAATCATGATCATGAAAAAATCAGATTTCTTGTGATAGCGAGGGGAGTGAAATTTGTTCAGCCTCTTCAGTGAGCGTGGCTTGTGATTGATTGATCACTCATGCACTGTCTGTCCTTGCATTTCAGGAGGAGAGCATCCCCATTGCTTTATCTGGTAGGGATATCTTGGCTAGAGCGAAAAATGGAACAGGCAAGAGTGGAGCCTACCTCATTCCTTTACTTGAACGGCTAGACTTAAAGAAGGACAATATACAAGGTCAGTTGAGGGGGATCTCGTGTAGCTGCAGACAGGTCATGGTGTCAGTCACTGTGTGACAGACTGGAATTAAAGCTAGCTAGTGGAATTGGGCAGTGCAGGTTGCCTGCTCGTGCTGTCAGAGAAAGTTAATGGGGAGTGATGGAGGGGAGGTGGAATTTGTAAAGTCCCACAGTTGCTTTCAAAAGCTTTAAGTGGAAGACATCTTATGGACTTGACTGTGTTGCCTCTGGAAAGTGAATGTGGAGTGAATATGCAAGTGTGCTGGATGGGGGACTCAGCAGGGGGAGCATCAGGGAAGGGAGAACCCTTGCACAGGGTTTGCCTTGCTGAGAATACCCAGAGGGGAACTCCAAAACCATAGAAGTGCTGCTTTCATGAAGACTCTGTCTCCTCTGAGGATGAGCATTTAAGGTGCAGTGTGACTCACACCGGCGTTTTTATCTTTCAGCAATGGTGATTGTTCCCACCCGTGAACTAGCCCTGCAGGTCAGTCAAATCTGTATCCAAGTCAGCAAACACATGGGAGGTGCCAAAGTGATGGCAACAACAGGAGGAACCAATTTGCGAGATGACATAATGAGACTTGATGATACAGGTCAGAGCACTTTTGCAGCACTCCAGTTGCTGTTTGTGGCTCTTACGGTGTGCTGGTGGAGTTTCTGCTTGTTGCTGTTGGTATACCATCACCATTCCTTCCGACTGTTCACAGGAAACATGGCCATGAGTGCCAGAAACGTTGTTTTAGTTGGTTTAACTGGGTTTTTTTTCCTCTTTAACCCTACAGTGCATGTGGTGATAGCTACCCCTGGGAGAATCCTTGATCTCATCAAGAAAGGAGTAGCAAAGGTCGAGCATGTCCAGATGATAGTATTGGATGAGGCAAGTGGCTCATGATAAATGTTCTGGGATTTTAAACACCAAGGCAGTTATGTGTCTCAGGGAGTCTCCTTTCTGTGCACAGCAACAAATCAAACTTTGCTTAGAAGACACTGTAAGGTTATAGCTCATCCATGTCTCAGTATTTTTGAGGAGGTTTTTTTCTGCATGTGACTCTTAAGAAAACAGCCTAGGAGGATTTGCCTTTCCTGCCTTCTTTGCTGATGCTGAAGAATGGAGTGACAGTCCACTCTGAAACTAGGAAATGCATTTAATTTGGTTTCCTTTTATAATGAGTGAGCTGTGCTTACCCCATAGTTACATATAAAATTGATTTATGTACATCCAGTAGTGTACAGGCTTCTCAGTGAGAGAGAATATACTTGTGTGAAAACTCTTGTATGATGACTCTGGTAGGAACCCTAGTAACTGTTTGTTTTTTTTTTTTCCTTCCCCCACATGTAATGCTACCAGGAGACTGAAATCTTTATTCTTTTTAACTTATACTTTATTCCTTCTGTTGTTACAGGCAGATAAGTTGCTGTCTCAAGATTTCGTTCAAATAATGGAAGACATTATTCTCACGCTACCTAAAAACAGACAGATTTTGCTCTACTCAGCCACTTTCCCTTTGAGTGTACAGAAGTTCATGGTGAGTGCAGACATTCTGTGTGTGTGGTGGTGGTGACAGCGTGTGAGTGAGTGGTTTAAACTAATCCTTTGTGAAATTCTACCCACCCTGTCTGTTTAGAGTATAGCAGGAAGAGTGAGTGGCAGGGTGGTGCATCCTTGCCATGGAGAGGGTTAAACGTGCCAAAGGGTGGGAAGTACTTGCATCGTTTTGCATGTGGATCTATCAACATCTCTCTCTTTCAGAATTCCCATTTGCAGAAACCCTACGAGATTAATCTGATGGAGGAGCTGACTTTGAAGGGAGTTACTCAGTACTATGCCTATGTCACTGAGCGTCAGAAAGTGCACTGCCTCAACACACTCTTTTCCAGGGTAAGCAGGAGGGCTGGCTCAGAAACTTCTTTCCTTTCAGAACTAAGAATAAAGACTGAGTGTTTCAAAGGTGTCTTAATGACATGTTGTCTTTGTTGAAATTTGTTGTGTAGCTGAGGCTAAAAATGCATTCTTGTTGCAGAATTTTGTTAATTTGTTCCCCTCTTGTACAAAAACACATCCCATGTAAATAGCCAGCAGCATACCTGCTATGCTTTCTTTATGGGAGGAGTTTAGACATCTCTGGGATCATTTGTTAGTGAAACACTGCATTTACTGAGCACTCTGCTTGTGTGTTCAGCTCCAGATTAACCAGTCGATCATTTTCTGCAACTCCTCTCAACGGGTTGAATTGCTAGCCAAAAAGATCTCCCAGCTGGGCTATTCCTGCTTCTATATCCATGCTAAAATGAGGCAGGTGAGTATGAAGTCTGCAGTGGTTCATTCCACACCACCCCAAGCTTTACTGCATAGCTGAATTAAGCCTCATGCATTCTTCAAATCTGCATGTTCTTTGTAAAGTGAAACATACACTGTTCTGCTGTAGGTTTGGTTTTAGATACCCCGTGCCAACCCTCCTGCCACGTTCCCCCATCCCAGTCCTCTTTCCAGACTGTCCAGTGTAGCTGGCCAGCTGGTGTAGTTAATTAAGCAGAAGTGGTGTTGGTATGGAGAACAGAGAGCTATGCAAGTGGGTTCCTTGAAGTCTGATTTTTTTGGTATGGTTTTGATCAGTCAGTCGATGGTCTTTGTGGCAAAGTGCAGCTGTGTTTTTGCTGAATGTTCATTCCCTCTCTGAATTACAGTTAGCAGTGATATTACTTAATATTTGTGTGAGGAGAGTCCTTACAGAAAATTGACTCATCCCACCCCTAATTCTGAATCCGTAGTGAAAAATGCTTCAGACCAGAAAAGGAAGTTACTGCTGACTTCAGTTTTTGAGGGAATTAATAAAAATGTGTTAGATTTGGCACGGGACCAGGGAAAGGCAATAGTCAAAATACCAGTTTGACTTCCGTGGTGTGAGTTTCATGTCCTTGTAACTTCAGATAGTCCTTTTCTGAGATGGTGCTGATGGCCACTGTAGGAGGCTTTAAAATGCAGTCAATAAAGTGCCTTTGTCAACAAGTGGGATCAAGGCTCTCTTGGCTAACTTCTTTAGAACAGGTGGTAAGGTGGTTTGTTCGTGGGTTCTGTTTTTCCCCCCTTTGTTTACACGTGTGTATTTCCAGGAGCACCGCAATCGTGTGTTCCACGATTTCCGGAATGGCTTGTGCCGCAATCTCGTTTGCACTGGTAAGAGCTGCTAAGTATTTCCCTGCTTCTAAAGGTGGTGATAAAAGGTGCACCGGCCCGGGAGTAACAGGCCAATTGTTTGCAGTAAACCAAAGCAAGGTGTTGTGGTGAGATGTTCTTTGTCAAGCCCCCCTGTAGCAGGAGGCAGCACTCCTTTGGGCACGTGGAGTTTTGTCTGCTGTGACAAATTGGAGGTGCACGTGCTCGTTTTTCCTAAATCCTTTTCTAGTTTTGATTGGCCTGTGTGTGATCCGAGTACGGCCTGCTTGGGCAGTACCTGGCAGTGTCTGCTGTCATTAAACATGTCTGTGTCATCTTAACAAGAATCACTAGAAGCAGAATAGAAGTAGTTGAGGTAGTGAGATGTAATTCAGGTCTGAGATGGGTTGTGACATTGGCAGTGCATAATCCTGTGTGAGGAGATGTTTGTTTAAGAAGACCTGCTCTGAAATAGTCAGGAAAAAAACTAGCTTAGTGTGCAGATCTGGTGGGTTTGATAATTTTTCTTAGAATATTTTGTTTATAATGGATGAAGAGCAAGAAGCTGCTGTAACAGGATTGTGTGTAAACTGTATTTGATAGAAGGAAAGCCTGTATCTGGAAACTAGTGTAAGGCAATGTTAATTACTGTTAATCTTTGCACCCTGAAGGCTGTGTCATCATTTGATCTCTTTGAAGTTAACTTTCTTCATGACCTGGTCTGTCTTTCAGATCTGTTTACCCGAGGTATTGATATCCAGGCTGTGAATGTGGTGATAAACTTTGATTTCCCAAAGCTGGCAGAGACTTATCTCCATCGCATTGGCAGATCAGGTGAGAGGAAAACCCTGTCTTAGGTGCCACTTTGATGATGACTCTGATGCTTCTTAGCCTTGAATTTGCTTTTGGTTTTTATTACTGTATCCGAGAATTACCTTAAGTAGCTTTACTTTTTCTGAGACACTTATTTCTGGGTATCATCTCAGGTAGTTACCCTCACTGAGGATATTACCTGAGTAAAGGGCTGTTCTCTCAAAACTGACCTGACCAACCAGTGAAAAATAAAGGCTTATTTTGCTTTCATCTCAGGAGACTTACTGCTGCCCCTGTTGGCAGGGAAAATTCTGTGCTGAAAACTTAGCTTCCAGGGTGTCTCAAGCACAGAGAGATGTGCTTTCTTCTGCATGTGTTCTGAGGTTATGGACATCAGCAAAATACACCCTTAAGGAAGGCAGTAAAGGAACTCAGCGTGCCTGAACTTTGTGGTTCAGGCTTGTTCAAAAACTCTGTTATTGAAGAAGGACTGGATGTGCATAATGCAGGAGGGGAAGGCTTTCTGCTGGTAGTCAGCCTGGAGCTTTGGTCAGAGCATTTTGGGCCTGCTGAGTTTTCTCACTTCTGTATTAGTGCAAAGCTCCTCACGAAAAACTGATGTGAAAGATGCAGAGACCTGCATCCAGATTTGCTTTTACCACCAGAGAGCAATGTCAACTTCACAGTCTGCAGACTTGCCGTGAGCCCTCTGTTACTCAGTTCAGGTCTGTTTCTTTGTTTTTATTGTGCGTGTGGTTTTTTTGTGTCAAGGTCGCTTTGGTCATCTTGGCCTGGCCATCAACTTGATCACCTATGATGATCGATTCAACCTGAAAAGTATTGAGGAGCAGCTGGGAACTGAAATCAAACCCATCCCGAGCAACATCGACAAGAGCCTGTACGTGGCAGAATACCACAGTGAACCTGTAGAAGATGAGAAACAGTAAACATTGTATGCGTGTAAGTGCCTTCCTGAGTACCAGCACTGTGTGGGGTGAGAGTGGATTCACCACAGGGGAGGGGGGAAACTGATCTGAGGAGGAGGCTGTGAATGTGAAAACAAAGGGTTTGAAATAGACTGTCACTGCAAGGAATGAAGCTGGGCGGGGAGGATGAGTGTTTAGGTGTTTTAGTTTCAATGCTGACCATATGCTAAGGAGACCAAAAATGGGGGGGAAGGGAGCAGGGGGGTGCTACTGGGAGAGGGCAGGATGGGGTACTGGTAGCCTAAGGAATTCTTTCTGTATTGCTTAGCTAAAATGAGAAATTGGTGAGGGACAGAGAGGAAAGTGGTCCTCAGAAAGGTGAGGAGAGAAAATGGATAGCTGTGAGGACAGAGCACCAAAGAAGAGCTAAGCACCTCACCAGTCAGATGGAGGAGGTTCCAGCGAAAGGTGCTGCCTCTTTTGTATCCTTTGGTTCATAGAGCTCTGCAAGTGAGCAAAGTAGGGAGTGAAGCTGTAATTCATCTTTGCTGCCACTCGAGGTCGTCTGCCTACTTTGAACAGAAAATGAGATTTCACTTTTGGAGGCTCCCAAGTGCTCCCTCTCTGATGATTCTCTGAGGAAAAGCTGCTGAGTCGAGCCCTTTTATAAGAGGACTACTTACAAAAGGCTGCCCTGGACTGCAGTCAAGCACAGTAGCTGCAGCATGACGTTTGATCTGGCCTTAGTTAAGATGCTGTGTCGTGCAAGATCCAGCACCATACACTGTGGGCTGGAAATCATTCTTGTGTGTATTCTTCTCAGAGATCATGAATTAGAAAGCCAAGATGCTGAAATTTGTCCCCAGTGACCAGTAAAAAAAAAAAAAAAAGGTGGCCACAGGGGCAGACTGCTTGACAGTGTTAAAATGAACCTGTGGTCCCTTCTTTGAGATCATCCAAGGGCAGCCCTAGCCAGTCATACCAAGCTGACTTGTAAGCCTCTGCTTTGGTGGCTGAACGTTCTCCAAGTTTATAAGTTAATAAAAAAAGTGATGAACGTGGAATAGGCTCTTGGGTGGCTTCTTTAAGGGGAATAAATGCTCTGATCTTTTGCCAGAGAGCAGTTTGCTGCCTCCTGAGAGACAAGCACCCAGCAGGTAGATGTGCTCCTCAGTACAGCAGGGCATTAGCAGCACCTCCTTCTGTGAAGCTGAGGCTGAGCTGCTCAGCATGCCCTTTGCTTTTCCAGAGCTGTTGCATAGTCTGTGATTCATCACTTTACGTTCTGCTTTCTCATAGAACCGATTTAACTGTGGGTGTTGTGGTTGTGTTTTTTGTTTTTTTTTTTTTGGTTTGTCTTTTTTTTGTTGTTTTTAGGCTTTGATTACACATGCCAGAAGGTGAAGCCCTATGATCCAGATCTGTGACACATCGTTTCTTTGGGGATACCCTTCTCTTTGTGGGTTTTTCTTCGTCTTTTCATTTCGGAACTATGAAGACTAAAGAGCTCGGCCGTTTTTTATTTTCAAATTTGGCAGCAAGGAAGAAAGAAGATAAAAGGAGGAATGTCTTTTTGTTTTTCCACTTGTTTGCACTGTGTGCTGATTGAACATTAGTTGCACTAACTGCTGGTTTTAAATTTTGTTTTCTTTGGGTGGGAGGGGCAGCAAGGGAAGAAGAGAAACCCTGAAAAGAGAAGAATCTTGATGAACACGAGCTTGTCTGCTATTTCAAATTCTTTAACCATCGACTGAGTGCATTTCAACTTCTCCCTGGTTACTCATCTGTTTTTTAAGCTAAAGAGCTTGTTACTTATTCGTGCAAAGTGCCTTATGCTATGAGACCATTCAGAATTATCACCTTTCCAACACAGCCCAAGGAATCAACAGCCGTTTTTTGGTTTCAGGTCAAAGTTCCCCTCTCTTCCCCTTCTCCTCCTTCCCAAGTACTCAAGCCCAGGGCTGGGAGGTGAAATGTATTCGTAATACTACTTTTTTTCTTCAACCTTTTTTTTTTTTCCTTTTTTTTTTTTTTCTTTTTTTTTTTTTTTTTTTTTTTTTTTTTTTTTTTTTTTTTAACTGGAGGAGTTGATATGCATCTGCAGTTCACCCAAACTGTAAATATCTGTATTTAAAATGAAACCAACTTAAAATCTGGGCTGATTAGGTGCAGCATCATAGCTCCAGAAGGAAAGAGTAGCCTGTCATCCCTTGCAGGAGCCATAAGAAAAGCCCTGTGCTCTAGCAGAACACTAAAGACTGGTTTCCATAAGAGTCTCCATTAGTAGTTACAGCACTTGATATGTAGACTTGTTTCAGAGCCATGGCCCTCTTTCCTCTGGTGCAGTGTGTCCCATAGAAAATCAGATGTGTATATTGTACAAACTTTGTAAATATGATTTTTTTTTTTTTTTCTGTTTGGGTTCATATATAACTTTTTCTTTTGTGATGAAGGTTGCTGGGGTTAAAGGGATTAGACTGATTATGGGAGCAGCTAAAGATGAGAGGGGCTCAGTTTTCTGCAACACTAAACAGTGACAAGTGCTCTGACCTCTGTGAAGTGCAGGCCTCCACGAGTGGCTCTTACCAGGGTTGGGTGTGCTTTGGTGCTGGCAACACTGTCCTGTACCACTCGTATGGAAGAGATCACCTGGGGGGCTCCAGGGCCTCCAGATCCATAGCTCAGTTTTTTGGGAGATGCTCTTAGATTTCCCCTGTAGAAACTTCAGGAGCCTGACAAGCTCTGGAAGGGGGGCCATGACCTGTGTTCCACCGTGGTGAGAGGGAAATCCAGCGAGTTGCTGAGCCAGTGGATGCCTAAGATGTGGATTTGGGTTTAGGAGAGACCGTAGAAAACCAATTTACATGCATAAACTGACAGTTCTGGAGCTTTGTGGAATCGATCCACTTCCTGCAGCACTGTGCATTTTCTGCCCAGAGCAGCCTCTGTGCAGAACTGTGAGCAGGCAAGGGCAAACCCCTGTTAATGGCAGAAGCTGCAGGAAGCTGCTTGCCATCTCCTCTGGTTTGGCATGAGTTGCTGCCTGTCATTTTGCATTGTATATTGCTGAGAAGTACTTTCTGGTCGAGTAGTGTTGCTTTAAATTGTGCCCCTCCCAACATGCTTGATGTTTGGCCTGATCTACAGGCAAAAGGAGTGAGACAAATCAAAAACTACTCTTTCTAAAATCCCTTTTAGCCTGTTCACCACCACTGTCAGGAGGCACCTGGATAAACGCAATCCCTTTTGCTCAGTTGTTTATTGCATATACAGATGCTGCACTCACCATGCTTGCTTACCTTTGAGGCAGGAATTAATTGTCTTACTTTTCTCTCCATTTTGACCCTGTTTTCTTTGGTTTTTTTTTTTTTTGAATTGGAGTAAAATTGTTTGGAACTACAGGGTGGACTTAGCCGTCCATTCCCTTGAGGATCATACACCCAAGCCAGGTGCCTCCTGACAACAACTTTACAAGATGGAAAGGTTTTTGTGTTTGGGATGTTTTTCTTCCTTTTGTCAGCAGTGACTCCATAATTGTAGCAAATGCTGCACTAGAGTACAAACTCAAGAGCTTGGTCACAGGCACTCTGTGAGCCACACAGCTTATGTCTGACTGGCAGGTACTAAATGTAAACAATTTTGGGGTGCTTTTTTGGGGGGGTGGGGGGTGGGAGTTTGCGGGTGGTAACTTTGACCAAAAGTAAAATCTTGCTCTTGTACTGCAGCCAGCTTATGATTTTCCAGACAGAAGAGGGATCATTTTAGTGCAACCAAGACATGACAAAAATGTAAATAAGTTTTGTATCTTACCAGGGCATGCACATGTACCAAGAACAGGATAGAGGTGTCGAGTCAGGTGTGTGTGCTCTGCTTGGATTTGTGGTAGGTTAGCCTGGTGCCATGCGTTGATGGTCCCTCTTGAAGCACAGAACTTTGGAAAGTATTACTTTAAACTTGGCCTCTCGTTGAGGATTGGCACTTAACCTAAACTATCGGGGCACCATTTTTAGGTGGCTTTTTGTCAAGAAGGAAGCAGCCTATTTTTGGTGCTAGTAGGCTATCTCGAGCAGATGTGATCTTGCAAATGTGGAAAGATGCTCCAAAGGACTAGGATAATCCTAGTTTGGTTTTTTTTTTTGTTATTGTTTTATTTTGTTTTGAGGGGGTTTTTTTGTTTGTTGTTTTTTATTTTTATTTTTGTTTTTTTGGGGTTTTCTTGGTTGTTTTGTTCCCTACCCAAGACTAAGGAGTGCGTATAAATCTTGGCTTCCTGAGATTCTGTGCAAGCTCCAGTTCTTGCTGGTCATGTCCATTAGTTGGAGGCTTCAGTGATGAGCCCTAGGTCAAATAATTCCTCTGACAGAGTTGGTGTGAATGAGAACCTGATGTGTTCTGCATTTTGCCTCGGAAGCCTGAAAGTGTCACTCCATGAATGTGTGAAATGGAGCTTCACAGCTGGGCGAGGTGGCTGTGAGGAGGGTGATGGAACCTTCAGCCACTCGAGAGAGCCTGTAGGGTGGTCTCTGGGTGTGCTGGGGGGGCACCGCAGCTGCTGGAGGCCTTTTCCCAAAGGGAGGGGGGTGGGTTGGTCTGAAATACACATTTTTAGTTTCCAGAATGAGATGGGAGCATCTTTCCTTTGCCCTCTGTGGTTGTTTTCGTGGGTAACAACGGGGAAGCTCAACATGAATTCATGTTGCGTGTACGGTGGTATCAAATCATCTCATTCTGACCTTCTGTTTATTTTTATTTGGACTGGGGGGGAGGGGGGAGGGTGTCTACTCCGAGGATTTAAAAATGCTTCAAGCACTTCTTTTTTTTTTTTTCGTTTTCCTTTACAAATGGCTGGTGGGACACAAACCTGAGCAGGTGGCTGTCTGGCCTCGGTTTCTGCGGGAGAGGTTGCAGAGATGCCACGCCACGTCTGCTGAGCTGCTGCTGCTGCAGTGGGTCCTGCCCCAGTGCCCAGCTCCGTGGTGCTGCTGGGGCCCCACTGGCTGTTGCTTTCTGAGGACAAGGCGAATGTTGTCCCCAGAAACCCCAGCACTGCAGCTGCCGTGGTAAGAGGCTGGGCAACTGTAGGCCCTGCAGGGAGTTTTTTTCTGATGGCTGTGAACTTTCTGGCCCATCTGTTTTTTTGAATCACAGCTTATCTTTGTAATAAGCCAGGTCTCTGGACCAAAGAGCGTGCATCTGAACTTCACAAGGAGGCTTGGGCAGGTCGGGCTGTAGGTTTTGTTCAGTTCGTTGTTGTGTTACTAAAATTCCTCCTATGTGGAAGCGTTGTTAAATTCTGCTGTAGACAAGTTAGGGAAGGGTAAGGAGGGGAGGGGGGTGGGGATGGGTTTATTAAGATACAGCCTTGCTGTATTTTAACCAATAATTTTGGGGAAGGGGTGTCAGGAGAAGGAAAATAGTCACTATTCCCTTTATTGAAAGAAACTGGAACTTCTATTTCAGGAAAAGAAATTATTTGCAATTTGAGTGGAGTGTCATAATCCACTGGTCCCTAGACAAGGGGTTGATATTCTTACTGTTAACCAGCAAACAACATGGTCTAGTCCTTGAAAACAGTTGGGGGAGGGAGGGGAAAATTGGCTTTCTGTTAAATTGGCAAACTCTCCAGTGGAGCTCAGATTTTGTTGAGATGTGTTTTCTCTGGCTGTATCTGTGTTGCAGCACTGACTTGTGAAAGAGCTTCACGAGTTCCCAGTGCAAAAACGATGAATGGTAAAATCCTGATTTTGTTGATTTAACTCAATAAAAGCTCCCTGGAACTCCTGTTTGTTGTGGGTTGTTTTTGTTTCCCGTCAGCTGTGCTGGGTGAAAAGTGTGCTGATGTCCTTAAGGAGTCCTGTGGCTCTTCCCGGAGGGAAAGGGGCTCTGCCTGATGTGCCTTTCAGCAGGAGAAACCCCCAGCTCTGCCTGTGCTGCAGCTCGGGCTGGTGGGGAGTGAGTTTTAAAGTTTCTTGGGGAAAAAAACAAATCACTGGCAGCGGAATGGGTAAGGGCAGATTTAATATTAAAGTGTGAAAGCACGGCAGAGTTTGTCGGCNGAACCCGGGCTGAGCTTGGCATTCCCAGCGGCGCCCGTGTGTTTATCTCCATAAACCGCGTTCCAAACCCAGAAGGTTTAAAAGGTTTAAAATTAAACGTGTTGGGCGCGGGGCGGGGTCTGAGTCACGTGCGGTGGGCGTGGCCCGAGTCACGTGTACCGAGGGGGGCGTGGCCCGGGTCACGTGTGGCGGGGCCCGGCCCAACATGGCCGCGTACCTGCAGTGGCGGCGCTTCGTGTTCTTCGACAGGGAGACGGTGAAGGAGCCGCCGGGCCCCGATGGCACCGCCGGCGCCAACAAACCCTTCGCCCTGCCCGCCGGCATCGCCGTCTGCGACTCGGGCCGCGGCAGCCTCGTGTTCGGGGGTATCCTCCGTGCCCTGGAAACACCCCCAAAACCTGCACTGAAACCCCGCCAG
>VXBX01000217.1:555919-566612 GCA_013400415.1 Scytalopus superciliaris | reverse complement strand
TTTGGAGGGTGGGGTGGGGGGTGGGGTTTCTACTCCGAGGATTTAAAAATGCTTCAAGCACTTCTTTTTTTTTTTTTCGTTTTCCTTTACAAATGGCTGGTGGGACACAAACCTGAGCAGGTGGCTGTCTGGCCTCGGTTTCTGCGGGAGAGGTTGCAGAGATGCCACGCCACGTCTGCTGAGCTGCTGCTGCTGCAGTGGGTCCTGCCCCAGTGCCCAGCTCCGTGGTGCTGCTGGGGCCCCACTGGCTGTTGCTTTCTGAGGACAAGGCGAATGTTGTCCCCAGAAACCCCAGCACTGCAGCTGCCGTGGTAAGAGGCTGGGCAACTGTAGGCCCTGCAGGGAGTTTTTTTCTGATGGCTGTGAACTTTCTGGCCCATCTGTTTTTTTGAATCACAGCTTATCTTTGTAATAAGCCAGGTCTCTGGACCAAAGAGCGTGCATCTGAACTTCACAAGGAGGCTTGGGCAGGTCGGGCTGTAGGTTTTGTTCAGTTCGTTGTTGTGTTACTAAAATTCCTCCTATGTGGAAGCGTTGTTAAATTCTGCTGTAGACAAGTTAGGGAAGGGTAAGGAGGGGAGGGGGGTGGGGATGGGTTTATTAAGATACAGCCTTGCTGTATTTTAACCAATAATTTTGGGGAAGGGGTGTCAGGAGAAGGAAAATAGTCACTATTCCCTTTATTGAAAGAAACTGGAACTTCTATTTCAGGAAAAGAAATTATTTGCAATTTGAGTGGAGTGTCATAATCCACTGGTCCCTAGACAAGGGGTTGATATTCTTACTGTTAACCAGCAAACAACATGGTCTAGTCCTTGAAAACAGTTGGGGGAGGGAGGGGAAAATTGGCTTTCTGTTAAATTGGCAAACTCTCCAGTGGAGCTCAGATTTTGTTGAGATGTGTTTTCTCTGGCTGTATCTGTGTTGCAGCACTGACTTGTGAAAGAGCTTCACGAGTTCCCAGTGCAAAAACGATGAATGGTAAAATCCTGATTTTGTTGATTTAACTCAATAAAAGCTCCCTGGAACTCCTGTTTGTTGTGGGTTGTTTTTGTTTCCCGTCAGCTGTGCTGGGTGAAAAGTGTGCTGATGTCCTTAAGGAGTCCTGTGGCTCTTCCCGGAGGGAAAGGGGCTCTGCCTGATGTGCCTTTCAGCAGGAGAAACCCCCAGCTCTGCCTGTGCTGCAGCTCGGGCTGGGGTGGAGTGAGTTTTAAAGTTTCTTGGGGAAAAAAACAAATCACTGGCAGCGGAATGGGTAAGAGCAGATTTAATATTAAAGTGTGAAAGCACGGCAGAGTTTGTCGGCAGGGTTTGCTCTCCTGCTGACTCGATGGTTGAAGCGCACGGAGAAAAAGCAGGCTGCAATCAGTGTAAACCCAAAATCACCCCAAAAATGACCTGGGTGGAGATTGGGGGCGAGGGCGAAGAGGATAAGGATGGGGAGGGGGATGTTGAGTGAGCAGGGCGAGAGTGGAGCTGTGGTACGATCCACCCCCCAAGGTGACCCGGGTTGTTGTTAACAGATCCCTTCGCTAATTAACCGATTATCTCCGAGCCCTTTAATGTGCCCCATTATGGCCAGTGGCAATTGGGCTGGTCTCTCAGGGGTTAAATATTGGCACAATAACGCAGCAACGTGACTGAACCCGGGCTGAGCTTGGCATTCCCAGCGGCGCCCGTGTGTTTATCTCCATAAACCGCGTTCCAAACCCAGAAGGTTTAAAAGGTTTAAAATTAAACGTGTTGGGCGCGGGGCGGGGTCTGAGTCACGTGCGGTGGGCGTGGCCCGAGTCACGTGTACCGAGGGGGGCGTGGCCCGGGTCACGTGTGGCGGGGCCCGGCCCAACATGGCCNCTGTTTGTCTGTGTGTTTATTTGTTTGTTTGCTCCTCTTTACGTGCCTTAACTGTGAGGCAGACATGGAGGGGCGGATTTGGTTCCTGCCTCGCTCCCTGCAGCTCAGCAGCTTCCAGGCTTACAAGCTGAGGGTGACACACCTGTACCAGCTGAAGCAGCACAGCATCCTGGTCTCCGTCGGGGAGGATGAGGAGGGCATCAACCCCCTGGTAAGCCAGATGACCCAGACAAAAACGCATTTTTAATATAGATCTCCCTTAGGTGATCTCTCCTGTGATTATCTCAGCTGGCTTCTCTTACTCCGAGTGCCTTGCTGGCTGTGGGCACTGACGTTTGGCACCAGTGCCACGGGTTTTAATTCCTGTCTGCAGGTGAAGGTGTGGAACCTGGAGAAGCGAGACGGTGGCAACCCTCTGTGCACACGGATTTTCCCAGCAATACCAGGGAACAAGCCCACGGTTGTGTCCTGCCTGACTGTCCACGAGAATCTCAACTTCATGGCTATTGGTGAGCAAAACAGAGATGTAACAGCTTAAGGAGAGCATTGCAGTCCTTTTTCAGGTGTGGGAAGTCTAAAAGGTAACACAAAACCCAGCACGGAACATGCTGATGGTTTTCCTTCTCACACAGTTGGTAAGTTATTCCCCCAGGGAGGTTCTTGTGCTCCCACAAGATAAATCTGTATATTTTTGCCAGTGTGTTTTACTCAGAAGGGAAACACATACTTTTATCTGATGTCCCCTTTCCCTGCTAGTCAGTCAGGCTGCATATTTATTGAACTTAGTACTAAGTTGGTACAGGAGAAGCCACAGGTATTATAGCCACAGAGATATTTTTTTCAAGCATGCTATAGAAACCTTCTTTTCCAAATAAGAGTTTGGAAAGCCAGTTTTTCCCCTTTTGGATTTTACCATTCCTTTGTGATGTTCCCTGGGAGGTGGTTTGGCACAGGCTGGCCTGACAGCCCCTCACTTCATACCTTGCTGGTGAGCAGGGTGTGGTTGCTGACTGGGGCTGGGTAAAATTCCAGGTGTGCTGTGAAGGTAATGGTTCAGTCTGCCCACTTCACCAGGTTTTGCAGATGGGAGCGTTGTCCTGACAAAAGGAGACATCACTCGAGACAGGCACAGCAAGACCCAGATCCTCCATGAGGGCAGTTACCCAGTCACTGGCCTGGCTTTCAGACAGTCTGGCAAAACCACACATCTGTTTGTGGTGACCACAGAGAACATCCAGGTGAGAGCTTAGCTGGGAACTGTGAGACCCTGAGCTGGGAGCTCCACTGGCATCAGAGTCTGGGCCAGAGCAACCCCCAGACCCTTGAATTTCCTCTGTAGTCTTATATGCTTTCAGTGAAAGACTATCCCCACCTGGAGCTGGACACTCACGGCTGTGGATTGCGCTGTTCCTCTCTCAGTGACCCCTCCCAGGATCTCCAGTTCATCGTGGCAGGCAATGAGTGTGTGTACCTGTACCAGCCAGACGAGCGTGGCCCCTGCTTTGCCTTCGAGGGACAGAAGCTGATCGTTCACTGGTACCGGGGGTACCTCATCATTGTCTCCAAGGACAGAAAGACTTCCCCAAAGTAGGGCTCTCCTTGGAAAAGATGAGTTCTTTCGGTTCTTGCAGCTTCCTGCTTTCCCTCCTTTTCCTCCCTCCCTCTTGGGGGCCAATTGCTGCTTTGTCAGAGGCTGTTGAGGCTCATCAGACACACCTATCAATTAACCTCCATTGCAGGAGCAGCACAGTTAAGCATGCTGAATGAGTGGGAATTTTTCCCAGTGCTGTGAATTTCTCAGTATAACAGGATGGTGGAATTTGTGTATAAATGTGAGATGTTTTGCCTCTTGGCCTGTTTAGTTTAATTGCCTGAGTGAACCCTGCTTATCTTGCTCTCTATACATCAGGTATCAAGATTTCAAGTTATGCTCTCCTTGTTTTCTAAAACTTTCTTCTGCTCCCCAGGTCAGAGTTTGCTGGGAATGAGGCACAGAATTCAGACAAACAGGTCCTGAATATCTATGACTTGTGCAACAAATTCATTGCGTACAGCTCAATCTTTGATGATATAGTGGATGTCCTGGCAGAGTGGGGCTCTCTGTATGTGCTGACCAGGGATGGGAAGATCCACGTGCTGCAGGAGAAGGATACACAAACCAAACTCGAGGCATGTAAATCCCTTTTCTTATTAGTCTCTGCCTTATGTCTGCAAGGTTGTACTGGCTCTGCAGGTTGAAAAGTTGAAGCACTCAGGTAAGTGAGTTACATAACAAGTGGGCTAATAGTTTTACAGCATAGCAGTGTTGTAAGACAGCTGGTATTTAAAAATCCCAAGCACGCTTACCCAGTAAAAAGAAGAAGCAACTTGTTTTCCAGGTGTGTTTGAACTCGTTTTGCGGGGTGGCATTTCTCTCACGCTGCCCTTACCGTGTGTTTTAACAGATGCTGTTCAGAAAGAACTTGTTTGAGATGGCCATTAACCTGGCCAAGAGCCACCACCTGGACAGCGACGGCTTGTCAGAGATTTTCCGGCAGTATGGGGATCACCTCTACAACAAGGGCAACCACGATGGGGCCATCCAGCAGTACATACGGTGGGTGCTGTGGGGCTTGGGGTTTGCACTGCAGAGGCCTTCATTTCTGGTCCAGCCCAGGGATAAAACCGGTCCAAACCAGAAAACAAGCGTGACTCGAGGTGAAAGTTCCACCCGCTGAGAAAAACATTTCAGTGAGATTAAGAGTCTTTGAACACACTGCTTGAAAATTGCTCTGTACACCTTAGGATAAAGTTCCTCACTTTGATCATAATTAAACATGAATTCTGTAGGCACACTGGAATGTTCTGTAATCACACTGGGGCATGATGACATCATTATAAAGAAGGAATGTCTTGTGACAGTCGACATGTATTTTTACTGTTGACTTGGGTTAAGTCTGATCATAACTGCTCCACATGGGTGTGAGGATTTAAAGCTGACTTTGAGTTATGCAAATGAAATAAAGGAAAACCTCTTTTTCTGGGCTTCCCAGTTTGCTGGGGTCAGAGCCTAGCCTGTATTCTCACTGCTGCATTTAAACGAGGATTAACTCCTTGTTTGTTGTCCTGATTGAGGCCTTTGTATTACCTGAGTGATCCCCAGTGGGTTAGTGCCTGCTGAAGTTAAGGCTTCTCTGTGCTGTGTTAATTGCTCCATTTATTTTGACTTCATGGTTATACAGTATCTTGTAACACGACTCTCTCCCTCACAGAACTATAGGGAAGCTGGAACCATCCTATGTTATCCGAAAATTCCTGGATGCCCAGCGTATCCACAACCTCACTGCTTATCTACAGACACTCCACCTGCAGTCCCTGGCCAATGCAGACCATACTACACTTCTGCTGAATTGCTATACCAAGCTCAAAGACAGCTCCAAACTGGAAGAGTTCATTAAGGTATGGAGGAGAGGTGAAATTGTGCTACGTTATTATGTCATCATAATCATTAAAAAGGAGCTGTGGTGACACTGCAAAGTGGCTCCTCTAGGGCCATTAAGAGAGAGAAGAGTGGATTTGCCACTCAGTACCCCTTCTTTGCTCCTTTATCTCCAAACCCTTGCTTACATTCTCAGTTTGGTTGGCTTGCTTCTGCTCTTGCAACTGGCAGGAGAATGAGAGGTGGCCAGACTCCTTCCTTTCTGCACGTGTGCTCTTTCCCTTGCCTGAGAAGGCACCGAGCTGCCCCCGCCCGTGCTTTCCTCCTCTCACATAAGTGATTGCTGCTTCTGGACCCCTGGGGATGTTTCTGAGGGGCAATCTTTCTTTCCTTTGTTCCCGGAGACGAGCGACAGCGAGGTGCGCTTTGATGTGGAGACGGCCATCAAGGTGCTGCGCCAGGCAGGGTACTACTCCCACGCCGTGTACCTGGCAGAGAAGCACGAGCACCACGAGTGGTACCTCAAAATCCAGTTAGAGGACATCAAGGTGAGGAGACACAACTGCTCCCGTGTTGTTACCTGGGAGGGCACTGCTGCTGTAGCCTCCTCTGCAGGGAGAACACCATTTCAGTGCCCTCTGAGGCAGCAGCAGCAACTTGATGCTGCTTGTGTGTTGCTTTTCACCTTCTGGCACGTGGGGTAGACTGGGGGTGGAAATCAGAGGGTCTTGCCTGTTCTGTTTCAGATGTGGCTTTTTACAGCGCCCTTTAAGGGGAGGGAGAGTTGTTAGTAAGGGACTCATCTAAATCTCCTCCCTGTCTCCCTGAGAAGAAAACCAAGCAGGGATAATGAACTAGGTGATAATCCCAGAGCAAACGGTGTTTGTGGCTTACTCACAGCACATCTTCAATGCTTTCTGTCCTAACCTCAAAGTGGAGAAGGAGTGTCCTGTGACTGCTTTGCTGGCTGTCTCCACAGAACTACCAGGAGGCTTTGCACTACATTGGAAAGCTGCCCTTTGAACAGGCAGAGAGCAACATGAAGCGCTATGGTAAAATCCTGATGCACCATGTCCCTAACGAGACCACAGAACTGCTGAAGGTCCTTTGCACCGACTACCGGCCCTCGGGGGACAGCGATGGCCACGGGGTGCTGGAAGGGAAAAAGGTACCCTTTGTGCTGACACAGAGTTGTTGCTCCCCTGGAGTAGCTTGGCAGCGAGCGAGTGCTTCTGCATGCTTTGGTTTGGTTTGGGTGTAATGAGTTATACCTGAATGGACTCTGTGCTCAGGTGAGACCCCCCACCTGCAGCACCGTGCCCAGCCCTGGAGCCCTCAGCACAGAAATTACACAGACCTGTGGCAGGGGGTCCAAAGGTGGGCTACAGAAATGATCAAAAATGCTCTGAGTTGGGGTTGTCCATCCTGGAGAAGAGGAGGTTCCAGGGAGACCTCATTGCAGCCTTTCAGTACTCAAGGGGGGCTTATGGGAAAGATGAGGACAAACTTTTTAGCAGACCCTGTTGCAATGGGACAAGAGGTAATGGTTTTGAACTAAAAGAGGGTAGATTTAGACTAGATAGAAGAAAAGTTTTTCACAATGAGGGTGGTGAAACACTGGACCGGGTTGACTAGAGATGTGGTAGATGCCCCCATCCCTGGGAATGAATAGTCAGGTTGGATGGGGTCCTGAGCAACCTGATCTAGTTGAAAATGTCCCAGCTCATTGCAGGGGCATCGGACTAGATGGGCTTTAAAGGTCCATTACAACCCAAACTGTTCTGTGGTTTTATGAGCTGCTCTGTCCTGGTGTACTGGTAGTCCCAGAGACAAGAGGGCACTTAAAGCTGTTGCTCAGAACTGATTCCTGACATAGTCAGCATCCCACCTTGTGCTGTATCTGTTGTGTCTGACACTCTGGAAAGGAACATTCCTCACAGGGAGGGAGGAAGCAGCTCAGACTGATGTAGGTGCTTGTCTTTTTCTGTCTGTGCTGCAGGCTAATTCAGAGGAGTTCATCCCAGTCTTTGCAAACAACTCCCGAGAACTGAAGGCTTTCCTGGAGCACATGACTGAGGTTCAGGCTGACTCTCCACAGGGTGTCTATGACACTTTACTGGAGCTTCGACTCCAGAACTGGGCACATGAACAAGATGAGCAGGTTTGAGCTCCTCCAGCACTGTGATTTGGTGTCCTATTTGCATCCCTGCAAACCCATAACCTTTCCAGCTGGGCATTGATAACATGAGGCAATGCATATGCTGTGCTGGACAAGTGGCACATAAATGGGAAAGCAGCCTGCTAGCTGGGAGAATACTCCTTTCAGGCAGGCTGGACTTGCTTTGTATGAGTCTCATTTAAGAACAGATCCCACACAATACAGCCTCTGTGAGCAGATGCTTTGCCCACAAAAGTATCTCTATCTGCTTGCCTGGATCTGTGAGGATGCTGGCTGTTTGGGCAAAGAATGTCCTGTTTGCTTAAAAGGGATAGAGAGCAAATAGCAAAACTGCCCTCTGTGAAAGAGCTGCAGATTGTCAGGTCTTAGTGCAAAATAGTGTGTACGTGTGGGTGTGTCTGTGTTGCTCTCCTTGACCTCTCCCCCTTCCTTGTAGATCAAGGAGAAGCTGCACAGTGAAGCCCTCACCCTCCTCAAGAGTGGAAGGTTCAAAACAGTCTTTGATAAGGCCTTGGTCTTATGTCAGATGCACAATTTCAAGGATGGTGTCCTCTACCTCTATGAGCAGGGCAAACTGTGAGTGTTGCTCTTGTCTGTAGGATCCTTCCCCTCCTGCCCCCACTGTGCCTTCAATGGTAGTGACCTCTTTAGTGTCTCAAGATGATTGCTCAGCTGAAATGCCTTGTTAGAGCAAGGCAGTCACACAGAGAGTGAGTGACAGACCTGTCAGGCTTCTCTGTGAGTCTGGGGATTGCATGGCTGGGTGAAAACCTGAGGTCCCTGTGAGAAGGGAGAGAGGTGGATTGTGGCAGCTGACGAGTCTTTCTCCCATAGTTTCCAGCAGATCATGCACTACCACATGCAGAACGAGCAGTACAAGAAGGTGATTGAGGTGTGTGAGCTGTATGGAGACCAGGAGGCTTGCCTCTGGGAACAGGCTCTTGGCTACTTTGCACGGAAGGAGGAGGACTGCAAGGAGTACGTTGCTGCAGTGCTGAAACACATCGAGAACAAGAACCTCATGCCTCCACTGCTTGGTAATAATGACATGTGGCACTCAACACGCAGCACCCCCCTAAAAAAAGCCTAATGCGAGCAAAAACAAGCCAAAAAAACCCACAAAAAACTCAAACCAAACTGATTTGTAGCACTTTATACAAATTAGAAATTTGAGAGATGAGTCAATGAAGTTGGAGCCCACCATCTGAAATGGTATCCTCTGCTTTCTGGGGAAAAGCCATGTTAGTCACAGATCCCTAATTAGGAAAAAAGATCTGCAGTGTCAGTGAGATGTCTGTACATGATTTCTGTTCTGTCAGTGTCTGGCAGTGAAGGGCTTGCTGAAAGTCCTGCTGTGCCTTGGTGGAGTTGAACTGGAATCCAATCCACTACTAGATACTTGCTTTGTCCCTTTTGGTCTGAGCTGTCCAGACATGCTCCCAGTTGCCCTTTTCTGGAAGAGGTCAAACTGAAAGAGAGTCTTTAAGTGATCTCTTCCATAAGAATGCAGACTGTCTTTGCCTGGAGTGGCCTTTCCCAGGAGAGCAGTCTGCCCGGGCAGGACTAGTGCAGGTTCTGTGCTTGTGTTTAAACTAACACCTTGGTCCCTCTCAGTTGTGCAGACCCTGGCTCACAACTCCACAGCCACCCTGTCTGTGATTAAGGATTACCTCGTCAACAAGCTGCAGAAGCAGAGCCGCCAGATCGAGCAGGATGAGCAGAGAATCCAGAAGTACCGAGAGGAAACTACAAGGATCCGCCAGGAGATTGAGGAGCTGAAAGCAAGGTGCAAGAGTGTGTGGTCTGGCCTTGTCCTGTACAAGGACAGAACTGCTGGTTTATTAAGGTAGAACGTAGTTTGTCTTCCTGACGCTTCTCCGTCTTGTCTCTGTCAGCCCCAAGATCTTCCAGAAGACCAAGTGCAGCATTTGCACCAGTGCATTGGAGCTGCCCTCAGTGCACTTCCTGTGTGGCCATTCCTTCCACCAGCACTGCTTTGAGAGCTACTCCGAGAGTGATTCCGAGTGCCCCACGTGCATGCCCGAAAACCGCAAAGTCATGGACATGATCCGGGCCCAGGAGCAGAAGAGGGATCTGCACGACCAGTTTCAGCATCAGGTAGGGCAACACTGCCTGTCTTACCAAGGTGGGAGAGAGTTTAGATGAATTTGCAGACCTGTGGAGGCTGGTAGAAAAGGGCAGGGCTTGGAAGTGTTTTGTAAACAGGGTTATGTTCAGTCTGAATAACGAGGCATTACACAGTAGGGTGACTGCAGCGTGTGGAGGGCATGAGGGGTTCTTGCTGCTCTGGTGAAGGTGAAAGAGAATCCATTCTCACCTGGCCCTCAGATGGGTTGAGACCTACTGGTCAGTGTCACAGCTGGTCAGTCAGTTGCACAGAACAAATTAGGGAGAAAGGGAAAAAAGATTATGTGAATCAGAATGGTACAAGACCAAAATGTTGCACCTATATTGTATTTCCTACAGATGAAGTGGTGAAGTTGAGAATGGGACATGACAGAGTAGCTGAGGCAGGCACCTTCCTGCCTAATTCAGTTGTTCATTATCTCCTCTGTGCATGGCTCAGGTGTAGGGTTGAAACATGAGGTGGAAGGGCCAGTGGCAGAAAATCTGTCAGACTAGATGGGCTTTTGGAATCCTTGCATGGGATGAGCAAAGAGCCAGGGAGTAACATGCCCCTAACAAAGCAGCCCTGAGTGCAGGGACTGAAGGGAAAGGAGACTTGGGAGGCTTTTGCTGACGCTGCTGCTGTGTGTCCACCCAGCTCAAGTGTTCCAACGACGGCTTCTCCGTGGTTGCTGACTACTTTGGTCGCGGGGTCTTCAACAAGCTGACTCTGATCACGGACCTGCCCCCGGGCAAGGCGGCAGCGACGCTGGAGGCGGGGCTGCAGCGGGAGCTGCTCATCCACACCAAGCGCAGCACCTGACCCACCCTGCCGGCCCCCTCGGCCTCGGGTCCTGCTCTCTGTCCTCGGCCACCTCCCTCTGGCTCCCCCCCTGCGTCCCAATAAACCAGCGTGGCTGGGCAGTGCCACACCCACACAGGCCATGGGTCCCAGTAATCCAGTGTGGCTCTGGGTCCTGATAAACCAGCATAGCTTTGGGTCCCCAATAATCCAGGGTGGCTCTGGGTCCTGATAAACCAGCATAGCTTTGGGTCCCCAATAATCCAGGGTGGCTCTGGGTCCTGATAAACCAGCATCGCTTTGGCGCCCCAGC
>VXBX01000217.1:538859-554702 GCA_013400415.1 Scytalopus superciliaris | reverse complement strand
GTCCGTGCGGGGCAGGGTGTCCCCGCAGCGCTGCCCCCCGGGCCGGGCCGGGCCGGGCCGGGCCGCCGTGCGGAGATAGCGCGGGTATCGCCGGCCAGGAGCGGCCCCGCACGGCGAGATAAGCGGCCCTCGGGGCTCGGGGCCGAGATAATCTCCTCCCTCCGTCCTGTTGGTGCCTCCTGGGGAGGGTTCCCCGCTGTCGGGGAGGCATCAGGGCAAGGGACACGCCAAGCCTGGTTTTCTACCCTTGGGACACTTTACTAAGGGAAGCGACTACTTAGAATCGTTTTACTCGTAGGGAAACTGCGGTCCTGAGAGCCTCGTTAATTCCCAAAGAGTCCTAAGCCCCTCGTGCGAGAAAAGCTGAAGCTCACCTGTAGCTGCTTGAGCCCTGCTGCTCCTTGCATGTGCGGGGTGATGACACCCTGTGTGATGCTGGCTTTATTTGACTTGTTTCTGCTGTTCTTATGCAAAGGGGTGTTCTCCCTGAGATCTGCTGTATGCGACAGCGTAAGGTTGTTGCTTTCCTGCACGTGTGTATGTAACACCTCCAAACAAAGCTGTTCTTACAGGCGATAAGTGGCTTGTCTTTGACAGCAGCTATGGATTTTTTCCAGTGGCACCGTGAAATCCTACTGGCTCTTCCCAAAACTTGCAGTAGGGGTGAAATTCGTACTCTTAAGAGACAGCAGGAGGCTGCCCAGTGTGCCTGTGACCTGCCCCGCTCGTGTCCCACAAGAGGTGAAACACAAGCAGAAGAAGCGTGACAATGTGGCAGGCGTGCCTGACTGTTGAGGAACATCAAAGCCCCCTTTAGAGCTCTCTCCTTAGGCCTTTGTGCTTCCTTGCAGCTGGCCCGCATTCAGACCGACAGCGTGGTTTCGATGCTCCGCCAGCTGTACCCCGACCTCCACTTTGAGATTGGTGAGCCTTTTTGGGTCCTACCCCGGGGGGTGGGTGGCAGCAGGAGCCAGCTGGTTATCTTCGTGTGCAAGAGGTGTGTGTAGAGTCAGGAGAAAGTGGAGGATTCGACCCTGCTTATCTAAGAGTGCAGCGTGAATTCAGTTAGGCTGTGTGGCTGAGCAGCTGCTGCTGCTGGTTTCTTCCAGGGGAGAAGGATGGGTTTCCCAGGCTCGTGAGGATTGAAGCACTGAGTCTGTGATGGAGATGGTGTTCTCTTGCTCCATTTGCAAACCTGGTGTTGTTCTGGCTGCACCCCACCAAGCATTAGGGGCATTTTCTGGTCTGGGGCTTGAGGCTTTCAACAGAAATAATGGGAGCTCAGCCTTACAGTGAGGAGGATTGCTGCTTTGTGTTCACTGGCCTTTCAGAGACAGTGTGGCAGTTTCCACTGGGTCAGCTCTTGCCAACCCTCCCCCATTCCCCTTGCTTTGGTTTTGATGGCAGTGAAGGAAGTCTTCATTTCACTTGTCTTGAGTGCAGTGTATCTCTAGAAATGAGCTGCTCTTGTGCTGGGCCTGAGCTGGTGCTCACCCAGCAGTGTGTGGCTCTGCACTGCTCGTGGCACTGCATGTTGGGTGCTTTCAGCCTAAGCCCAGTGCTCTTACTGAGCCTCACATGTTACCTGTGCTGTCTCTGAGCAGTTGCCATGTCAACAACTGGAGACAAGATCTTGGATACAGCACTTTCCAAGGTAAAGAATCTCTTCTTCCTCCATGCAAGAACCAATGGCATTTGAAGTTATATTGACTGATGCTTCTTTTGTGATTCCTGTTCTTCCATTTACGTGTAGATCGGGGAGAAGAGCCTCTTCACCAAAGAGTTGGAAAATGCTCTTGAAAAAAATGAGTAAGAGCTTATTGTTTTCTCTTCTTGCACTGGCATTCGTTGCTCTTTGGATATCTCTAACTTGCTGCATATGTGATCTACTTTCTTTCTGTTCTGGTACCTCTGGCTAAAAAAAGAAATCCTTTGATAAGTCACTGTCTTGTTCTTTCCCTTTTCTTGCTCTACTTGGGGTTTGGGCCACATGTTTTGACTTGGAGTTTTGTCACTTTGCCCCAGTTAGGTTGTAATTTCATTTGATTCCTGCTTATGAGTATGTTCTTTTAAAAATACTTTGCTTGGTGGTGGTAACATATTGCAAAACGTATTGATTGCTATCATGCTAACATTTATTAACATGTTTGCAAGCTAAATGTGCAGGAGAACTGGGCATGGGCAAGTTGTGCTGTGTTCTGTGCAGCCTCTCTCTGCAGAAAACCTTGGTTCAGGCTCCTGCTGGAGGGAGAGAGAGAGATTAGTGGTATTTTTGTGGGTTTGAGGTGTGGGGTTGTTGTTCTTTAATCTTTTTTTTCAGTGTTCTGAGGAGGGTTGCCTTAGTTAAAGTAGGTTTAAAAAGAAAGGTATTGTTTCTCTCTGCCACATAGTTTACATCCACTGGGCATTTGCACTGATGTTCCCTTGCTGTGTGACAGAGCAAGTGCCCTGTAGTTTGGGTTGCTGTCCCTTTCAGTTTGAAGCATAATCCAGCCCACAGACTGGTGCATATTGGTGTGTCTTGCATTGTTGCTGGGAGGAAGGCACTGTCCCAAGGGGAAAAGAGAGACAGAGAAAGGTGAAGAAGCTTTTTTTTTGGAGTAACATGAGAACGCTATAGTAATTCCAGCTGTGGAATCCTGAAATTCCTCTCTTCTCCAAATTAATTTGGGTTCAAACTTTTCTCTCAGTGACCTGCAGGCCTCTGGTAGATCAACCATCTGTTCACTGACTACTATCCTCTAATTTTTAGAGTTGACCTTGTGGTTCACTCCTTGAAGGACCTGCCAACTTCTCTTCCTCCTGGCTTTACCATTGGTGCTGTCTGCAAGTAAGTGTGGACACGAGGCTCAGTTTCCTGAAGGACTTGCCTTTCAGAGTGTAAAGGACAGCTTAGGGCCTTTTAGGTGTTCAGAGTTTCATCACCCTCTGAATAATCCCCAGAACAGTGGAAACACCAGAGCTGCCCTAGTGTTCTCTAGCCAACAGGTGGGCTGAAAATTCCTGCTTTTACAGTGACAGTGGGGTATTTTGGAGTCCAGGGACTGGTAGCAGAACTGTTGAACTTAATGAGTGATGTGTCATTCATTCCATGCTTGCATTGTCTTGCAGAAGGGAAAACCCACTTGACGCTGTTGTCTTTCATCCCAAAAACTGTGGAAAAACACTGAGCCTGCTTCCTGAAAAGAGGTGAGTGGGAGAGGAAGGGGAAGACACTCAGGTGTGAAAACAGAAGGGGGCAGCTGATTGATACTTTGCAGCTCCTTGCTTTATCCTGTAGGGGTTTTACACTGCCTTTCCTGAGCGTTCCACAGGCATTACACTGCAGGGAGTGCTGCACTCTGGGTGAGGCTGCATCTCTCCAGCCACCCTAGAGCTGCAGTGTTTTCTAAGTCAGACCCTTTCTTTTCAGGCTCTCCAGGGTGAATTCCTGCTCCCTTGTACTGTGCCTACTGCAGGGGAATGCATACAATGCAGACAGGGTGTCCAGTGCAGGATTTTGGCTTTTGTGAACCTGAACTATGTTTCTGTTCTCACCCAACCAGTTCTGGTTTCCTCCTGGGTTTTTTTTTCTTTTTGGCATCACTTCCTTGTGGTTTTCCCGTTTGGAATTACCTGCCTTTTCACAGAGATTAATGGAATCTTTTGTCTGAGAGAGCTGAGGGAAATTACTCAGATTAAGGTAGCTATTAGAAAGGCTTTTTTTTTTCCTATGTTAAAGTGAAATAAATAAACTAGCTGTAATAGAAACATAGACTCATGCTTCTGCACATCTGGATAGCAGGAAAATCACATCTAGTCTAGGATCCAGGTTTCCAAGAGGGGAAGGTGGAGTGGCTGTGTCAAGGGAGGTTGAGGTTGGATGTTAGGAAAAGGCTTGTCCCCCAGAAGGTGGTTGGCACTGGAACAGGCTCCCTGGGAAAGTGGCCACAGCACCAAGCCTGAGAGAGTTCAAGTCTAATTTGAACAGTGCTCTCAGGCACGTGGTGGGGTTGTTGGGTGTCCTGTGTAGGGACAGGAGCTGGAACTTGATTGATGATCCTTATGGATCCCTTCCAAATCAGCCTTTTCTGTGATTCTTGAATTCTGTGAAGGGAAGGGAACAGCACACATCTCGAGAAAGGAAATGCTCACTGCCTAGGCTGCACTCAAAGGTTCTCAACTTTTACTGCATTCATGTCACTGATGAAGTCACTTCAGTTGTTTGGCTTTATCTGCTTCATTCTGTGGCAGCCAAGTCTTTTTTCTGTGATAAATCTTGTGGTCTTTAAATGAGGTTTCATCAGTCCTTGACAGTGGCTGGTCTCTAGAAACATGTCCTGCAGATTGGCTCCTTGGGAGTGGCTTCAGCCAGGTTTTATGCTAAACTGGTTTTCTTTCTTACAAGGAGATATAAATCTTTGACTGGTTCTCAGATATTCTTTTCAGTATATATATAAAAAAAAAAGTTACCACTTGTTTCCCTGGAAGTTCTGTCATACCTCTGGCTGGAGGTGTTAGGAGTATTCTGGATTTCACTGATTCTGTTTTTCCTTACAGTGTGATTGGAACCAGTTCACTTCGGAGAGCAGCTCAGCTCAAAAAGAAGTTCCCTCAGTTAGAATTCAGGGATATTGTATCCTTTCCTGGCAAAAGGGTGGGAGCTGGGTAAAAGCTGCAAAGGGGGAAGCACAACTTAATGCAAAGCCTACCTTCAGCAAAATCCTATTTAAAGAAACAGTTGTCCATATTTAACACTTCTTTTGGGATGGTGCCGATGCTCTCATTGGGTGGATTCTGTGCAGTCTGTAAACACTCAGGTGGCTGTAGCACTGTTTGCCTGCTGCTTGGGTGCTTTCTTGACCATTCCCACAGAGGGGGAACTTAAATACCCGCCTGAAGAAGCTGGATGAGAAGGAAGACTTCAGTGCCATCATCCTGGCTGCTGCTGGGCTGAAGAGGATGGGCTGGGAGAACCGCATCGGCCAGGTGAGGAGCAGCAAAGCAGAAGAAATGCTGTTCTCTGCCAAGCCATCACCTGGTTGTGTTTCAGGCCTAACACACCAGTTGGTGTTAAAGACAGGCACAGAATCTGGCTGTTGTTTCCTGTGTTCTGAACGCTGTGACTTAACTCTGATGTCGCTTTCTTCCAGCTCCTGGGCCCTGAGGATTGTCTGTATGCTGTTGGACAGGTATGTTAGAACTCCTGTGCTTGAAGCCATGCTGTGTATTGAAAGCCAGCAGCGGCACCATGTCTCTGAGTGGTTCATTTTGCTGGAGACTTCTCACCTGTTGGTTGCCAAAAACCTGCTACATCCATCTCTTTTGTTGGCCGTTGCACTGTTTTAGGCACGGGTTGTTGGAAGAATGGGAGTCAGCTCTGTCACTCAGCGTGGTGGGGGCTGATCTCTGTCAGTAATGGAGAACCAGTAAATAAATGGGAAAGGGAACACGTGCACAGCTGCAGTGGGGTGACAGTGCAGGTGTGGGGCAGGCTCTGGCAGGGTTGGTGTTACCCTGCACCAGGATCGTTGTGTGAAGCCACTGCAGCCTCTTTGCCCTGTGGCACTCCATCCTTCTCCCCTCACAGTGTCCTGACTCCTGCAGGGTGGAGCTGGAACACCTGTCTTGCAGCACAATGCTCCTGTTTCTGGGAGGGTCAGAGGCTCCAGTCCGTTCCGGGCACATGGCTGAGGTTACACAGCGTTGCTCAGCTGGTATCAAACTTGCTAAACCAGATCCATCAGTGATTGCAAGTGACCAACCTGTGATTCTGATCACGTGTTGGTCAGGGACTGTGCAGTGCCCCACTCTGCCCCCATCCCCCAGTCTTGTATCCAGTTCAGGAAATGTTTTGTCACTGTTACCCACTCACCACTTGATCTGTTTCTTGAGAAAGGGTTGTAAATCTTGGACTTATCCACCCTGCTCATCCCAAAGGCACAGTAGGGTGGGTGTTTCTGTGTATGCAGCCATAATTGAGATGGGTTCTAAAATGGTTTGAGGTGGCAGCACAACCTTTAACACTTGGCTGGTTCTGATCATCCCTTTATAGCAGCTGCCATAGGATGACTGTGCAGCCAGTAGAGTGTTCTGTAATTAATTTCTGTAAACATCACCCCCTTAGTGAAAAGGATTCGAGCCTCTGGCTTTCTGTTTTGTGATCGATTCTGAGTGCACACACAGATGCTTGAAGAATTACCACCTTTCGTTGTGTGTTTCTTCTTCTAGGGTGCCTTAGCAGTGGAAGTTCGTGCCAAAGACCAGGAGATACTCAATATGGTGTCTGCCCTGCATGATGCAGACACCGTGCTGTGCTGCATTGCTGAGAGAGCCTTTATGAAGCGTTTGGTAGGTCTGCTGCCCTTGCTCCCCTGCCTGCAGCAGCAAATGCTGCTCTGCTTCCTGACTTGATACCATAGCATGGCAAGTCTGTTTCACTTCCCTAAAACTGCAAAGGGAGGATTTCTTTGGAATCTGGAAGGGCCTGAGGAGTGATGGGGGCGGGGTTGTGTGCAGCCTGGACTTTTCAGAGGCCTCTGCTTTGAAAGTGCTGGGCAGGAGCCCCATGCCAGCTGCTTTTTGTTTCAGGAAGGTGGATGCAGTGTTCCTGTTGCTGTCAACAGCCTGCTGAAGGATGGCCAGGTGAGGAGTACTTTGTTTTTTCTCTGGGGTTATTTCTGAAAACCAATTCCAAGTGTGTGCATGTTCCCTGACCCTTCACTGAGGATAATTTCAGCAATTCATAGCCAATTAGGGCAGAGAGGCTCCTGACTTGACCCTTCCATCAATGGGTCTGGCTACTGAAGCTGTATTCTAGAAGATTCCCTTATAATACATACCACATTTCCCCCCTCACCTCCCTTCTTATTTTAAAGTAGTGTTGCCCTGAGATCTGAACGTCTCTCTCCTGACCACCAAATCTGGTTTTAGACAATAGAATGTGATTAAGGAGGTGGGGAACAAGAAAAAAATTCAGCCTTTCTGTTGGGAAGTTGAATCTTTCCCCGACAGGGATTTCTTTTGTATTGTACTGCTATTCTTGCTGGTCCCACTGCATAACAGAAGCCTTCCCCTCCAGACTGAAGGGGTTTTTTAGAGAGGGGGTAGTTGGCTGTTTGTTAATGTGGTATTAATCCATTCTGTCTGCCTTTCCAAGTTGTACTTGACAGGAGCAGTCTACAGCTTGGATGGATCTGATAGCCTGAGGGAGACTATGCAGACCAGTGTTAACTACCCCCATCAGGTAGGTGAACCACAGTGGCTTCAAAATTCAGATCTGAAGCTGAATGACAGAACCCAGACCTTGAGAAACAGATTACTTTTGGTCTGGTTCCTTGCAAAGCTGTAAGAGCTCGCTGTTCCTGAGGCTCCTCAGGCCAATTTTACCACACTCTGGGGGTATCCTGAACAATTAATTCCTTGCCTGCTCCTCCCTGCTGGCCTTACCTTGAGGTGTTTGTGCCTGCAGAGTGAAGACGGACCGAACGACGATGTGCAGCACGTTGGGGTCACAGCCAAGAATGTCCCCAGTCAGGCCCAGGAAGCTGCAGAGAACCTGGGTATTGAACTGGCTAATTTACTGCTGAGCAAGGGAGCAAAGCACATCCTTAGTGTGGCAAGGCAGCTCAACGATGCCCACTGAACCAGGAGTGCCACACCCTCCAGCTACAAGGATTCTGCAGCGACACCATCAGCCTCTGCAGGATGGCGTTTATTTAAACATTCACACCAGTCTTGCCTGATGTTTGGGTGCAAAAAACCTGAAGTAATATGCTGACTAACTTGAGTAGTTTGTGCTGTTCAGGGCTTTCATCCCTCTCCACATTTCTCTAAATCGCCAAGTGTCTCTGAGGTATTTTCAACGATTTTTGTAGCTAGGAAGTCAAAAGCAAAAATTAAAAAGTCTGTAAATGTTATATTCCATTTAGGAATAAAGTGTTCATTACAGATTATAACTGGAGACTCACCTGTGCCAGTAAAATGCTGTACTGTGCTTTATCTGGGCCTGGTCACTCACTGGGCCACTGCAGGCTCCCATCAGGCTGCTGATGATACACGTTCCTTTTAGGAAAGTAGCACAGATGCCACTTCCACCCTCAGCCTCGGTGAATTAAGTTAGTCAGGACTAAATTAGGGAGTGGACAGCCACCGTGCCTTATCTGCTTATCCACAGGGCTAATCTGAGCCAGTCCATCTACACTAGCCAGCCACGGGGAGCTGAAGCGAAGCCCAAATTCGGGCTATCGTGCCTTTATTTGTAGCAGCTCCTTTAACCGCAGCCACTGCGTTACCACCCTCAGCAGGGCGCGTGTGTCACAGTGCCCTGCAGAAACACCCAAACGGGCACCTTACGGGGGGGGTCCCATTTTGTAAACGAAGCACTGTTTATTCTCTACGGTAACAGAGGTAAATACAGTTTAAACTGCGAGCAGCTCGCGTCCAGTGTCCTCCCCCCGGCCCGGCGCGGATCGCAGCTCTCCCGGTGAGCAATGGGGTGGCCCTGAAAAGGGCCTTTGTGTGGCGGCGCAGGGGCGGCCGGGCTAATACTCCTGCGACTGCTGCCCGCTGCCCTTCTTGCCGGCCTTGGCGGGGCCCGCCGCGGCCCCGCTCGTCTTCTTGGGCAGCAGCACGGCCTGGATGTTGGGCAGCACGCCGCCCTGCGCGATGGTGACGCCGCCCAGCAGCTTGTTGAGCTCCTCGTCGTTGCGCACCGCCAGCTGCAGGTGTCGGGGGATGATGCGCGTCTTCTTGTTGTCGCGGGCCGCGTTGCCCGCCAGCTCCAGGATCTCGGCCGTCAGGTACTCCAGCACGGCCGCCAGGTACACGGGCGCGCCGGCCCCCACCCGCTCCGCGTAGTTGCCCTTGCGCAGCNCCACCCGCTCCGCGTAGTGCCCGCGCCGCAGCAAGCGGTGGACGCGCCCGACCGGGAACTGCAGCCCGGCCCGGGACGAGCGAGACTTGGCCTTAGCTCGGGCCTTACCGCCGCTCTTGCCACGGCCGGACATGGCGCCGCGCTCCGCACCCGGCCCGTCCGCTCCGCCCGCCGCCGCCGACTGAGGGCGGCCGCGCCGCGCCGCGCCCTTTTATAACCTCCCGCCAAGTACGGCTCGGCTCATTGGGCAGCGCCGCCGCGCCTCCCCATTGGCGCGCCTGCCCGAGGAAGCTTCTCGCTGACTGGCCGCCGGCGGGGGACCGCGGGGTCTGCCGCGAGCTCATTGGCGGCGCGGCGCGGCCAATCGGCGAGCGAGGCGCCAAATTTAAACGGCCGGGCGGGCCGTTGCGGGGGCGGCGCGTGTGGGGAGGGCCGGGCCGGGCCGGGCCCACCCGGACCCCCCTCAGACACTCCCCCGGTCACCCCCCGGTCCCCTCCGGTCCCACAGAGCCCCTCGGGACGCTGCAGGGTCACCCCCGCCTGAGTGAGGGCAGGCCGCGCCGAGCGAGAGCGGCGGAGGCCGAAGGGCCGTCCCTGGGCCGCTCCCTGAGGTTCCTGAGGGGGACTCTGGTCTCGGCCTGGCTTACACCCACTGAGGAGAGGGGCGTCCAGGCATATGGAGGAAGAGGATTTGGGAATAGAGAAGTATCGTGAGATCCGTTTTTTAGGGGATTTGGGAAACGTGTGAGCTGTGTCATGGGCTTATAATGTGCGTGTATCAAGCGAAGCACCCAAGGTGGGGAAGGAGCCAAAGCGGGTGGGAGGAGAAAACTGAAATAGAGTGAATAAAGTGGCCACGCCCTAATATGTTGCTGATGGTAACAATTATCTCTCCCGTCTCACTAAACTCCATTTTTAGGTTTTTTTTTTCACCCCAGGGCGAGGGGACTGCCCACCCTGAGGGTTTATGTATGTGTTGAGGCCTGAGCACCAGCCAGTGGCACAGTGTGTGTGTGTGTGTCGGTGTGTGTGTGTGTCTGTGTGTGTGTGTGTCTGTGTCTGTGTGTGTGTCTGTGTCTGTGTGTCTGTGTGTGTGAGTGATTCCAGCAAATGGGAAGAGGGGCCAGGCCTGCAGGGGAATGGCAGGCTGTGTGAGCCCTGCTGAACCAGACTGAGAGTAAGATTTGGAGCAGGCATTGAGGATCGTGTATGTGAGAGATCAGGGTGCTTGCTGGAAGCAGGGCTAAGCCTGGGTGTTGCCTACTGGAAAGCCATAGGCCTGGATCAGAGCAGGGATTCATTTCCCTCTCTTCTCCCAGGAAACACAGCAGCTAGTCACTGGACAGAGCATTTAAGGCAGGTACTGAAGGGGCTCACAGTGTTTGTGTGTAGGTGTTCATGAATATACTAGTAGACTTACAGACTGGAGATGAGGGAAAGGGTTTGGCCACTTGTGCCAGTCACACTGGAGTGCTGTGTGCTGCCTGTGTTGCTCAGTGCTGCTGCACACACACATTCTGGCCTACTGGAAGAACACTCTGAGACTTGCTCCTGGCTGGATGTGGGTGTGCAGAGGGGCAGCAGCCTTGCATCTATTAAGGTACTGGACCTGGCAACTCCCACTCCCAGCCACCTCATCATCCCTGCTTTTGCTGTTGCATTGTTTCACTTTTCACTCCCGTTTAATCTCGTGCAGGCTCTTTAACCTGGTGCTCCGATGGCTGTTCTGTGTTTTTCTGCTGGGTAAGTAGCAATTCTGTGTTGAACTAGGGTGCTAGGTACTGCTGTGTAGGTGTTTATATCTGAGGAGGAGGGGATGGCAGCCTGCAGGGTCTCAGTTCTGTGTTAATCTAAGGACACAGCCATCCTTACTCTGCTAGCCTGTTCCAGATGGGTCCTCTTCCAGTGAGGAAGGCAGGTGATAGAGATGTTCAGAATTAAAAGCCCATCAGCAAGAACATTCCCAGTGGCCATAAAAAAAAAAGAGGGAGTTGACTGTAGGCACGATCAGGCCCCCTAGCAGGGTAGAAAGCTACAGAGAGAGGGATCACGTAAACCAGTTTCACTGCATGTCACTACTGTGGAGGCAAAGCACTGCAGGGGGAAGTGTACCAAGAGTTATTTTATTCTTGGGTTGCTCCAGGTTTTGAGCATGTCACTCTGTGTCCCCAGACCAAAGGACTGCAGAAGCCAGGAGCGGAATCTGGTTTACTTTTTGTGCTCTACAGAGTCTCACAGAATTTAAAATTGCTGTTTTCTCTCCTGAGGAGCAGTAACATCCTTGTTAGGTGCATAGATATTCCATCTTTCCCGCTTCCCTCGAGTGCTGTCAGCAAACATTTTGGTCGTTTGCTTTCCCTCTGGAGGGTATTCCCAGTAACAATGATGTCCCAAGCAGCAGTGAACCTTTTCTATCAGCACAGTTGGACAAGAGCCTTTGGTGTTACAAAAAAACCCCACAGTTCAAGCCCAGCCCACATAGAGAGCAGTTGCCTGTGTTTTGAGCAGGTGTTCTGAGGCTCTCAAGAGGGCTGCAGCAAGGTGAATCATTTGGTCAGCAACTGGAGAAAATGGACTGGCAGGTACAGCTCTTTTCCTCCTGACAGCCCAGTCAGACATCATAAAACAAGCGCACTAGTTGGTACCGGATGGAAAATGCAACGGTGCTGCCCAGGACCTAAGGCAAAATGAGACACACAACAGAAACCTTACAGTGTTGAACGGTCTGCAGGCTGCCACATTGCTCCCTTCCAGATGGATCTGCCTTGTTTCATTAAATAGCAACACACGGGCTAAGTTTTTTTGTGGCAGTATTATCCTTGTGCTCCAAGTGTCTCCAGAACACTTCTCCTGACTCCAGGGATTGCTGAGCCTTGTGCCACCCTTACACAAGTCTACCTGCTGGAGGTAACTCTGAGACTCTCATCTGGTAGGACTGAAAAGCAGGAACATGCAGAAAGGCTGTACTGGGTCAGAGTGGCATGGCATTCTGCTGTCCTCATGGGCTTTTTGCAGGCAGTGATCTGTGCCTTGGCAATCTCCTCAAGCTAAACTAGGGACTTTGTTTATGTAAGTTGTCAATGAACAGGGATGTGTGTGTGTCTGTGAACAGCTCCCTGAGCTGTGTAAGCCTCTGATTCTCCCTGAGTTCCACAGCTCAACTGCATCTTGTGTGAAGAGCATGGTATTTTACTTCCCCCCCTTTCCCCTTCAGACTCTCGAGCCTGACTGGGATCTGTTTCTGCTGCACAGTTACATCTTCCTGCTGAAGGAACCCTTTGTCTGACCTGAATGAGCAGCAACAGGAGAGAGAGGTTTCGCTCGTGGGTGGGTCCAATCAGCTTTATGACAAAGTTAATAAGTGTCATATTGTTGCATTCAGTGTATTCGCCATCTTCATCCACTCCACTCCTCACATCTACTACATGCAAGAGCTTCACTACCTGGGGAAAGAAATGTTGCACACTATTTCATCAGGTGTGTTTGGTGCTCACTGGTTTTGTGCAAGAGCCCTCTTGCTGTACCATCCCTGAAATCTGGCTTGTGCTCTTACTTAAAAAGACAGGACAGAGTTATGACAGTCCTGGGACACTGCTATGTGTGCTTATTCTGGAAGACTGATTATTAACACAACCAAGTCACCTTGAGGGATGGTAACAAACCAAGCAGAATGTTTTCTTCTGTATTTGAGCCAGGAAACAATTACTGAACCCAGAAGTTCTGCATTCCCTCCCATCCTGTTCCTCCTGCATTTGAGCTCTGCCTCAAAATGCACCCAAATTTTGCATGTTTTCTGGATATTACCTTCAGAATGTTTGTTCCTAGGGCAGAGAGGCTCTTAGTTTTGAATTTGGAGTAGCTCATCTCCAACTTTCCTGTACTAGGATTAAGCCTAAAAGAAACATTAAAAATTTAGTCTGGATAAAACAATGAGACAGAGAGATCCCTATGTAAGCAGACTTAGATCCATAGCTGAGAAAGAAGTCCAGTGCTGTCAAAAACAGGAATAACCCAATGCACTTAACAACAGCTATTTGGTCCCTCAGAGGGGACAGAGGAGGCTCCTCCCCCCTGTACCCCTGATATATACATAAAGCTGCACAATTTAAAGACTGAAATGAAAGGATCTTAACATCTGCAAGGGAGAACTGCTGACATGGCATAGTGCTGCAGAATGCTTGCTACTATGAAATCTGATCTCACTGCAAAAGCATTAAAGGCAGCCTGTGTCAACTTCTCTCAATCTTGTACCTGTGAATCATCATATTTTAATTTTAAAATTCATTCTTCTGTGTCTGAGCTGACAGAGTGAGCTGGCTACCTGTAGAAAACATACTTTGATGGCTTCCAAAAAGAGCAGCTATGNATCTTAACATCTGCAAGGGAGAACTGCTGACATGGCATAGTGCTGCAGAATGCTTGCTACTATGAAATCTGATCTCACTGCAAAAGCATTAAAGGCAGCCTGTGTCAACCTCTCTCAATCTTGTACCTGTGAATCATCATATTTTAATGTTAAAATTCATTCTTCTGTGTCTGAGCTGACAGAGTGAGCTGGCTACCTGTAGAAAACATACTTTGATGGCTTCCAAAAAGAGCAGCTATGACCACCTTCCTCAGCTGGTGTTAGAGATAAAGGACACAACCTGTGGTACCACTATAGGCCACTCGGGTACGTTACCTCGGCAGCCGGTGACGAGGACAGGGAATNAAAAGCAGGAACATGCAGAAAGGCTGTACTGGGTCAGAGTGGCATGGCATTCTGCTGTCCTCATGGGCTTTTTGCAGGCAGTGATCTGTGCCTTGGCAATCTCCTCAAGCTAAACTAGGGACTTTGTTTATGTAAGTTGTCAATGAACAGGGATGTGTGTGTGTCTGTGACCAGCTCCCTGAGCTGTGTAAGCCTCTGATTCTCCCTGAGTTCCACAGCTCAACTGCATCTTGTGTGAAGAGCATGGTATTTTACTTCCCCCCCTTTCCCCTTCAGACTCTCGAGCCTGACTGGGATCTGTTTCTGCTGCACAGTTACATCTTCCTGCTGAAGGAACCCTTTGTCTGACCTGAATGAGCAGCAACAGGAGAGAGAGGTTTCGCTCGTGGGTGGGTCCAATCAGCTTTATGACAAAGTTAATAAGTGTCATATTGTTGCATTCAGTGTATTCGCCATCTTCATCCACTCCACTCCTCACATCTACTACATGCAAGAGCTTCACTACCTGGGGAAAGAAATGTTGCACACTATTTCATCAGGTGTGTTTGGTGCTCACTGGTTTTGTGCAAGAGCCCTCTTGCTGTACCATCCCTGAAATCTGGCTTGTGCTCTTACTTAAAAAGACAGGACAGAGTTATGACAGTCCTGGGACACTGCTATGTGTGCTTATTCTGGAAGACTGATTATTAACACAACCAAGTCACCTTGAGGGATGGTAACAAACCAAGCAGAATGTTTTCTTCTGTATTTGAGCCAGGAAACAATTACTGAACCCAGAAGTTCTGCATTCCCTCCCATCCTGTTCCTCCTGCATTTGAGCTCTGCCTCAAAATGCACCCAAATTTTGCATGTTTTCTGGATATTACCTTCAGAATGTTTGTTCCTAGGGCAGAGAGGCTCTTAGTTTTGAATTTGGAGTAGCTCATCTCCAACTTTCCTGTACTAGGATTAAGCCTAAAAGAAACATTAAAAATTTAGTCTGGATAAAACAATGAGACAGAGAGATCCCTATGTAAGCAGACTTAGATCCATAGCTGAGAAAGAAGTCCAGTGCTGTCAAAAACAGGAATAACCCAATGCACTTAACAACAGCTATTTGGTCCCTCAGAGGGGACAGAGGAGGCTCCTCCCCCCTGTACCCCTGATATATACATAAAGCTGCACAGTTTAAAGACTGAAATGAAAGGATCTTAACATCTGCAAGGGAGAACTGCTGACATGGCATAGTGCTGCAGAATGCTTGCTACTATGAAATCTGATCTCACTGCAAAAGCATTAAAGGCAGCCTGTGTCAACCTCTCTCAATCTTGTACCTGTGAATCATCATATTTTAATNCCTGATCCCGATCCCGATCCCGGCCAGCCTCACCTCGTCGTGCGGGAAGGCCGCGCACTGCTCCGCCACGAAGCAGCGCAGGAAGGGCACGGGGATGAAGCAGAAGAGGATGATGAGGAACACGGCACCGCTNTTAAAGGACACAACCTGTGGTACCACTATAGGCCACTCGGGTACGTTACCTCGGCAGCCGGTGACGAGGACAGGGAATGATGTGGAAGAGTTGAGGCAGTGAGTAGAGGAAGTTGAGCACTTGTGGGATGAAGAAGAGCAGCATGGTTTTGCTGAAGTGCCCCAGGATGCCCACCACAGCAAAGGTCATGCCGGCAAAGTAGCAGAAGGTGTCCCCAACAAACACTCGAGATGGGTACCTGCAATCCAGGGGGCAAGAAAAGCAAAGGCCTGTCATGATTACTGGTGCCATGGAAATGACCTTATAACCACTGCCTGCATCACAGGTTAGGGGCTGAGAGGGATCTGCAGCAGATCTACACAGCAAAAAGTATTGTAGGTATTCTAAGACCTGCAGGACTGGGAACCACCACCTGACTCGCAGAGAATATGGTATGAAAAGATGGCCAGCGAGGCACAGGAGGGAGTGTATTCTGTGTGTCTGGGTGAGCTGGTGTGACCACAGTTGCTCTAATAAAAAGAAAAGCTGCCACCACGTAAATGCTCAGTGCTCTTAGTTCTGGCAAGCAGCCTATCTACATTCCAGTGTCCCGTGTCCCCTCTGCACATTGTTAAGTGGTTTTGTTTGCTTGAAAAGGGAGAAAATAGAGGGAAAAGATGCTTTCAAAGAAACGCTAATGTCCTTCTTCTTACCAGTTGTGGTAAAATAGGCCCAGCGTGGTAAAAAAAAAGGGAATCATGAAGTAGAGAGAAAAAACGTGATCCTCTCGATAATCTCCTATGGAAAAAAGAGAAACATGTTTGTTATAA
>VXBX01000217.1:456498-535382 GCA_013400415.1 Scytalopus superciliaris | reverse complement strand
CTCCTGCCCCTCCTGCCCGCCCGCCATGCCCTGAGCCCCCGCGCCATGGGGCCGGACCTGTGCTGGGCCGCGCTGGTGCTGCTGTTCGCCGCCTCGCTGCTCACGGTGGCGGCCTGGCTGCTGCAGTACTGGCGGTGCGCNCGGGGGGCGGGAGGGGGGCGAGCGCGGCTTGGCTGAGCGCGGCTTGGCTGAGCGCGGCTTGGCTGAGGCGGGACCGGGCAGCGCGTCCCCAGCCCGGCTCGGCTCGGCTCGTCTCGACTCGGCTCGGCCCGGCTGCCGGTGCTGGTGCGGCCGCTCCGAGGCTCACCCAGAGCCGTCCCGCAGGAATTCTCTCTCCTGGTTCGTTCCCTTCGGTCGCCCGGTGTTGCCGCCGTGCCGCTCTGTAGGGTTGGAGCTGGAGAAGGATGCGCCTCGCTGATTCCGTATGGAAATAGTCGCGTTGTGGCTTGTGTTGCCTGCGAGGCAGGGGTTTATCGCCCGCAGAAAGCTGGGGTTCAGAGCGGACTGTTGTAGTCTCCTTTTTACTTTTCTGTGGCGTGAACGGGAAGGGGCTGCGTTTCTGTTAAGCTGTATAGCACAGTCAAGAGGTGTAAAAGGTTAGCATGGGGCTAACACGATTGAAGAAAAGGCAGTGAAAGCCTTGAAGAAGGATGCGAACCCGTGGGGTTGAGTTTTTCCGGCAAGGTAGGAAAAGTGTGTCCCCTTTTGACAAAGCGAGGAATTCCGGGCTGGATGCAGTGCAAAGTGCCTCCCCCCAAGGGAACTCTGCCTCCCTGCCCCTCCTCACCATGCCCAGGGGGTCGAAGTGTCAGCCCGTGTCTGATGTGCCGTGCTTTTCTGCCGCGTGGCCGAGTTACTCAGATTCTCACAGAACGACCTGAATTTGCAAGTTCCGTATAATTTGGGACTCCTACAGCGCGAAGATGAGTTGATGGCTGAAATGGCATGGAGGCCCCCAGGAGGGCCGCGCTTCAGTTTCTGCTGCAGCCACTCCTCACGTGGAGAACATCTGCTCAGAAAGCACCGCTGTGAGCTGCTGGGTCTGAAAGCTGTCCTGGAGGGCTTTGTGTTGGATTCTGTCAGCTGTGCCAGCTCACAGAAAGGCCTAAGGGAATGCAGCCCTGTAAAACTGGGTTTGACAGGGGAGTTGTTATGGCTGTGAGTACATCAGACTCTGGGCATGGATACGGGGTGGTGGAGGGTCTCAGATTTATAAGCCCTCTTCCACAGGCTTGTTGGTATAGCTGGGGAAGTACTGTAGATTGCTGTCTTGATTGCCTGTCCAGGAGATGCCTTTGACATCCTCTGAGTGTGTTGTGTTTCTCTTTTGTGCATAGTCCCAAGGAAAGGAAGGGAAAATGCTGAAACTGGGCTAGAAGTGTCATGGTTTGCCATGAAAGAATAATAGAGGGAGGCTGGTGTTCCGGAGTCCTGGAGCAACGCTCCTTGGTTGCTTGCATCTTGGTATTTCCCCTTCCATGGTTTGTTCTTTCAGCACGTTGAACTTTAAAAGAATACATCACAATCTAGGTCTGGATTTGCCCACATTTCCTTGTGTTTCTGTATCACAGTGAACGTGGGTACATAACATGTAGTAGGAGCTTTATGGGAGCACACAGGTACACAGGTGGTTGGAGCATCTCAGCATGGGGTGGATTGTGCTGGGAGTGTGGTCTGAGTGGGCTGGCAGTGGGCAGGTGAAGGCCAGTCTGCCTTCCAGACATGTCTCATTCTCATCCCTGCTACTTGAGAGAGCAGCTTCAGTCACAAGGTGTCACGCTTTTGTAGGATCTTGAAATACCAGTGGCTAACATTTAGTATTTCCTGTTTGGATTACAATTTGCTGGCCTTAAAACGGGGCAGAGGCTTGAAAGGCATTGAAAGGCACATGTTGCCTTCTGAATTTTATTTTTTTCACTGTGTTTTCTCCATGCCTTGGGGGATGTAAAGGTTCACACTACCTTGTGCGCATGGTTCATGCTGAGCAGGCTGATTAATGAGACTGTTTGAATTTGGCTAGGGCCTCCCAGGTTTTCTGGAGCAGGATTAGCACACAGGGGAGAGCGAGAGAAGAAACAGCAAAGCTTCTGCAGTGGAGAAGGGTTAACACTCTTGGCCTACAGTTGCCTGCTATCCAGAACAACTTCCCATTCTCATTTGGGCTTATTTGTCTGAAATTAACACAGTGTTTGTAAGTTTGAACCTTAAATGGAGACCTGGCTTCCTTTGTATGGATGAGCCAAGGTGGGTGGAATTGCAGTGGTGTGGGATGGTTTTGTGTGCTGGCTGGAGTGAAAACAGGCTGTAATCATTCATCCTCTTTGAATCTGCCTGGGCTACTCTGACCACTGGGGACTAACAGAGTTTTCTCCTTGCAGAGTTCAGTGCAGATCACATTTGAAGAGGGTCCTCAGTTACCCCCCGCTGCAAATATAAGTGGTGTGACGTGCAAGGGACAGTCTGATCACAGCATGGTAAGGCCTTGCTGTTCTGAACTGTGCAGTGTGGGGGTTTCTCCCTTGACTGATGGTGTGTTCTGGGGAGATTGCTGAGACCTTTGTGATGGGGGGGTGGTGGGACTGGGCAAGTTTTGGGTGAGGTCTGTTGCAGTTTGGAGGTCTGTCTCCTGTTTGGAGGCTCTGAAGATGCACATCGGTGAGCTCTGGGAGGGGAGATGTGTTGGTGGAGTCATGGTGTATGAATGCTGAGCCCAAACATCATCTCCTACAGTAGGGAGAAGAGAGCTCCTGTCACCAATTTGTCCTTACTGCCTCATGCACAGAGTCTGAAGTGGCAGGTTTGCAGTGTGGAACTTGGCAAGAGTAACACAGCTGCCCCTTGCTGGGGACAGAAGCCCATCTCTTTCTTTCCTCTCTAGGTGCTGTGCTGCCATTTATCAGCTGAGGCTGTGAAATTCCCTGTCTCTGTTACTCAGCAGTCCCCAGCTGCTGTTTCTGTGGACACCTATCATGTCACTTTGGCTGTGCTGCAGGCTCAGGTAAGAGTAGTAAAAAGTTAGGCATGTTATAACTTTTAATGTACATTTATCAGGTCATTCCAGTTTGATTTTATGGCTCTGCTCTGTGGTCTTTTAAGCAGCTCCTCTCTCTCCTCAGTATTTAGTGTGCCTGCTGCCAGTCTAGTTGTGGGCAGCAGGTGCAGTTGCTCTTCATCTTTGAAAGGTCCCCGTTCTCACATCTCATCCAGTTGCTCCCCCACTCACTAGCATTTTCTAGGTTTCCTTGTCTGCACCTGCTGGGCTTTTGGGTGGATTGTTCCTGTAGAGAATTGCCTGTGGTGCTCTAATTGAAGTCTTGCTGCTGCTTTAGGAAAGGCTGGTTACGTTGCCGTATGCCTGACTGTTGGAATACTTCAAGTACAGTATTCCCAGTTGTGCCTTGCCTGTTCTGTGCACTTCTTGTTGGTGAGGAAGCCAGATCTTGCTATGGAGTGGTGAGGCTTCTGCAGCTGCTTCATTCTGTAGGCCTGGGAACACTTTTGTTCTTACTTTCTGTCTCTTGCTGTTGCATTGGTGTGAGAGCCTTTCACCTGCTGAATTGGAAGTGGGGCAAAAAGCACAAAAACTGTTCCTGACTGTGGGTGTTTGTTCTGGGCCAGGTGGAGATCCACTTGGAGGAGATACAGAATGAGGGTCTCCTGGTGTCGTGGACATTCAAGGACAGACCAGAGTTGGACCTTCTGGTTCTTCCAAGACTCCAGCTTCCTGAGGTTGGTTGTGCATGATGGGAGTCTGGCCTTGAGTTGTATTTCAAATATAAAGCTGCAAAATGAGCTGGGTTGCCACTTTTTTTGTGTGTGAGGTGCTGTTTGCTTGTTGTTGTGGTTGGTTTTATTTGGCTGGGATTTTTTTGAGGGATTAGTGTGAGGAGCCCAGGGGTATTAGAGGTTTAATGAGCTAAATGTGGGCGTGCTTGCGCTTCTGTGATCCAAATAGGTTGGTTGATTTGTTTGTTTTGTTGACACCTTTGTTACTTTATCCCGAAGAGATGCAGGAATGTGTCTGTTTTCCCAAAAGTGCAGTAGCAGCATCTCATGAGGTAGTGAGGATGTGACAGACTATAGAAGCTATATTGTAAAAATTTACAGGGGATAAGACTACAGATGTAGAGGCCTAGTTTGTCTCATTTAGAAAGCTTGCATTTGACTGCAGCTGCTACACAGAAGCTCACTGGGGAGAGCGAGTGTGGGATATGGGATGAGTATCTGGCAGGTTATTACTGGGAGAAAAGCTGTGAAGCATCTTAGATGCCTGAGAGTCGGTTGTGGCTGTAAAAGGAGAAAATGTGTTGTTTTTGTATGACTTTCCTGCATTTCCTCTTGATTTGTGGAGAGAAGGATGAAGGGAGAGCAGATCTGTCCACGATAAAGGATCTGATCGAGGATACCATTGTCAGCACACAGCCAGCCATGACAGTGAACCTGATGGCTTGCACTGCTGGAGCCAGCTCGGTAAGGACTCTCCTCCTGTCATCCTTGTGCCTCAGACCCCAGGACCCTTCTGAGAGCTGAGGCTCAGGCAGGAATCCTAGGGCTGAGTCTCACTTCTGGGTGACAGCTGAATCCCAGCCTGTTGGGGTTCTGCAACAATAGGGATAATTAGAAATTGCTTTGAAGGGCAGCTCTGTTTGTGCCTTGTTTCTTGAATGCTGATTGTGGAGCCAGACTGCCTGAGACACATGTCTGTTTTGGCAGTCTCCCTTGCTCTGAACACCAAGGCTCTGTCCAGGGCAGCCTTTGCAGACATGGAATGGTCCATGGTTTGTCATCACCAGTTGACTGTCTGGCAGGCAGCAAGCTTGTTCTTGCCTGTCTCCTTTCCTGTCTGCCTTAAACTGAAATAACGTGAGGGCTCAGTGGAGCTTGATAGCTTGGGAAACCTGCAGCATTTCTTGATGGCTCTGTGGGTGTTCCCGTGTTGGTGTGAGGAGCTCCTTAGTAGATATGAGGCCCAAGGTCATGCGTCTTGCTGCTGTTCTGCTGGCGAGTGAACGATAAAGGCATCTCTCTCACTCTCCTCATCCCTCAGGTTCCCAGCAACAAGCTGAGTCGAGAGTCCCCATCTGGAGTAGCAGCAGCCCCTCAGGGTTCCAGGCTGTTGCTCCGGAACCTTCGAGTGCTGAACCTGGGCTGCCAGGGGAAGGGAGGTAAGTGTGAAACCATCGCTGGGCTGCAGGGGCAAGTGCACGGGTGGCAGCGAGTGGGTGCTCTGGGTGGGTTTGAGTGGAAAAGAGGGGCGTGTGCCCACCCAACCACTGCCTCGTGCTGATGAGTGCACGCCTGCCTTCTGTCCCCCTGTTGCAGGAGCTGGGGAGATATGCTGTGTGGCAGAGCTAGACAGCCCTCCACAGCAGAAGTGGACGAGGCCGGTGACAGCTGGCAGTGCCAGTGCTGCAGGAGAGATGGAGTGGAATGAGGAGCTCTTTCTGTAAGTGTCTGCCCTGCTTGGGTGTCATTCAACCACAGGAGCAGTTGTGGGTGGAGTAGAGGTGGAGTCTGGCACCACACCCCTGTGCTGGGGCTGCTGCTTCCAGCTTTTGTGTACATATTTCTCACTACTCTGGACACTTTAACTGGGTGAGCTGAGGTGCTGACTGTGGGAGTGGCAGACAGATTGCCCTCTCAACGTCCTCTCCAGCCTACTCAGCCCTCCAGGGGACACGAACCAGAGTTCTCCTCTGTGTGGTTTCTGCCCCAGACATGTCCTCCAAAGCAGTGCATGCACACTGGAGCTTTGGAGAAGGTGATGAGGTGTGTGAGATTTGAGGGAGAGAAGATACAGAGTGGGATTTGGAAAGAGTGCTTAACAGCAGCCCATCTTTTTGTGTTTCCACAGGGAGCTGGGACCTAAAAGCAAAGAGCTGAAGCTACAGGTGCTGAGGAATAGTGGTGGAGCAAGAAGTGAGTATGGGCAACAAAAATGCCTAATGGACTTACTGTGCTTCAGGCTTTTGGTAGTTCTTTGTCAGTATGATGTGTGATGAGCTCTGCAAAGGATTTTTCATATCCAGCTTTATCTGGGCCTCTGACTGCGTGAATTAACTCAGTTCTGTTTTTCTTACCAAAATGGTCTGGATCTGACCTTGAACCAGGAGGTTCCTGTGGCCTGCCCATCGAGGCATGCAGGGATTTGCCCCCATGTATTAGAAGAACTTTGCAGAAGGCTTTTAACTCTGTTCGTTTGTACTCAGTGACTAACTGTACCACCTGTTTTTGATGGAGGCCACACAATGGCCACTTTTTTAAGGGAGTTGATTCCTGGATTGTTAAGGAGAAGTGGAGGAGTGCTGCCTGCCCTTTCTCCCTCTTGAATCTGGGAGCTAGCAATGTGGTGGGGGCTGCTTCTGAAGAGCAGGGAGATGTCTGAGGTGCTAAGGTGTGTTTCATTTCCCTGTTCCTTCTTGCAGATGTGCTGCTGGCATATGCCACACTTATTATTGATTCTTTGGGCAGACGACCATCTGGAAGGCAGGTCTGCTCACTGGCCCCAGGAACTGGGCAGTCACTGGCAGCTGAAGCTACTATTACATTGGAGGTGAGCTCACAACTGCACGAGCTCTGCACTGATGAAGCATTCATGATGTGAGCCCCTAGCTGGAGACAAGCATTTTTGGGGCTGAGCTTGGCACAGGGGACTGGCAAACCCTTATGCCTTACCCTCTTGAACTGGCACTCTAATGGGGATGCCTCCTCAGTGCCCAGAGCCTTAATTGCCCAAACACGCCTGCCTCTCCACCTGGGAGGAACAGACCCTCTCTGAGCAGTGCTTTTACCCTTTACAGCTGCTATTCCAGGAGTCCCCTGCATCTCTGAGCACTCAGCACACCACGTCTCTGCGAACCAGCATCACCCCCACCAAGAAGGTGGAGATGGACCGGACCATCATGCCCGATGGCACCATCGTGACCACTGTCACCACGATTCAGTCCCGGCCCAAGGCAGACTGCAAACTGGGTGAGGCTGCCCTGCCACAGGGGCACTGTGCATGTGGCTGCTGTGGCAGCAGTCATAGCCGTGATAATCACACAGGTAGTAGCAAACCTCTTCAGCCATCACATGGGGATACTGCAGGCTCGCACCTGGCATGTTGGTGTGTGGGTCAGAATATGGGTGTCCTTGCTGTTCCTGGAGTGCCTTGTGGCTGGCTGGAAACTCGTGTGTAGCCCTGGGGGAGGGAATTGTTGCAGCCCTGTGTCTTGGGGGAGGTGAGGGAGGGATGAGCCTCTCTCACACCCTTTTGGTGTTGGGAGTTCTAATGCATAAGCTGTCACATAACCTCTGTGTGATGCTGGGCTAAGTGTTTAGCCACACTTCCTGTTTCCTTCACTGCTAAAGAAGTTAGGCTCTGTTATCTGAATATGCAGCCAAAAACATCTTGACCTTGCTTACTAGGGGTAGTTGTTGTTTAAGCTTCATCTCCACTTACTGGTATCTCTTTGTCTCTTTTGCCATGAAGATTCACCATCAAGGTCGCCTTCCAAGGTGGAAGTGACTGAAAAGAAGACAACAGTGCTTTTGGAGACTGGCTGTCCTCCTGGCCCCTTGCCCAGCAGTAGCAGTAAGTGCCTGGAAATACGAGTGACTGTGTTCCTGTTCAGCCTGTCTTGGAAAGACTGGTGGTGGGGTAGGGGCAGGTAAAAGACATTCCGCTTTGGCTGTGCAGTCAGTGACTCTGAGTGTTTCCGTGAACCTTCCAGGCTGTCTGGACCCAAAGATCTGGTCACCCTGCACTCAGGGCTCTGATTGTGTCTGAAACAGTGCACTGCAGCAGCCAAGGCTGCCCAAACTCTTGGGAGTCTTTGGAAGCCTTTTTTTTGAGTGGGAGGGGTATTTTAAAGATATGCCTGGTGGGAAATGCCTAAAAAAAACTGTGCAGAACTTCCTTCCTTTGGGTTATTTGGACAAGTCTGTACTAAACTAAGTTTTCTACCTTCATACACATGTAAGTTGCCTATTCCAAGTGTTGTGGTCAGTAAGGTTGTTACTCCAAGCATTTCTCTTGTGCTCAGGGGATGGCCACGTGCCCAATGGCTTGGACCCAGTGGCTGAGACAGCCATCAGGCAGCTCACCGAGACTAATAACAAGACCACCAAGAAGACACCAACAAAACGTAGCACACTGATCATCTCAGGAGTTTCCAAGGTCTCTGGTAGTTCAGAACTGCATTTCCAATCTTGGGGGGGTTGTTTCTAGGGTGTGGAACTGCCCTGCCCTGTAGGGACCAGTGTGGGAAGGTTCCAGCACAGATGACTGGCTCAGCAGAAGGCTTTTGCTGCTTCCCAGTGAGCATTAAAAGGTACCTTGCCAGTCTACAGGGCAGCTGCCAATGGAAGTTGGCAAAGGGCAGCTGCAGAAAGGGAGGCTGGTTTTGAACCTTGTGGAGAATGTAAGTTCTCCTTGAACTTGGCTGTGGGAGTGAGGAAGGTGCTGCAGAATGCTTTGTAATCAGCAGTGTTCAGTATGTTTCAGCAGAAGAGGGACAGCTGTGCTTGGGTGCTGTCTGATCAGAACGGGAGTGTCTGTGTGTAGGTGTAGATGGAAGCAGGGAGACGAATGCCGTTCCTTTGGCCCTGTCTCCATGTCTGTCTGCCCTTCTAACCCTTCAGGTACCTATTGCTCAAGATGAAATGGCACTTTCTCTGGGCTATGCTGCATCCCTGGAAGCTGCAGGGTTTGGGGACTCTGTGGCACAGGGCACGGGGGAGCAGCTGCACGACTCTTCCGAGCTGTCCCGGCCGCTGGAAGCGTCGTCGTCGGGGCAGCGGGCCAGTCAGGAGCTGGATGAGACCACGAGATCAGACATCTCTGAAAGGCCATCAGTGGAAGATGTTGAGTCTGAAACTGGCTCCACGGGAGCCCTTGAGACCAGGAGCTTGAAAGATCACAAAGGTGAGGATGGACTGTCAGGTGGTAGTTAACGCTGGCCTGCTGTACATGAGGACAAAGTGACACCTGAGTTCCCCTCCCAAGCTGTTGGCATGACAAAGAGCAGCTTCTTTCTGGAGCCTGGAAGAGCCTGTCTCTCTCCTGTGCTTTCCAATGGTGGGTGGGGAAGGGAGGGAAAACAGAAAGCAAACCCCCCTCTTGTAGGAAGTACCAGTGTGGTGCTGTATAGCGTGCAGGTTTTGGATGTGCCTTTCTGATCCATTTGAGGCTGATGGCAGTTGGTGTCTCTGTCCTCTCCTGCTTGTTTGAGTCATTATTTGCCTCTAGATTTGGCATGTCTTGAAAATGCAGGCAGATGTTCTAGGGGCTTGATAACCAGTTCTTTCATGTGCCCCTGAGACAGGCTGGTCTGAGAGGCCTTTCCCCCCTTCCATGTTCCTCCCAGTGTCTCCACATTCAGATGTTCTTGCTTGTTTTCCATTCATACGAGTCTTGGCTTCCTGTTACAGTTCTGCATGCCTCCACCGAGGGGAGGATGTGTAAAAGGAAGCTCATGCAGAGGGGCCATGTGGTGGAGTGCTTAGCAGAGCAGGTAGCTGGCATTGCAGTCTGTCACGAACAGAGACTCTGCCTTGCATTTGGGAGCTGGGATTCGCTGACCTGCTGGGACTTCTGCTGCTTGGGGTGCAGGGGGGCTTTGCTGCCTATCTGAGAGTGGCAGGGCGTGCTACTGTGCCAGGGCAGGATGCTCTCATGGTTTCTGTCTCCTTCCTTGCTGTGTCTGCAGTGAGCTTCCTTCGGAGCGGCACCAAGCTCATCTTCCGGAGAAGGAGCAAGCAGAAGGAGGCGGGCCTGAGCCAGTCACACGATGACTTGTCTAATGTCACTGCCAACTCTGCCACCAGGAAGAAAGCCGGGAGCTTCTCTCACCGCCTCATCAAGCGCTTCTCCTTCAAGTCTAAATCCAAACCCAAAGGCAGCGACAGCACCTCAGCTGGCGACAACTGAAGGAGGGAGAAGCCCGTCGGAAAGATTTCTGAGAGATCGTTTTCTAGTCTCGTCTTCCCACACCATGGTATCTGTGACCTGCAGTCCAGTTCTTTCCAGCTTTGGCTGAGGGAAGACACCCCAGTGCTTTACGCCGTTTGGGGAGTGGAGGTGGCAAACCCAGGACTTAGGCTGCTCGTCTGCCTTGGCTTAGCCCTCTCTGATTGTTGTACCCCACTGTGCTCTCCCAGAAAACCCAGGTGGCATGCTAATCCCCCCGGGGGTCCCAGGAGCTGCAGAAGTGACTCCTCCTGTGTCTGGCATCATGAGGTGCCTCTTGGAAATGGGAGGCGGGCCTCTCAAGTGGCAACCTTCAGAGTTACAGATCCAGAAACTGCTTGGGTGAGCTGCGTTGCTGAGAAGTGTGGGGTGTAGCCTGGCTCAGCTCTTCTAGTGAGAGAGAATGATCTAAATGCCCACATGGCTTGTGCTTGGTGCAGAGGCTGGAACCTCAGGTGTGCTCAGGGTGATGTGTTCCTGGGCTGTGAGCTGGCAGGAGAGCAAGCTGTGGTTCTCCACCTGGGAACTGTCCTTGGAGCAGTCCCTGGTTTGAACAGCACTGAGGGACCCCCTGCTTTCTGTGCTGTGCTGGTGAAGGAAGGAGTCTCTAAGAAGAAGGAAGTTCTAACCACTTGTGCAAGTTTTTTTAGAAGCCTGGGCCCCTTTCAAGAGCTGGTCAGTGCTGTCAGTTCTGCCACCCTGTGGCACAGCCCTCCTTCCACAGCTGTGCTCTTGGACAGGGAAGGGGCTGTGCTGCATGCCTGCACCAGCTGTCCTGTGAGCAGATCCCTTCCCCTTGGGGGTGGTTGGGGATGTTGCTGAAGGGGTGCCAGGCTGTTTTCTGGACCTGCAGAACGCCTGGCCTCGTGTGCTCTCCTGTGCCAAGGGCTGGCACCATGCTGGGCATGGATGGCAAGGACTATGGTGAAAGGGCAGTCTGATGGGGAGCCTGAAGGCACGTGGCAGAAAGAGGCAAGAGTTTACATGTTTTCAGTGATGAACGGGATTCCTGTAATAGAAGGCACCTTTCTTAATTGCATTTGGCATTTCCTTTCTTCTGGCAAACCTGATCCATTGCATTCAGACAGAGGGGCGTGGAGGGGAAAATGGACTCCTTGTGTGAGAGGAGCATCATGGTAGGGGCACATCTTCCCTTGGATTTTTTTTATCACAGGCAGTAAATCGCGCTGCAAATTTATATCTGGTTAGACAGCTTGCAAAGGAAGGTATTGTCAGTGCTGGCAGAGCACATCCCCAAACATTAAGTCCTGCATCTGCTTGTGTTTCCTAGTGGAGATGTATTTTCTGCCATTTTGTAGCTTCTCAAAGTCCTACCGATAGGACTGATACTGTAACCTTTTATATTCTTTTAAAATACTGCTGGTAAGTGAGATTGTTTTTCAGGGTGTTTGCCTGAACTGCTGTTTGAGCAACAGAGGGATGTGGGTAGGGGAAGCTGTGTGCATTGGAAGTCTTTTAGTTCTGATATGCCCTGATTAACACGTTGATCCTCCCTCGTTGTGTCTGCACGTGGCTTCCTTTCTCCCTCGCAGGAACGTTCTCATCCCCCAGGCAGTAGGTACTGGCTTTGTTAATCCCGACTGTGTGAGCTCTGGTGACTCTCCTGGCTTCCAAAGATGTGTGCAAGTAACGAGTCTGCCTCGTGGGGGAGACGTGGTTATTGCTGTGAGAAACAATTCTTCTATCCTAGTCTTCTCAGAAGGAAAGGGACGGTCACGCAGGGGTTTGACCTCCAGAAAGTGTAAAGACTGGGAATGGGAATTTTCCCCCCCCATAGAACTGCTGCCTAAAGAAACCTCTCTTGTGTTTAATCCCTGCCTGTGCTTCTGGCTTTAGGACAGAAGAAACGGTATTTGAAATCCGATTTCCCTGTTTAACTTCCTCCAGATGCCCGTGCCCTCCCCTCGGTGCTGCTGCAGGGTCTGTGGCATTTCACAGTGCTGGGACCACAGAGCAGCCCCGGGGAGTCCCTGCAACTTTGTGTGCTGAATAATCTGCAGTTGGCAGATCCTTGTCTCAGGGTAGGCTCAGTATTTGCACCTTGTGAAGTTGGTCCTGGACCAAGTGGTGGAAGAGGAGCAGCAGAGAGGTGGCTTGGATGGATGGAGGCTTCTGGAGGAGTTCAGCCTGCTGCTGGGGGCCTGTGTTTCACTGCCAGCTGCACAAGCGTGAGCCATGAATGAAGCCAAAGTAGCCATTTGGGGGTTTTCTCTGTTTGTGGGGGTTTGTTGGCTGGTGGGGGGTTTTTTTGTTTGGTTTTTTTTGTTTGTTTGGGTTTTTTGTTTGTTTGTTTTGTTTTTAGTTTTGTTCTGTTTTTGTTTTTTACTTGTTTTGCTCTGCTTGGGGGTTTTTGTTTTGGTTTTTTTTTTTTTGGTTCTTTTCAATTTTGGCTGAACAGAATTACTAGAACTTAACCTATGCTGTGTATTTTTACTTCTCTGAAGAAAATAGCTTTGATCTCACTGCAAGGATGCTTGTAAGTGTGTTTCTCTCTGGATACATCCTCTCCCTGTGCTTTAGCAAGGCTTTTTAAGAGCCTCCTCGTCAAGAAAAGCCCTATACTTGAGTCAGGCAGAGGAAGGAATGAAGGGAATGACAAAACCTCAGTGTTCTGAGGGTGCTGAAGGCTTTGGCACGATGGATGCCTGACTGAGGGCAGAGGAGTTGTGTGTTTGCACATGGTGTAATCAGAGCACACTCTGCAAACGCCTGTACTGGGAATGCTGCAAAGGGACCAGGGACAGGAGAGCCTTCTGTGCCATCTGTATCCATCCTGAGCCAGTGAGTCCCACTCCTGCCCCTGCAAGCACCCTGCTGTTGCTTCTGTAGCTGAGAACAGGGTGTTAGGCAGGTTGGCTGCAGTGGGGAAGACTGCTCAGTGGAGGGGAATGTCATGAGAACTTCACCAAAGTGATGCAAGAGCGCCAGAGGCACGTGCTGTTTCTAGGCATGGCAAAGTTGAAGCTTACAAATGTTTTTGTTTATGCTTTTTTGTCTCCAGCGGTGCAGTTTCCTTCCCTCAGTGGCTTCTCTTGGCTCCTTGTTTGCTAAACCTGCAGAGGGATCGTTTCTGGGTAGCTGGGGAGACATTTCAGTGTCTGGAGCCTGCCCCTTTGGTCTTGGTCTTTTGCACTGTTCTCTCCACCTGCCCCCCTGCAAGGCCACGGTGAGTCTCATGGTAATCATCCCAGTGATGGTCAAACTTCTGGCAAAGGTCTTCGTGTACTTGTGATATTGCAGCTCCTTCTGCAGGCATGACTGCTCCACACCACTTCTCCTTGCTTGTGAGGTGCTGGACCAAATACCCACACAGAATTTGAATTAGTGCCCCTCCTTGTGTGTGCTCTTTTGTACTTTGATGCCTTCTCTCTGGGTGGATTTATTTTAACCCCAGATTGTCTGGGGGGAAAAGAATTGGAACTGCGTAGCTATTTAAGAGAGGAGAATAAAACTACTTATGAATAAATGAAGTTCTTGCACCTTTGTAAATCTTGAAGAATTCTATTGCTGTGTAATGGCTGAATCTGTTAACTTATTAAACCACATGGAAATCTAAACCTGGTCTTGAGTGTGACTTCATTCATAGCTGGTGGAGTGCTGTGAGTTACCCTCAACCTGCCCTTATCTCCCCTGAGTTCTGCCACTCAAAGGATGGCAAACTGTGTATACCCCTGTGAGGGTTTCAGGAAGGAAGAATGTTTTAGTCTTGAAGCTTTTTATTCCTTTATCACTTGCTCTGTACATATTTGCATGTTTAAGAAGTTTTTTCACTGAAATAATATAGTAGAGGGACATGAAAGTGATGAACTGTTCTTATAACATTGCAAATCCCCAAATGTTCCTGGTGCTCAAGCAATCAATCTTCTGGTGCTTCTGTCAGAATCTCATACCTTACTTGGTGTTCTTGGTTTATAATTTGGGCAAGAAAAATAGATGCCATATTTAGCCAATTCAAAGAGCCCTTTGCTCCCTAACTGTTTTAAGGTGCAAAAAAATCCTAAGTTTGATTTGTGAATATCTCTCTGGGGCAGACACGAGTCAGTAACCCCCTGGCACAAGCCACGGGAGTTGATTATAATACTTTTCAGCTGTTTCAGTGAGTTGATTGAAGAAGTAGGAGCAGCTGTGACTTTATTGCTTGAGTCTCATGGTAATCATGTGCGAAATGGGAAGTTCCGTGCAGGGCTCAGACACTGCCTTGGTTTGCAGAGATACAAACCCTCCCCCGATGGTCTCTGCTGCCTGTGTCTTGGAGCTTAAGAAATAATTCTTAAGTGTGGTGGTTTGGGATCTCTGTGTAAAGCAGAGACAGCCTGTGCTGCCGAGGTCAGGCTGGGGAATGTTTATTGCAGTTCCTTGTATCCCAGAAAGTCTGGGAAAGTTGGAGCTCGGAAGGCAGATGCTCTCCCCATATGCTCAGTGCAGTCTCTGCCCTCACACTGGAAGCTCCTCATTAGCTTATTTTGGAGAGGAGCTGCTTTACTGTTCAGCAGGAATGATGCCCTTGATATCCTGGTGATTCTTCCCTCGCTTTGTTCTCTTCGCTGCCTCTGGAGCTCTTCCTGACGGCTGGAAATTCACGAGGTAAATTTGGAGGGTGTGTTTGTTTGTGTGGAGTGGTTTTGGTGGGGAGCAAACATTGTGAACGTGCTAAATGACTCTAATAAACCAGGCCCCATCCCTGAAGGGCTGCCCGGCTGAGGGACAGCTGTATTAATCTCCCGTTTATTATTAAGGACCCTGTCCTTGAAAGAAGCCTTGGGGGCCACAGTTTGCCTCCTGAACTTGTATATCTCTGGTATTTATTGTTTACTGCTGCCTGTCTGGTCTCGAATCTATCAACTTTATGCTTTTCTCGTGGCAGTGACCACAGGGATGGGAGGGGAAGGAGCAGAGGGGAGATGTCCTGACTCTCCTCTGCGTCTGGCTGCTGGAATTTTAGATAAATTTAAAACAAAAAAACGTCCCCAGTTGTGGCCATTATTCTGGCAAGCAACTTGGCTCCCACCCCAAGAAGGCACAGCTCCTAACTCTGCCCTAAGCTGGTATTTATATGCCCTCCCCAGTGAGCTTTTATAAGTAGAATAAACTTTTTGCTCCGAGCCTGTGCACCAAGTTTATATCTGAAACCTGAGCTTGCACAGGGCTTTTATTTGTGCAGAGCTTGGTGCAAATCTCACTTCTTAGGAAAAGTAAAATTCCAGGCTGAAGGGTTGGAGCTGCAGTTCTAAACCTGCCAAGTTCTGATGTGTGTCTGAAAGTGGTATTGTTAGAGAAGAGGCTTTTGTCATCCCCTTGGATAGCCCCAGACAGCTTCACCTTCTGGGAAATGGGCCTTTTCTCTCCCTGAGGTGTCTGAGTTGTGAGTCTCTTTATTGCTGTGGGTGTTGGAAGGCTCTGGCCAAGATTATACAACGTGCTGTATCTTTGAGTCTGCCATAACCCAGTTTCTCAGGAAATGGGAGAGAGTGAAAAGGTTCCTCGGCAGTGAATGAGGTAATTCAGTTAAAAACCTAAGTATTAATGCAAAGAGAAAAACCTCTCCAGAGGCGTGTGGATGGAAGGTGTTTGGTCTGATAACCCCGCTGAGCTGAGGCTACTTGTAGCCATACCTGAATTTATGAACCACTGTATCCAATTGAAAAGGGGATTTTTAGGTTTTTCACTGCCCAGGAGTGGTACCAGAGGTTGAAAGTGGGTAATTGAACCACCTTATCATTTCCAAAAGGGCCATGTCGGACAGCCTGTCAAGGGCTTGATTGCCTTAATATCTTTGTTTATTCTCCTTGTTGAAGTGTTACTGATTGCAAGGGGAACTGATACTTGAGAAGTCTCACCGATGTGTGGCTGAGCTTCAAAGTCTGCCAAATACAGATAGAATAATTTTACACCACGAAAGGCTTAGATAATAGGTTTATTTCCTGAGAAAAGAGAGCTCAAAGCTATCCCGTTCTCTGCTGCCAAGTCTGTTTGCCCAGCCCTGTTGTCAGAGCACCAGGGCTTTTCAGACTGTACCTTTTTTGCATCCAGCCACTGATCTGTGTTTATTCTTATTTTAATGGGTAGTCTGAGGTAAGTATGAGTTAAGAGCAGAATGCAATGGTTTGCTGAAGAAATTCAGCCCCTACAGTTGTGTATTCCTACCAATGGTATTGAATTGGAGACAATACTCGAACAGAAGTGTTCTTCAAATCTGTCCTGACCTCTGTAATTGAGAAACGTTTAGCTCTTCTGTAAAAAAAAAAAAAAAGAAGGCATCCAAACCCAGAATTCTTCATTAAAATAGCTCAGAGAATAACAATATTTATATGTTCAGTCTCTCCACAGTCTACATCTGCTTTAATTTCTCTGCCTCAGCAGTCACAGGTACCGAGATGGCTTTTATCTTTTGATCTGCTTGATGCCTTTATTTGAAACTAAATTTGGTTGTGTGGCGAAAAATACAGAAGGAAATTGGAACCAAGCCTAGGACCTGCTTTTTTTAATAGCAGCACAGTGTCTCAAAGAAAGAATTCATTTCCTGAGGAACTTCTTTTATGTTTGTATTGTAATTATTAGATGACAGATTGTAAATTAACCTTGTGATCAGCTGACCAATGCTTTATTTTCTGGCACAGGTGTTTGAGTAGTTTAAACTTCTATAATATGAACTGCAAACAATAAGCTTTTTGTGGAAACATTTTCTAAGATCAGTACCTGAGTGCACTGTTGATTCCCAAGAGAGAAGGCAAATCCATCTTTAATGTGAAATGGCACGACCAGACTCTCCTGAACACTGAATTACATATTTTATCTGTCTCCAATGCAACTGAGTAGATGTCTAGTGACCTCTTAAATCATATGAAGTCACTTGGGTCCCCTGTTCCAACTACCTTATGCAACACCAGAAGCTGCTCAATTTCTTCTTGGATTTCCTGTCTCTAAGTAGTTGCTTTCCCTTCTCCCAGTTCTTACATTCATATTTATGGGTGGTGGGAGGGAAAATAAATTCCACTGTTCTATTTTTGGTTGGAATGAAAGGGCCAAGTCTCACTTTCCTCCAGGTCTCCCCTAAGGGCTTGCAAATGAAGAATGAGGTGGGGAGGGTTTTTTGGCTTTTCTCTCTAATTGGCAGCTGAAAAAGTAAAGGCTAATCACAGTTCCCAACTGGATGGAGCCAATTGGAGCTGTGGGTGATTTAGGAGTTGTGCTTGCAGTGCTGAGCTTCCAGCTGCTTTCTCTGCTTGCTTCAGGACACAAATGGCCATGTGGTCCTGAGCTAGTGATGTCTGAAAAGCAAAGCAGTGGGATAACTGGAAGAGTTCCTTAGCCCAGGTGGGGTCTTGGTCCTAAATTCTAATCCAATCTCTGCCAATCTTTGTTTTCTTCCTTTATAAAATGGTGTACTTATGCCTTGAAGGGCTACTACTATAACCTTTTGAAAGCAGGGAAGGCTCTCTGTGTCTGCTTGGAGAATAAACCCACTGTGTTTGTGTAGTAATAAAGCAGCATTTCACTGATCTTTTTAGTCTTTGTCAGAAACCAAATGTTTGACAAGAAATTAAACACTGCTTTTGAATTGAGACTTAGCAGAAAACTTGATATCTGGAGGGAATAAGTAGGAAACTGTTGTGCAGTCAGACTTAATCCCTTGTCTAGGTGGGCTAAATTAAATCTTAGGGGTTTTTTTTCTTTTCTTTTGTTTGTAAAACTGTTTTTTCTTTTGTAGCTTATCAACATCCACACAAGTCTTTGAGGTCAAATTCCTTCCTTGGAGACACTGGCTTAGCTTTGTGCTGACTCCTGGCTTGCAGAAGGGAGATTAGAGCCTGCGGGAGAGAAAATGGGAGAGCTGGCTGTAGGGGCACAGATTTTCCTTCTTCCCAAGGGAAGAGATTTAGATCTGAAAATGGGCAGGTGGAAACCTGATGTCCAGTTGCATAACGACTGTGAGCACAGCAAATGTGGTTTTTGGTGCTATTGCTGTGGGGTTTTTTTACCTTTAAAAGTCACCATCTCTGCTCCTGTGGAAATCCCCATGTAACTCTATCATCTTCAGAATATTTTAAGGTCTGCATTGACAGCTCTCTTCAAGGATGTTTTCCTGAGCTATCAGGTGATGCGTGAAGGAGAAGGCTGCTGGAGGGGGTCAGCTTTGCTTTTTATAGAGCAGCACTCAAACAAGAGAGGCAAAGACAACCTTAACATAACAAACAGGTTGTGTTTGAACAGTGGCTGCATCCATGATAAATTGTGGCTTCTAAGCACAGAGTTTTTTCTTCAGGTCTGGGTACACAACCTCAAGACTGATTACAATGTGAACTTTGCAGTGTGTCTGGGTATGGGTCTCCTGCAGACAAGCCAGTGCTCATTTTGCCACAGTGCAAAGTGCTCTGCAGATAGTTGATCTGTGGCTCTGTTTGGTGCTTGCTTGTATGAAATAAGGAGTGTAGGGAAAACAGTTTCCTCAATGCAAGATCAAGGGATGGGGCTTTATTATGTGTGCTATTAGTACTTTTACCATGTGTACTACTACTACTTTATGCTGAGATGGGCTTGAATGCTGGCTGGGCTTCCAAGACAAGACAAATTCACAGGAAAAAAAATGGTTCATTGAGCAAATTTTCTTGCTTAGCATGTCGAGAAAAGTCATTGAAGCTGTTGGGATGAGTGTGTGTTGCTTTTTAGCTGCTGTGTAAATGCTGCTCCAACCCTGTGGCAATGACAGCAGTGGTGCCTCTTGGCATGAGCTGTGCCCTCTGTGCAGTCCGTGTGCTGCAATGCTCCTCTGGGCTGGATAAGGTTCTTTCCCAGGAGATTTCTTGCTCTTTGGCTCCAGCCTGTTCACATCCTTGCAAAACGTGGCTGGACCTGGTCAGGTGCCCTCACAGGTATTAAGGAGCAAACAGTGGAGTTTGCCAATGTCTGCCTTGAAACCCTGGGAGGAAGGCTGAGGTTTGCTTTAAGAACAAACAGTGGAGAGGAAGGCCTGGATTAGACTGTCTTGGGAGGGGAAGGATGTTGGAGGTGGCTGGGGTTTGTTTGGTGAAGGTTCTATGTCCACACCACGTGCTCAAAGCAATGTTTTATTTGCCTGACCTTATTCCTTTGGTTCCGAGTGTCTTTGAGGAAACGAGCTTCTTTTTAATTTTAATTTTGTCTTCCTCTGATTAGTGTGGGGAATGTCAGCCTGCTACAAAACAGTCCCCCAGCCTTCTCTGACAGGCAGTTCCCTGAGACCTGTCAGCCACAGGATGAGCTCTGGTGTTTCTGTCAGGGCTGGAACTCTCAGGTGATGGACTGAACTGTGGTAAAAAGCAGGTCCAGTCATCCAAGTCTCAGGCTACACAATGGATTTGGACTTGCCTACAGTTAATGAGAACTTGGTGTCCGAATCCTTCAGGAAGGAATAATTGGTCTCTGGTCATTGAATTAAGACAATCTACAAAAGCCAAGTTGTCATGAGGAGGGATAGGATCACATCAAAGCTCTGAGCTTGTGTTGGCAGAGGGGAGTGGTGTGTTCTGCTCCAAGTGGTTTAATGCTGGAACAAACCTGATTACCCAGTAACCTACTCTAGTTCAGTGTCTGCCTTTTTGTCAAGTGTTGCCCTGACCTCTCTGGTTCTGGGAACAAAGAAATATTTACCCCCCTAAAGAACTGTATTCTTGCTGGAGATGCTGGGAACAGATTCTCAAAAGCTCTGACCCTCTCTAAATCCTGGAAGTGTATGGAGTGTACTGTATATACCATATACACTGGGGTATATTATCCATGAAGGCTGAAGAAATGACTGATGGAATTTCTCCAGTTTTAAAATGACCCCTGCAAAGGAAAAGGGAGAATTCCCCCCTGTGTTAGCCATTGGCACTGTTTTCTTGGGGCAACAGCAGCAAACTGGCTCTGTCCTTGGTCCCAGCCTGTGTCCCAACACGAAACTGGGGTATGTGGGAGTAAATGAAGTATAAACATTCAGACCACTCCACTGTAAGACTCAAACCACGTTGTCACCTCCAGTCCTGTGTTTGGCAGCCACGTGGGACTCAGTCAGTCAAGACACCCCTTTTTCCAAGGCAGACCCTCGTTCTGCAGATGATGGGATTTCTTTGCACCTTCCCCATCTGCAGCTCTGGGGGGATTTCTGTGTGGTTTTTGATGGTGTGGCAGCCTCTTGCCACTGCTTTAAACCCCCTTCAGACCACAATGCCAAATCCCACCCTGTGTGGCAGAGGCGCTTCCCCAGCTCCGAGGGGATGGGGCGGGCAGCGCCGGGGGATGATTCCTCCAGGGAAAGGGAGTTCTCGTCCCTCCCCGCGGGCACAGGAGGGTTAAGGAGGCGGTGGGAGCCCCTGGCAGGGCGATGAGCCACGGCACGAGTGTTGCGGGGCCGCTCCGTGCCGGGTTTGCCGGCCGGCACACGGACCCCGCACCGCGCCGAGGGCTCCCCGCCTCCTCCATCCCCGCATCCCGCCTCCACCCCCGGCACGGGATCCCCCCTCTGCACAGCCGGCAATGCTGCCGGCAGCGCTGGCTGCTGAAGGAGTGTCCCTCCGAGCGGAACCAGGTAAGAGCCGCATTCCCGGTGCTCCCGGAGCCGGGATTTGGCGATGGGTGGGGAGCCGGGCACATCCAGCGGCGTGCTGGTCCCTTAGGATGGAGCACAAAGTGCAGCTCTCCGGGGACACCGTCCCGCTGTCCCCTCCGCAGGCGGCGATCGGGGGGGGACTTGGTGTTTTATCAGCTCATTTGGGGCATTGAAGTTGCTGCGAGTGGATAGTAAAGCTATTAACATGGACTGCTGGAAAGGCTGTGATGGGAAAGACCCCGCTGTGGTTTTGGAGGGATGAGAAATTCTGTTACTTTTCGCTTGGTTCATTTTTTACAAGATTTAAGTGTTTTTGAGACAGGGCTTTGTCTCAAAAAATACATGACATGCTACACACAAAGACATGTGTCTTCTCACACAGAATGGTGTGTTCAAACCAATGTGTAGTTAATAACATAGTATTTTGTGGACCTCCTGGATATCGCAAAACACTTGTGCAGCTATAGCTTCAATTTTAAAACGAGCCTTTTGCTGTGATCTCACTTCTCTTCATTATGGGGCAGGGGGTTCCTCTGTTTTCTTTCCTCTTAAACAGCTTTTATCTCTGTCAAGAAGTATTCCTAGTTTTCCCATTTGAGTGACTGCCTTGGAAATAGCACCCTACATGTGAGTTAGCAGGCTGTGAAACCCAGCAGGTTAGTCCAGCCTTCTCCTCCGAGTTGTTAGAACAGCTATTGCAGGAAATTAGTACCAGTGGGACCACACTCTTTATAGCTGGTTGTCTGTGGGCTTTTAGAATGAACTTCAGGCTCCTGAATATCTTAAATAACTCATACATGCGTATGTTTGACAGGAGGCATTACTTTGTGCATTAAATAGTTGCCAAAAATCCTTGGCTGGAGTGTGGGCTGAGCTAGTCAAGGATTTTGGCCACGCACTGATTTTTCTGTGAACACACTCAGCTGAAAATGTGTACCCACCTAATCTTATTAATAGTGATCCTTCTCAGAAGCAGGCATCAGGCCCTAAATAAAAGATGACACTGTTAATCTTGGGGTTTAGCTGGTTTTGATTCTCTGGATGCTTGACAAAGAACATTGCTAAAATATGAGCCCTGTGTCGTGAATGTATAGAGTGAATGCAGAGATTGCAGACTTCCTAAGCCGCTGGAATTCGGACACAAATGTCAAACTGAAAGAAAAAAGCAGGTGAAAGCAGGACTTGAGGTCTAGGAAACATTCCCTGTGTTTTCTGTTTAGCCTTTTCCACAGCTTAGTGCCCTGTTGCTTGCAGCAACTGCAGGCATGTAGATGGAATGCAAGAACACCGTGATTGGTGACCAGAGCTGGAGTGTTTGTCTTTCATTTATCTAATAACAAAGTTCTGTGCCATTTTATATACAACCCATTGTGCCTGTGTGCATATTTTGTGAGAACATGCTGGAACAAATAGGGAAAAAGAGATTTAAGGTCAATGTGGAGATATCAGGTGCTGTTACCATCATCTGCTTTTGACCTTTCCCATATAAGAAGCCTGAAACAATCGAGTAAGTGTTAAATAAGAGATTTGTTGCAGAATTTTCATGTATTAAAGAATGACCATGATTTGCATCTTGCTTTGTCTGAATTAGATAGACCTCTGAATAGTTGCTGTTTCTTTCTCTTTATGTCTTCTATTTAGTGAGCATTAATAACAAGGCTGGAGTTTAGTCTTGGAAAACCAAAAGTTTAAGCCTTGAAGCTCCTGTTGCCTTTTTCCTCCCTAAGCATGGAAGCTGCAGAGTGAACCATTCCATTTTTGGCCTTCCTGAAAAGAACATGATGCCAACATTCATAGCATCCATTTTCTTTCGTGAATGTAGAGGTTTATCATTAAAATTCATCTGCCAATTTATCAGTTCCTTGCTAGGCAGTCAGAGATTGAGGACTCTCAGGCAGAAGAAGGTTAGGAAGTGGCACAAAGAGATCTCCTGAGGGTGCTGTGTGTGCCAGGGATCCAGGCCAGGGAGGTTTTGTGGATGGTGTGTGCAAAGATCACACCTCAGGTGTGGCTGGAGATTAGAATAGACTTGCTGCAGTTACCTTTCCACATCTACCTCGGAATAACCCATGGAGGCTGAAGAAATGACTGGTGGAGTTTCTCTGGGTTTGAGATGGCCCTCTAAGGGAAAGGGAGGATCCCCTTGTTAGTCATTAGCACTGTTTTCTTGGGGCGACAACAGCAAATGGGGTCTGTCCTTGATCCCAGCGTGAAACTGGGTGTTAGTGAAGTCTGGGTGTTGGAAATCATCAGGCAAAGAGGAAAATAGGACTGTGCAATGACATAAAAATGTCTGTATGTGGCAGCAGAGGGAGCAAGAACCTTGAACAGATGGAAAATGTTGAACTTCTTGGGAATATATGGGCTTTGCATCACACCCCTGCAAACACCGTGGCTTGCTGCTGCCTTAGAGTGTCTCCATTCATTTTAATTTCATGAAGGAAAGAGGATTCTGCTCATTCACAGAAGTAGCAGGAGTGTATTTGAGCCTCTGATCGGTACCAGTGTAATTAACAAGTGATTTCTAGAGTCAAGAGATACTTTGAAAAGGCTCTGCATGCTGTCTGTGAGCAGAAAATGCGTGATTCTGATTATCTTATATCTCCAAGAAATTCTGAGTCTTGAAGGAGACTGTCATCCTCAGGAAGACAGTGAAGCAAGTCGAGAGCAAGACCTAACAGGGAATAATTTTCTTGTGTATTTGCTAAACTTTTATGCAAGTTCCATTTATAAAAGACCAAGAGCTTAGAGCTGAGTTGTCTGTGAATGCTGTGCTTGTAGCTGGGCTGTTGTGTGCTGGTATCAGAGGGGAACTCAAGCAGGGAGTTTGAACTTGTTCTACTGTGCATAGAACTAAAGCATCTGTTGCTCTTTATTAACATGAATGACATAAATGTCTTAACTATAACTATTCACACTCCGCTGGGTGGGGGGTTTTGTTTTTCTCAAACAGACTTGGAAAGCCAAGGTTTTCTTGAGGAGCAAATTTGTTTTACGCCATAAAGGCTGAAGTGCTGGAATTCTGGGCTCGTGGTTAAGGAAGGTCAATTGGCTTGGGGATGAGCAGTAATGGGAAAGAGCAGCATTAAAAGGCACTGTAGGAGTTGAGGTGGGAGAAAGCACAACCATCCTGACCTAGGGAGCACTCATATTTTCAGAGCTTTTATAGCAATTTCTTTTTTAATCCAAACAGTAAAATTGCTGACTATAACACCATATTTTTGGCAACTTGCTTTTGTCTGGCATGCCTGTTCTTTTAGTGCACCACGCTTAATAAATGCTTCTGTATGCACTGCTCGTGTGCTGCAGAGCACAGTGCCACCCCCATTTCACTGACTGTCACATCTGCCACATGTCCTGCAGTCACACCAAGCTTGTGGCCTGTGTTTATGCTGCCCTGATGCCGCATTTTGGTGCTCACTTGCCCTGTGGACCTCGTGTCTGCCCCCAGGTAATTAATGCAAAGGGCTGTGGTGCACAAGTTCATTAGTGATCTGCTCTGCAGACAGAGAGAGCTGCTCTCGGAGCAGTCCCACAGTGCTGTAAAGCATCCATGGTAATGAGATGCAAATCAGTGACTCTCCTGTGCTTCCATGCTCTGATAAGTCTTTACTGGGGATGCAGGTGCAGGGTGAAGTTAAAAACATTTTGGTTCAATCCTGCAGGCTCTGAAATAAGCTGTTTCCTTACAGGAGAGTGTCAAGCAATACCCAAGCTGAAGTGGGTCAGGTGTGCAGTCACTGGGCGCACGTGAGGAATTTCACTGTATTTCAGGTGTTTAAATTAGCAAGTGTTTATTTGTAACTATTTAAACTGTTTGTTTGAAACTAATGATGTCCTTGATCCTAACAGCCCCGGGTTTGTCTGCAGTCTGTCTAGTCATGAAAGGCAGGACTGAGCCCGCAGCTATCAGATGGTGGATGACCAGGGAGATCTGTATTTTAAACTTCTATTTAAAGAAGCAGCGACTGACTGGAGAGCTAACGTGGGCCACTTGGAGGGCTGGAGTTTTGCCCCTGCTCCACTGTGGAGTTCTGGAGTGGCAGGAAGTGGGTTGTTTGAGGTCAGGCACTTTGTGATAGTGCTGGTGCAGATTTCAGTGGTATCTCAGTGTCTAAACGCTGCTGAATGAATGTGAGCTGTGCTGGGCCTTGGCCCCCGGCCAGCAGCATCCTGCAGGATGTTGTAATGACAAACACAGAGCAAAGAGAAATGCTCTGTAGTTGTGATGGGAACCAGATGAGCCTCTTAATTGATAGTTATCACTGCTTCTAGACTAGCATTGCTTTTTCCTTTCTGCTGTTCTCCTTCAGACTTCTTAATTTAACCTATTTCAGACAGCCTCTCCTCTTACTTGTAGCTGAACCAATGACTGTCTACCAGACCTCACATACCCTGCATGTTTTCCTTCACTTTGAATACCTTGAGACTGGTTCCTGTGCCATTCCCATGCCTGGTCATGGGGTTTGGCTTGGAAGCTTGAGTGAAGCAACACGGGGATCCTGCTGCCTGCTTGATGTTGTTGCCTTTCAGAGAATTACTCAACTCTCTCCCCAGCCTGGCACGGCAGTGCCGTGGGTTTGTGAAGATTTCCCTGCTGCTGTGGGGTCTCCCGAGCCACTGAAATGCTCTGTGATCAAACTGTGGCATTCCACCCCTACGAGGTGTCAAAATGTGGGTGGTGTCCTGTGCAGTGTCTCCTGTCTGCAAACCAAGCAGAGGTGGTGTGCCTTTGAGCTGTGCTGTTCCCCAGCCCCTCCAGTTCCTGTTGGTGCACAGTTTTATTTCTGTTATCAGCCCGAGGCTATTTCCAGCACTTCTCACACATGCCCATGTCTTTCTGCATCCTTTTTCCACCCTCCCCTCCTCCCTTGGATGTTTGGCAGGATGGACGTGAAGGAACTGAGCTTTTATAAGGCTGGTGATACTTGGCTGTCTAAAATAGATTAAAATGGAGTGACAATTGCAAGGGATGGAAAAATGTCACGCTTTGGGCTACGTGTCTGCTGATGACAAGGGGGTGGAGATGGAAGTTTCAGATCTGGCTGTGGAACATCTTGCCCTGCTCACAGATGAGGCAGGAGTGATGGATGGCAGTGACCATGCTGTGCTCTGGATTTGTGGTGTGCTGGGCTTTTCTACGACATCCCCCCACGTTCTGAACTGGTGCCATGCATTTTTTTTTCCACCACCTCTTCCTTGTGACACAAACAGCTCATACAGGGCCACTTGTGTCCTATTTTGGAAGGAGAGGGATTGGAACTGCTGTTTGGAGGTAATTATGACCATCTCCAGCCCTTCTGTCTCCCAAGAGAAGCTGATGTAAAAGAACATGCTCTGTGTGTCTGTGGTGTGACACTCATCGCTGTGACACATGAGGCAGGAGAAAGGGCAGGGACCCTCGGGCTGAAGCCCCCCTTGCTGCCCTCCTGCCCCCTAAAGCAAGGAGGGAACCCATCCAAAAAGGAGCAGTTTACCTGATCTGGCAGGCTTGGTTCCCTAGTTAAAGGCACGCCATGTGGAGCAGGGCATACACAGGGAAGGGAGATACATCTTCCCCTCTGCCTTGCTTGTCTCACAACAAACTGAGCAGGTGGCTCAGAACCCAAAATTCTTCGTGCCATTTGGAGGGATCTTTGCTTTGGGCAAGGAAACGGGGCAGCTGGGCTAGGAAACAAAACCCAGGGCTCAGCGAGCTGCTGTGGGCTGTAGTGCTGATTGAGTGTGAGATTTCTGCAGCTTTCTCACTCACATTTCCATCTCTAACTAGGTCATTTACAGTAACCATGCCTGGCTGGCAGGCCTGTGACTGCAGTAGAAACACATGTTTTCTTTATTCTAATTCTTAGTTAATGAATAAGGTATTTATTTTAAGCAGCTCTTGTGAAAATCTGCGGTTGGAGGGTCAGGAAGGAGGAACTGGGCATGATACATACGTTGGGTGATTTGATGGTACCACAGGCCAAACTCATTCCTGGAACTGCGTGTTACTCTTTACTACACTTTTAATTAACTCTCTGACAGGGAAAAAGGACAAACAGCCTCAAACATTAACGGATAATCTGTGTTGAAATAAAAGATTAATCAAGGATCAGCCCTGGTGCTCTGCTGTGATTGAGGTGAAGCTGCAGAGTCCAACTAATGACTTACTAGTTGCCTGAGGCCAGAGTCCCAGGAGAGAGCACTGTTGGGTTAATATTCTTTTTGTACCCAAATGATTAAAGATCTTTCAGCCTGCAGTGTTTGCTGGCAGAGTATTTGGAAGTACCGGAAAGGGCGGGAGATGAGCAGAGCAAACTTATTCCATCTTAAGTTCCTTGGAGCACTTATTTCTATACCTGCAATTATCTCTTCACAAGGTACCAGCTGGCACCTTGGACTGCAGTTTCCCCCCCTTTTGCCTGCATTTTGTTAAGGATACAGTGGGATGCACTCTTGGGGTCCCAGTGCCTTGCACCCCAAGTGTTCATGGCATTTTGAACGGTGTGTTTTCAGTAGAGCTCAGGCAGGCCAGGACCTGGCACTGCGGAGCTGGTGATGAGATGCACAGGGGTGTCTGTGCTGCTAAAAATAGGAGCTCTGTGCCCAGTAAATTCTGCAGGCAGAGATGGAATCAGGCCGGTCTTGGGTTGCTCGGAAAACTTTTGTTGATTGCAGCTCGAAGGGAATAAGAAACACTGGCACATTCATCAGGGTGATTTCTCCCTCGTGTGCCGAGAGACCTCAGTAATGTGTTTATGACAAGCAAAATCAGAAACATGCCAAAGCTATTTTTAATCACTTGGCCTCTCTCTCTGCTGCCTGTTCGTTTCCTTTGCTCAGCTTTAGTCCCTGCCCTTTCTTTGAAGTCAAGCACACCTTTTCTCACACTTGGACCGTGTTTGGTCCACATTTGCCACTGGTTTGAGGGAGAGAGATGACAGCTGTGTTAGGCTTGCCCTGGATCAGCTGTTGCCTCTCAGTGGTGATGCTTGGCCTAATAATTACATCTTATAATCTCAATGCTTTCTATGCTTTCCCTCCACTACAGGGGAGGAAAGTGGTGGGGGGAGAGAGCAAGTCACTCGTGTAGCTTCGTGTCAAGCTAAATTCTCTTTGCAACAAGTGCACTCCTTTTTGAGGACTCTCTTGGGCTGCTTCCCTTGTAGGGTTCTTAAGGGGCACGCTCACAAAAAAGGTTAATTTAGTAATTCTCTCCTGCCTTATTGTGAGTTCTGAGATTTCAGTAAAGTGGGAACAACAATTGGACTTGTTGTAACCTCATCCTGAGTCTTCAGAGCATAAATACTGGTAACTAGCAGGGGCCTAACTGGACTAAAGAGCGAGAGATTAATGGGATTAGTAGAGATAAAAATGAAAAGCTTGATGACAGCAGCGTGCTCAAAACCCTAATCCAGCCCAGGCAGGTTTACCACCAGTCTTGCTGTATGGAAGGTTTAAAGACGTGGTTTCATGACCATGGCAGGTCAGTGATCGCCCTTAGGACTTGGAGACCCCTGGGATAGGCAAAGCTCTTGAATCAGGACACCTGGAAAAGCAGGATGGAGAAATCCAGCAGCTCGTTCATTACGCCCATGTGAGTGTTTGCTGTGCTGTTTTCCATGGTTATGGTAGGACTAGCCCAGCCCTGATGAAAATCATGGGGAAAATGGCATCTTTCCATAGTGGGTTCCACCCTTTGTGCTGGGAAGCAGTTAAAGAATAATCTCTTTCTGATCACCGGGCTGGGAATTGCAAACTGTGCGTGGATACAAGTTTTACAAAATGGCTTTAATCCTTATTTGTGTTTCAACCCACTCGCCTCGCCTACCTCTTCACCCTCAAGTTGAGCTGTGTTATGACTGAAGGAAACATCCACATAATTGTCCTGGTTCATTTTTATTCCATTATTCCTCGCTTCACACTCTGGAGACCTCTTCAAACAACTCTATTGGCTGTGTGGTGTTTTATCATATGAGTCACTGCAGCTGTCACCCAGCCAAGATGTACACATATAAACTTCTTATTCTAACCTAATTTATCAATTTCTCCTTTACTCATCTTGATTTTTCTTTCTTCTGCCATTGCTCTTTTCCCTTCTAATATGTAACTTTTCCTGGCTCTGGGGTACCCAAGAATTAATCAATATTTCACACTTTGGTTTTGAAGACTGACGAGTGGCTGGCAAGATAAAATCAGAAGTCTGGAACCAAGTTCCTCAGGCCAAGGGAATTTTCAAAGCCAAGCTCCTTGGTTCTGCCACATTTTCCACTTGGTGGCAAATCTGGCCAGTTCCCTGTGACTTTTAAGCTGCAAAATCAGTTACTAAATCTGAGATCTTTTCCCTTGGCTTTGATTTTAATCCCTACCCTCTCTTTTACAGGATAGGGAAACCAGTATGTAACATTTTTCTTTAATCTCATCTGAACTGAACATCTGCTCTTCCTTGCCTTTGCCAGGGAAAGCTCTGGGGATCCAGGCAAGATAGAGGAGGGGGAAATCTAATTATTTAGCATCAGATCAATCTAACTGTTGAAAGAATTCTCCCTTGTGCCACAAGGAAGGGAAAGGGAAAAAAAAATCAGTGGTGTGTACGGGGGCTCTGGGCTACCTTGGTAGTCTGAGAGAAGCTTCTTATTTGAGTTTAATGAGACCTTTGGGTACAAAGAGAACTGGATCTGATCTCTCACTTAACAAAGCTGGAAGGGAGCAAAACGGGGCCGTGTCCCTAAAGCTTTTAACTCCACATTTCTGCGAGGCAGTGGAATAGCCTGGGCTGGGAACGCTTCAGCCCCTGCCCTGCTAGGGCATCACTTGGGTTTTGCCTGCCTTTTTGCTCTCTGTGCAGTGCTGGGTGGGCATCTCGGACCTGGAAATGCTCCGTTTGCACCAAGTGCTGCCCCTGAACTGAGGAGCCCTCAGAGAGCGCAGGGGTGTTTGTGCTCCCTTTGCGAGCCCTTGCAATCTCCTGGCTGGGCTAAGCAGATCAGGGGCTCCGTGTTTACTATTTGTGTAGATAAGCCTTTTATCTCTTAATGTGTCTTTGAGGAAGGGCCTGTCTTTCAGGAGTGGTTAAAACTTGAAAGCACGAGCCCCAAGTGCCAGGAGCTCCTTGGCTCTTGTGCTGCGCAGACAACACGGTTCTTGTGGAGGTGCCACCCATGGGGGAGATGGACATGTGGAGTTTTGGAGGGGAGCAGGAGGAAATTTCCGTCTCAGCAGTGGTTTATATGCCAAACTCTTGTCTCTCTGCAGCGGAGCACACTTGTACCAGAGCACAGATGGTGTGGATTGCAGCTGGGGGACACAAAGCCAACCTCCCCACTGCTCCACGCCAGCTGATGCAGCTCTATTGAAGTCAGTGGGGCTGCTCCACGTCATGCCAGCTGAGAACTTGTGCTTGGAGTGATTTGTTTTTTAATCTGCTCCTGCAGGGCTTGTCTGTCACTGCAAGGCTCTGCTTTTACAGGGCCACATCTTTGCATCCATTGTCTCCCTTGACTGGCAGTTGCCCAAACTGAGGCTGAGCAGAGTAGCCAGGTGGACTAGTGACAGTCTTTCCTTGGGTGTGAGGAACAAAATGTGTGTGAGAACCCTCCAGATAAGGAATCCACACTCTCTCTTGGTTGGCATTGCAATTGAAGGCAAAACCAATTTTTTAAGGGGTCTAGTGCTGTTTCTAAGCTGTCTATCATCTTAGACCTGTTGAAATATTCACTAATACCAAACAAAGCTTTTTAAATGTGGATGTGACAGGGGAAATAGGTTGAAATATCTACTTAAACACTACTGAGTGCTCTCAGTCTAAACACTGTGGTGTCGAAGGGTTTAGAGTGGCTGTGGATCCCAGCACTGTATGGGAAGCACAAGAAACATTTTGGATGGTTAAAACAAAAAGTGGAGTCACTTTTGCTAGAGTTTATATCATTAAGTGCTGTGGCTCAAATTCCAGGCCTTTGAAAACCACTCCTACCCCAAACAGGGCACAGTGACATTCACTTCTGAATGCAGTTTGGTTTTCATGTTTGTTTCCATGAGATCCTGCAGTGGCTGTTTAACCTGCTGGTTTTTAAGGGGCAGTTGAGCTCTGTGGGCAGGGGTTTTGTAGGTTCCCTTCCCTCCCCTCCCATTTCTGAGTCTTTCCCGAGGTGTAGGAATGGAAGGAGCTCGGCACTGCTCTGGTGTCAGCCTGTCACTCTTCTGTGGTGTTTATTAATATTGGGTTTTCTCCTGTTTGTCAGTGAAGGCCTAAATGAAATTATTCTGGGCTATAATTTAAATGCCAAGTGTAATTACTGCTGAAATGATCTGCTCACCAGTGCTCTTCACTCTCTGGAAACCTCTCCTCATCCTGAAGGGTGAACAGAAATGGAGACAAGATTCTTTGAGGCTCTGCCCACAAGAGTATTTTCTCTCTCCTTCCTTGTGATGTGATGCAACTTTATAGAAGAATGGCTTGATTTGTGACTACAGGGACTGTTGGGAGTTCAGGAGTGACTGAGTCTCTGATCTCTGGCATAACCCTGCAGGAGGGCTCAGGTGAGCTCAGTTTAGTCCAGCAGCAATCTGGGACTCAGCATCTCCTGGGTTATGCCCTTCTGAAGATGAAAACTGGGGACTGGCTGGATGATTTTGCACAATTCTGCACTGTGGGTTCAGAGCAGATGCTTCTGGGTTTTTTTTTTCCAACACAACTGCTTGATTAAATTCAGAAATTCATGTATCTGTGTCCTAACCCTTGCTGCTGTGGCAGCTGTTAGACTACCAGGTCTGCTTTCTCAGTAAAAACCCCACTATTTATAAAACCTCTGAGATGGCTTTCATTTAATAAGCATATTTCAGTGCTCATAAACCTGGTGGTATTAGTGCAATGGAGCAGGATTCTGCTGAAGTAGCTTAGCTGAGTGCAAAACTGCCAGGGAGGGTTGGAATCTGCTTTTAAAATGGGAATTGGGCACCTCCATTTGCCACAGGGGGTTGGGAAGAAGGAGGATGGTGAAGAACATCTCGCCTCTGAACCCTGTGGTGGACAACAAAAGTTCAACCTGTTCTTACAGGACTTTAACAAGTTGGCAGAGGCGCCTAAAAGTCACTTCAGTGAGCTGGGAATTCCAGGAGATGGGGAAAAAGAGAAGTTTCTGGAGGGGTCTGTTCCTTCAGGTCTCCTTTTCGTGGGTTTACACGTTGCTTTCCTTTTTCCGTTGGCTTCTGGGGCTCCCTCCAGACTCAAGAGGGAGAAGCAAACTAATCACAGCGACATACAAATCCATGTTAATAGTTTTACTATGAGCCTGCTCAAAGCCTCGTGCTGAGTGTGTGTGTTTGAACATGAAAATAAACGAGGCAGGGTTTTGTTGATGGCAAGAAAAGCTGCTCTGAGTAACAGCTTGGCGTATTCAAATCCAAATGTGCTGCTTCCAAAATGTCACACAATGTATGTGTAGCATTTGACTGTCTGTGTGCCATCTGTGTGTTTTCTAGTGAAGCTCTGAATAACTTGCTAATCGTTTCTGTATGTTGTTCCTTTCTTTAGCACCCTCGGATCATAAACAGAATTCCTGAGATAATATCTGGGTTTTTTTCTTAGGGAGTTAATTCAGCTGATTATTCTGCTTTACTGGAACTCTTATCTGAGGAGGAAATGAAGTCAAGAACTCCTACACCTACTCAAGTGTTTTGGATTAAGGAGTGATCCCATTAAAATAAGCAGACGGTGCCCACTAAAAGGGGGACAAATCACGTTCTATAAGCTGAGCAATGAGAGATGCAAGTTCATGTGTTGGTATCAGATAGAAATTGAAGTAATGAAGTGCTCGGAGGGGAGAGGATGTAATGCAGGCAGTTTGGAGAAGATTGCTTTAGAGAAGAACAAATAAACCCTGAAGTAGTCTGCCCAGGTAATTCCATGGTGATAATGGCATGTAACTCTGCAATTAAGGTGCTGTCAAATCAAGGTCTCCTGCTATGGGAATACTTGGAACTGCAGTGCAGGCGAGGAATTATGGCAGGGGAATGATGAATTTGGAACAAAATAGGGAATTTACCCTCAGGTGCTTGGGTGTGTCTCAGCTGTCATGGCATTGGCTGGGAGATGAAGTTATGGGAGACAAACTGTGTCCTTTTGAGACTGTTGTCTTAAACTCCTGCCTGCTTAAAGCCACTTCATGGCTTGAGTTTTACAAGTTCTGGGAAAAATGGAAAGGAACTGGTGAGTGAAGTTCAGGCAAGTTGAAGAAACTGAGACATTTCACCAGGGAAAATGTTTCTTTACCTGCTGTTAATTGTGTCAGGGAGGGAGGCACAACAGCCCAAGAGCTGAGAGTGTTTTTCAGCCTCGGTCTGTGTGACACTGATATTTCTGCCTGTTTATACAGTCCTGTGATTGGCACTGCGAGATAAGCAAGACTTGTTTGTGCTTTTGAGATGAGAGAGTGGTTATTAGAGGAGCACAGGTACCTATTGAAGCTCTGAACGGCATGGGTTTGTTTGGAAGGTGTTTACCTGAAATGGATTTGCTTGACTTGATTTGTTCCCTTTGATTTCACCAACTCCTTATTAAAATTGTTTGTCTGAATGAAACCAAAGGCTCCAGAAATTAACAACTTGAAATCGCAAACATCTGAGTTCTCGCTGGAGTAATACCAGTCTTTAAACCTAAAGCTCAGCTTTGATTCCCTTCATATGGTGAAAACCAGCTCTGAGTTCCAGAGAGACCCAATATACATAATGTTGGAATTTTGGTGGCTCTGTTCCAGTGAGCTGAAATTTGCCTTTGGAGTTTGGGATGCTTTTTTCCCCCCCATAGGTTTGTTTTAACCTTCTGCAGTGGAGAAAGCAGAACTTTCCAGCTGTAAACAGCAAACCTGAAGAGATGCTTTGGGAAACTGGATTTGCTGATAGACAAGTGAGGTTATTCCTGAGCCTGGAAGAGAGGGGAATTTTATAAATAAAGTGTGATGTGAGTTAGTTTCTGGCAAGCAACGGAGGGAATGTGAAATCAAGCCGGGCAGGAAGAGGTTTGAGATTTGTGGTGTAAGGTTGCAAAAACATGAAATAGCAGGGGTTGGAAAGCTGGGGGGGCAGGGCGGCAAACTGTGTGTGCCTTGGAATTCTGGTGTTGTTTGGGAGAAGTCTTGCCTCACGCTGACCTGATGAAAAATGGGAGCAGCTTCTGGGGGTGCTGTGTGGAGCGGGTCTGGGGGGAGCTGTGGTTGGGGGGGGGTGGGGTTTCCCAGTATTTCCCAACTCCAGGGTTGTGCATCACAGCTGGATGGATTAATGGAGATTTCCAAAACTGTGTTTGGATACAAAATTTTTCCAGGTGAAAGATCAGAGATGGAGAACAGGGGGAAAAGGAAACAGAATGGAAAAAACAGAGATTATAACATGTATCTCTAGGTCTGTACCTTTTACCTTAAATCAAAGAGAAAGCAGCCAGATCCTGCAAAACCTTTTTTTTTTTTTCTTATTTCTGAAAGAATTTTTGAGGCTCTCCCGTATGTTTGAATGTTTCCTATTCCTTACTTACCCTCATCAATGCTTTAATGAATGACCCAGGTATTGGCTGAGATAATGCTCCTCTTTGCAGCCAGGGAATGGAGGTGCAGATAACCAGCTGCTCTGATAGTTCCAATAAACAGCATTAAATAATTTGTGTGAGGTTGGTGAACTAGCGTGTGCTGATTAAGGATTAGATTTGACTCATTTGCTTTAGGCTTCGGATCTATTTAAATGCTTATTTCACCCCGAGAGAGGAGCATGTGTTTACAACTGGGAGAGCTCAGGGCAGCAGCATCAGGCTGAGATGCTGAGGGGGGCTGAGTCTCAGCCTCAGTGACTACAGCACAATCCAACAATAATATGCATATTGCTACGGTTTGGTCTCCTGTTTTATGCAGCAAATGGGAATTTCCAGAAGGTTTCTCGCTGTTGCTTGCACTGGATGGTGTCTGTTCCAGAGCCTGCACCTCCAGCATTGCCTCCAAGAACAAATGCCAGCTTTAGAAAAAGGGGATATTTGTAGACAAGTAGGATGAAAATTTACCACAAATATCCCCTTTTTTCTTTTCAGAGCAGGCTGGTGGATTTGTGAGGCTGAAAATGACCAGGGGTATGTGTGAATTTGCAGACTTGTCCTAACCCTTCTTACCTTGGATCACTTTCAATTCATGCTGGGCTGTGCTGGGCTGGCCCCCAGGTTTAGTGGCACTATCCGGTGTGTTATGACCAGGTGGGCAGATGTTTTCACACCTCCAGTGCCTGTGGGCACTGGAATCACTGGCCCACACCTGATGCCCAGTGTGCCAGGGGTTCCTGTGCCATCCAGTCCCAATGCCATGGCATAGGCAGATACTCAAGGACAGCTTGCCTGGCTCTTGCTCTGCATATTCAGATGATGTGTCTTCCCACACAAACCCCCTTCCTTCATTTCCTCTGACAGTCAGGGCCGGTTTCCATGGAGCTACTTCATCCATACCTTTAGGAAACCTTTCCTTGTTCCCCTATAGACATAATTTGAGGTTTCTATGGCAACATCTGAGGAGGGATGTCTCAAGCAAGTAGGAACTGATGCCTGGCAAAGCCCCTGTGTGGCTGTGTGCTCCTGACACACATGATGGCAGTGTTCACTGCCCGATGAGCTATTCCAGCTCACGTCTAATAAGGTGGAAAAAAGCCTGAGGGACTGCCTGGCTTAATAAAGCTCAGGCTCTGAAAGTTACAGTTGGAAAAGAGAAAGGGGTTTTCGAGCATTTAGACCTAACTGTGCCATGCTGCATATGGCTCTGATGACATCTGAGAGGAAAAATGAATGGTGTGACAGAACTTCATTCAATGTCAGTGAATCTTCTAGAAAGGTAGAAAGTCCCGTAAACCCCTGAGCTTCTGTTGTTAATATTTAAGAAACTTTCAAGGCAATATATTAAACACAAATTATTTAAAAATAATTATACTGATTGTAAATCTACAGAAAATTAGCTTTTTCTTTCAAACTGCTGATTTTTTTTGGAGTGGGAGGAAGAAAGCGAAATATTCACTGTAAATTATGCAAAGGCCAACACCATCAGAGTCGTGTCATTTCAGGAGAATCAGGAAGTGGGGTTGGCTTGTGTTGGAAGCAGAGCAGAGATCAGGAAACGGCTGTAGTTGAAATGGCAGAATCTAAGCTGAGTGGTGGGTTTGATATAAAAAAAATATCTGGATTGGAGCTGGTTAGGAAAAGATACTGGATGTTTTTGGGAGAAAACACTAAAACAGGTCTTAAACTACCTGAAACAGAGGTTGGCCATGTTATTTCCTACAGGACCCCCAGTCCCCATCAGTTTGAACTGCTTGGAGCTGAGAAGAATCAGCGTGTTTAGCAATAACTACTGATCTCTTATTTTTGCCTTCAGACAGGAGTCAAGGACAGCTGTGTTCATGTTCCTGCACCCCCTGCCCTTCCACAGGTTGTTTCACTTGTTCTGATCCAGTCCACGGGAGGTTTGGTTGTGCTCGCAGTGATTTCTGAATCACACCCTGTGATTTCAGCCTTGACAGTTCCCTTGAAGCGTCTTAGAGAAGGAAAAGGTGCCACAAACCCTCCTAAGAAGCTTATCCTGGTGTGTGTGTGTGTGAGCTCAGTGCCTCGAGTTGTATTTCAGAGGCATTAAGTGAGAGGAAATTGGGGAGGCTCTGCTAATGACTCACAGAGAGGGTAAACTGTGGCAAGTTTTGAGTGTTTGGATGAAGTGCTGAACTCATTGAAGTGAGTGTCTGGAGGTGGATCGTCAACTGCTGCGTTAAAGAAATGATGTGAACCTTGGAAAATGTGAGCCTTGACTGTTCTGCTGGAAAACTAAAGCTCTTTGTGTTCTTGTCACTTGCCTTTCCTTGAGTTGGAAGTGACTAACGTGGGGTCCTGGTCAGGGCTCGCTTTGTCACGTGCAGCTTTTCCCCTTGGATTTCTGACAGCTGTTGTTCCACACTGGGAGCTCCAGTCCATTCCTTGTGTGTGGTTTCATCAGCAGCACCTCAGAGTGAAGAAACCTGTGCACGAGCCAAATTCCTGCTGCTGTCCCACTGGTGATTCTTGGGAGGTGGGAAACAAACCCCTTCAAATATATCCCTGTTTTCACACGTCCACTCAGGCTGCTGATCCCTTCTGGAGTGAAAAGGGACGTGTGGAATTAGGAGTCACTTCTGAAAAGTTGTGTCCTTAACGTTCTCTGTGTAAGATGATCTTTCAGCTCTCTTTGTCTTCTGTCCTAAAATAGCTGCTGGGGAGAAGTGGCATTTTAGAGACAGCGCCATGTGAGGGACACGCTCACCATCAGGATATTCCTGGGGCTCTGAGAGCCTCCTGACCAGCTGCTGGGCCCTCCTGGTGCTCCAGGCAGCTGTTTCAGGAGCAGTTGGCGCTTGCACTTGCTTTCTGTGCTCTGAATTTACTGCAGTTTCAGACAGATTAGGGCCAGTGTTATAAATGTGAACTTTGTTAGTCATAGCCCTGTTGTTTGCTACCTCTGGCTTTGAAACCACTCTTGGGATAGTGGTGGGGAGGGAGGGGAAGAGAGTCATGGAATCTCCTGCCCGATTCCCACACTTTATTCAGCAGGATTTCCTATGATCTGCTGGTCCTCCCTGTTCCAGTTCCCCCTCCCTCTTTTCTGTCCACACACAAGTCCATACAGAGTGTGCCTTCCCTCCAACACCACTGCAGCTCCCAGAGGTGAGGAAATGAATCCAGTGCTCTGTGTTAGAGGTTTCCCTGAGGAAGAGAGCCAAGGAAGACTGTCCCTGTTCTCTGCTGTGTGTTTGACCCTGTAAGTGCTGCACCACCACGTGCATCTCATACTGGCTGTTTGAAATGTAAATTTTACTGAGCGTTTACCTGTGTCAACTTTGGCAATTTTAGTTCAAAAGGAAGTATCAGCTACCAGAAGGGAGAAAAGTGAGCAGAGGGTGGGTTTGTTAATTGTAATTTATGGGCTTTTTTAATGTGAGGGTATATGGAACAATAGCAGGTCCTTTGATGTATTTGTGAGGGAAACTGCAATAAATGTGGAGGATTTTTCTACTGAAATTGGTATCAGTGCTGTGCAGGAAAAGCATTACTTTGTTATGTGGGTCAATTTTACAAAATGCTCATTCTTGGACAGTGCTGCACAGGAGAAATAAGGCTGTACATCCTACAGACATTAGTCTATAGTAGAATTAGACTCATATGAATGTTAGCTGCTGTATTATCCTCAAAAAAATAGCTGAGTGGTGATGTGAGAGATGGAATGGATTAGAAAACTATGAAGGGATCTCAAGAATGTGAGTTCACAGGAGCCTTTGGTGGTTAATTAAATTGAAGTTCACATATTTTAGCTCATGAGTGATCTTGGTCTCCCTTCTACTCTGCCTAGCTTAGGTTCAGTCTTGTTCCGGTTTACCTGGGTGATAAGTGCCATTTCCTGCACTGCACAGAGACCTCTGGCCAAGAGCTGGCCAGAGACAGAGCTGTGCACACAACCTGTGCTTTCAGTGGCTCTTGCTGGCCCCAAACAAGCAGGTCACACTGGAATAACCAACTTAAATGTGAGATCCCCACGCCGTGCCCGGGGAACGAGGCAGATCAGTGTCACATCCGCTGCTGTCACAGGGCAGAGCAGCTCCCTCTGAAACGGAGCCTGTGCTGCTTCCAGGGCTCCTGACAACCCCGAGGTCACTGGGCTGGCTGAAGGAGACTGGGATGCACTGACTCAGCCCCTGCTCACCTAAAAACAGCTGCAGTGCCTCTCTGGGCACATTGTTCCAGACAGAGGGAACACTGCAACGTTGTGATCTAATTTTACCTCTTCATTTTTCACTTGTTTTCCCGTTCTGTTGATTCTCTTACTAAAAGTGTTTGGTTTTGGGGTTTTTTTTTTTGGTTTTTTTTTCCCCCTTAAAAGTCCTCTGAGGAAAGAACTTTGTGTGTTTCTTTTAGTTTTGTTCTTAATTGTCTGGCATGGGTTCACTTGAGAAAATGGCTTGTGTAAGCACCTGCTCACAAAGTGTGTTCCTGCCATGCTCACTTCAGTAAATACCAAATTCCTGCAGCTGCCTTGAAGTTTGATGTGGGAAAGCCCAGCCAGCAGTGCCATGGGATGCAAATCCCCTGTTCCCAGGGCAGTGCTGAGTTCACACGATGGGATTGTATTTTCACTCCTCTGGAGAAGGACTGGCTTTCCCAGAGCTGACAATCTCAACTCTTCACGAATTCTTGCTGAAGTGATTTGAGACTGACAGATGATGATTATTTTTATTTGTGTGACAGGAGCCTTCTGGCTGCCTGGAGCAGATGCTGTTGAATCCTCACTTCTCAAGGGGGAGAGACTGAGCTTGTTCATCCATCTGTCTGGGCTCCTGCCTCATTATTAGGTGCTTTGTATGGAGCACCTACCCATATAGGCAGGTCATTTGTATCCAAGCTGTTAGAAGATGGATTTTCGGGTCTCAGGCATACAGCTCTTTGTATATTTGATTTGTCTGTCCATCTAAGCTCAGAAAATTGAATAATAACCCTTGAAAAACACTTTACTCCACTGAGCACAAGTACCTTGTAAAAGGTGCATTAGCAATTAGTCTTAGCACTGTCCTGTTCTCAGCTGGGATAAAGTTCCTTGCCAAAAGCAGGACAATCCCAAAAACCTGCTCGTTGTGCAAGTGCAGATTTCACTGAAAGCTGGAGAAAGTTCTGTAACATCCAAGGATTATCTGAAAATCCTTTTGAGCTGTGACTGTGCAGAAACCAAGTTTGAGTACAGACAAATCTCTTTCCCATCTACGGCCCAGTTTTATTCCATAAAAGCTGATAAAAGTGTTAATTACCTGTCCTGGACTGGAGACGAAACCTTAATTCACTGTAATTCTGCAAACTCTCCCTGGGATTTGAATGGTTATTTCTGTAGTGGTCTAAGCAAAGGTTTGGGGCTCCTGAGCTTCTTTGCAACACACCCAAAACAAGGGATAACCAACAAACACACTGAGGTGACTTTGGAGACCATTTCACATCCTTATGGAAAGGTCAGGGATGAAGTTTAGGATCAGTCTCTTTGGAGGCAGTTTAAGTTGTAGTGGATGAAAAGGAGAATCAACAGGTCCCCAAGCTCTGTCCTAAAAAGATGGAAAGAGGTTTTCTGCTTTCTTGGTGCAATTGAAATAAGAAGTTTTACTCTTTAAGAATTGCACTGAGCCATTGGAACTCATCCCACTGTTATCAGCACCATTGTGACTGTGCCTAATTATAAAGCCATTGGTTATTTCAGGTCCAAATCAACCCCTTAAATAAGCTCTGTGCTGTAGATTTAATTATTAGATGTTATTCACATCAGGAACTCTGATGTGTGAGGTAATGGCCAGATTCCAGTGTATTAAAAAAGACACTTGTGCCTCACTGAGCTTCCTCTTACTGGGGCTTTCTTTTCCACTTAATATGTGCTTTTTTATTCTGACTTTACAAAGGTGTCATCGTGCAGTTTAGCCCGAGGCAAACTGATGAGAGGCCCAGAAATGTAAGTTTTGCAAAAAATAATCTAGTAAGTGTCATTGTTTGCTCATATCTAACAGGGAAGAGGTGGGAGTAGAATTGCAGGCAGGCCCGAATGAATGGCAGGTGTATTTATAACTAATGAAAAGATGCTGCGAGGAGCTCAGTGTTCATTCCTTCAGAGGTTATTGACTCAGATGCTGAGTCTGGGCTGAATAATTTTGTAACTAAGAGTCAGAACTTTGGGAGCTAAATTCATGGTTCAAAGATTTCATCTCTGCCTGCCTTCCAAGTCTGTTCCAAATGTAGTGACATCATTGGCTGGAATTGGGATTTTTTTTTCCCCTCGGCCCTCACTCGAGCTGGAATTTGACCCTGAGAATGAGATGTGCTGCTTGTAAATTATTAGTTCAGTCTTGAAAATGTACTGCACAGCCTCATGTAGGAATTCAAAAGGGAAACAAACAACAAACTTGGAAATCAGACAAATAAATTCAAATTAGAGGCATCTCAGAAGGCTCCTATTTCCACAGGTGCATCCACACACCTTCCCTGTGTCCTCTGTGCCTCCTGCTTTATACACCCTTCTAAAATCAGCACTGGTTTAATATTTTAACATCCAGAAACTGTCTGAGAAAGGAACCCTTAATTTTGATATTCAACAAACTGGACCAAATGGGAGCTGTGAACATTTTTTAAAAGCTCTCAACTGGTTAGTGATTGGCCTGAGAGCATTTAGGATTTAGGCAGCTGGCTGGCAGGTTTCTTGGGGTTGAAGAGATGCTTTCTGTGTATGGCTTGTGAATTCATGGGAGAGAATCACCCTGTTCAGAGTGAAAGCACCTGGCAACTTTTCATGGCAGCCACACAAGTTCAGACACTTAAAATGTTAATGTTAAATCCTGTGTACTTGCATTTAACAGGATGTTTGAGGCAAGGAAGCATTCTCAAGGCAAGCTGGTGCTGAGTGCAGCCCAAGGGAAGGTGGTTTGTGCCACTAGAGAGCAGCTTGGGTCTGTCAGACCCTCTACCCACAGAGATCTGTGGGGATGGGGCTTGGAAGGCAGGAATAGGAGCCTGGACCGAGTGTAAAATGCAGGAATAGGGGCCTGGACCGAGTGTAAAATGCTCCTCTTTTTAGGGGTTCATGACACATTCAAGAAAAGCCCAGGCTGAACAAATTATTCACATGGATGCTCCACTTAAATCACAGCTCAGACAGGGAAAGAGACTCATAATGTGAATTTAAGAGGCCACTTTTTGAAATTAAAAAAAAAAAAAGGTGAAAAATAAAAACCCTCTTTAGTTGGCTGAAGGAGAAAGCACAAACCTCTGCACCAGGTAACTTCCACCTCTTGGTGCTGTTACATGTGGCTAGTTTTGATTAGTTTTAAGATTAACTGTTCTTAGCACATGCAGTAGTATCACATTGCACCCATCTTGGCCCTTGGTTTAAGAAGGACTCTGGCCATGAATTCCTGTCCTTGATTTTGGAGCTCACCCTTGACTGAGATTACAGTGAGAATGCAGCAGTGGCTCTGAAATTTGGTAGGAGCTGTAAACAAAGTGCAGACACAGCAGAGGTGAGTTATTAAAGGAGTCGGTTTTATGCTTAACTTGAGACTGTTTTCCTGGAGTTCACAACTTGGGTTATAGTTCAGACATGGTAGGAGAGAAATGGGCATCCTGTACAGTCACACAATTGGAGATGCTGGCTGAGAATTACAGCTCAGCAAACAGCACTGGCACCCCCTGCCCAAATTTAATAAGGAAAGGACAGTAAGGTTGGCAGACTTCTGAATTACTTGTTTTTAACAAAACGGATGTTCCGGTTCACAGGCAGTTGGATTCCAATGCCTGCCTTAACTCTGATCAGGAAGCAGCAGTAATATCTAATTCCTTATTCTCTGTTTTCCACCTTGAAATGGATGCTTGTTCTGTACTGCAGTTGCTCTTGGTGGTGAGAAGACCCAGAATTTCCAGCTCTCACAGCTCAGCTGAACTGCTGAAGTCTCCTGGACTGTACATTCTGACAGTCTTTTGAGATGCCCATGTGACTTATGCACTTTCTTAAATTAAACTTGCCCAGTTCTAATCCATCAGGCAGCTCTCCCTAATCTCAGTGTTAACTGAGAGGAAATTGAGACAAAATGTGAAATGGCTTTGTCTGAAGGACGAATGAGTTCGATTGCAATGCAGGGGCCCTGATATGCAGTGTCAGCAACACTGTCCCCAGCTCATCTCCCTGGCTGGAGGGGAAAATAAACCTTTTTTGGGTAGTTCTGCTTACACTGGTTGCTGAGAGACTATTTACAGATAGAAGAGGTGATGTGTGTGCAAACCCTTCCCTCTGCGAGGACAGATAAAACCTCTTAGCTCTACTCAAACTTATGATTGCCAGGCACTAATCTGGGTGTATAAAAATGGGAATTATGTTTGTTCAGAGTCACTTAAAAACCCAAACAGCTGAAGGATTGTCACCTGTTTGCTTCTGTTGCTACTTGTATATTAAAAGGGAAGCAAAGGGTGGTAGTGATGGGGGGGAGTCTTTTATTTTATGGTCATTAGTGGTGTTTGTAGCCCTGGGGCCACACGAAATAGCCCTGCTGGGCACTGTCAGTGTAAGCTCCCCCAGAGCACTGGGCTCTGATCTCAGTTGAGTGCCCTGCAGAGCCTGACCTTGTTTTCCCCAAGAGCCTCATTAGGACATACTAATGATAATTTGGAGGGAGAATATGGGAAGCAGATTTCTGGTGGCTGTGACACAACCTGACAGTTCGGAGGTGTTTGGATCTGGGTCACCGAGAGACTCTGGCACTGGAAATTGTGTGTATAATTAGCTTATTTATACCCTGTATTAGCAGTGCAGCCCCTCCCGCTGCAGCAGAGGCATCAGTGGCCTCAGCAAAGGGAAATGAAGTAACAAACGAAGTAATGTGAATAAATGAAGTAACAAATTGCTGCTGGGGAGATGTAACCAGGAAGGTGGAGTTTGCTGCGCTTGGGCAGCAGCCGTGGTGGTTCCCAAGATGTACAGGATGTGCTACAGCCCCCAGGGCACTGCAGAGGGGTTTGTCCATTGTTTCACACCTGCAGTGCACGCTCAGGTGGAAACTGCAGCCCGAGGGGCATGTCCAGTGAGTTCTGATTACAGGTGATGAATGTGGCACCTGCTCTAGGGTGTTACTGTGGCAGTGCTCGGTGCTCTCAGCACACAGAGCTCTTCCAGACTCGTTGACTGTAACTTCCAGCTAGAGATTATTCATCTGTCTCTAGGCAGATGCTGCAGGTGTGGTGCATGCACTGTCTGACACGTGCTTTGCCACACAAACCAGAGACACGGGTCTGAGTGTTACAGTCTGTGCCTGTTTCGTGCCTCCAACACACTTTTGTGATGTAACAGGCGTGGATGGAGGGGGATCTGTCTGTGTGTGCTGGGGGTGGGGAGCTGCACTTGGCTTCATTTCCATCCCAGCCAAGTGCAGGATTACCAGTGTGAATGGCAAAGGCAGCTGGAGGAGACATTTTCCAGTTGTCCATGAAGTAATTTTCAAAAGGCTCTTCGAGAGATCATGAGGAAAACTGACAAGTGTCCTCAGGCATTTGCCTAATTGAAGGAACAGGCTCCATCAGCTTGGCTGCTGCACTTGTGGATGGTTGAGGGGATGGACAGGAATGGTAATGATAAAGCAACTTTCATATGCTTGTTACAAAATGAGTTTACCAATCATAGGAAAGAACCTTTTCTGTCCTTCAGTGTTTTTAGTGGCTCTTGGGAGTCCAGAGATTGTTTTGGTGGTTTCCATTTGGCCTTTTGCAGAATAAGGCTTGCAAATCTTTTTCTGGCAGGCATTCCTTTCCTCAGTATTTTTGTGGGATAAAGAAGTATTCTTTCCCTTGTTGTTCCATAAAGAAAGAAGATGATAACAATAATTTCAGGATTGTTTTTAGTTCTCCTAAATACAAGACAGAAGGAAGAAGCACTCAGAAACATTCCACTTCCACCCATGCTGTTGGTAAAAAATCATGACCTCCAGGTAACACTGTAATTTATAGAGTCCTGTGTTCCCTACATCAGGCACGTCACATCCCAAAAGGACAATTCAGTGCTTGTTAAAGCACTTGGTGTTTGCTTTCGGAGCTAAACCCAGGGCCCAGGTGGGCAGCAGGTCTGTGCAATCCTTCCTTACAAGAGGCAGGCACTGTAGGAACTGGAAACTGCTGGTCAGGTAAAATTGCCCTTTGGAGACCTGAGAGCTTTTTGGCTGCATCTTCCTTGAGTGAGAAATGACCTGGGAGAGTCTCAATCTCGGGCCTGGAGGGTGTTCTCTAACAAAACCTTCCTTCTTTCTAACTTTGAGGGGTTTTTGGTTTGTCCAGGTGCTGAATGGAAGCAAATACCACACCCTGGGTGTTCTTGTCTGGGTTCAGCACAGCAAACTTGGCTGACCTGAGCTGGTGAAGGAGGTATTTTAGGTGGAGAGGGAAGAATGTATTGTACAGAGACCTTTTGTACTTACAGGCTTGTTCTCCCGTGGTTAATGGTGTGTTGTGAGCCATGACCCACGAGGTGAGTGCTGTACAGGGAGAGGATTTCCAAGGAATTCCTTCATGTACAGTGTCTGTACTGCAAACCAAACCCCAGCACCCTGTGGAAATTCATTCTAATGATCACCCTGTGCATTGTGAGGGACTGAATTTATCTGATCCCAGAGCCCCTCCACCAGTCTTAGGAGACGGAATGAGCTTCTCTTTCTGATGCTCAAGCGAGGGCTGTGGATCAGAGTAAACAGGCAGTGCCAAGTAATTCCCTTCAGGCCTAGACTGTAAAGAGAAGTCCAACTGAGAAACAGGTCGTGGACCCTTTGCCCTGTTACCGTCTCCTGATGGATTGTTATTGCCAAGCCATGAGATGGATTTAATTTGTATTGCTGGCATTCTTTGGCTCCACTGTCCCCTTGAATTTGGAGACAGAACACTGCCTGAAGAAATTAACTGTGAGAGCACTGACCTAATGCTGAAAAGATCCACCATGTGCAGTGCTATTGGAATTGTTTTTGACAGTTTCTGGAATTCTGGATGGTATCTGAAGCATCTGGGGACTGCTGCGGTGTACGAGGCCACAACTGAGCTGCTTAGTGACAGTTCATGGGCTGAAGTCTTTAATGGGTATTGCTGACATGGGAGTTATTTCTTTTGAAAGCAAAGGCCCAAAGAGGCATTAATCCATAGCTTGTGCCCTCTATAAATAGAATATAGAGAAAGATATAAAAATACAACTAGAATATCTATATAGATTAACCTCCAAGAAGAAAGCCCTGTTGGAATCAGCCTTTTTCCCACCTCTCAAAGTATTGTTAAAATGGGGAGCAACTAATCTGTGATAACACATATAAATATTGGATATGTGATAAAATTATATGTTCCAGAAGCTTTCATGGAATATATCTCATAGCAGAGCTTGGACACATGTCCCACAATATCTTCAAGGCCTGGTGATGGCAATGCTGTGATCCCAGTAGGAGCTGAGAGTTGCTGCTCCTGGTTTTTGGGACGGCTGACCCCTAATTCACCTCCTGTGTGTGGGCTGTGCTTTGCACTGTGAGCACAGGTATGTACACACCTTCTTTTAATCCAGAGGCCAACCATTATTGACCAAATAACAGATATATTCAAGTCCTCTGCCAAGGAGCAGTTTATGCAATTCATCCAAGTGCTGATTGGAGTTTTAATTGAAATATTGCACCGAGCAGGGAAGAATTGGGGAGAACATGAGCTCTGCAGGCTGTGAAATTTGTCATCTGTCTTGTAACACAGTCCTTGGGTTTCGGAGAACAACACATGCAGGTATCTGGTGTCACACAGCCAAAATAAAAAGGGCTGTACTGTTCAAAGGAGAGCAACTGCTGGCTGGGAGGGCATGATTTAAAGGGACAGAGCTGTAGGGCACCCAAGTAAGAACTGTTAGTCAGTACCTGCTGCTTGGACTTATCCACAAGTTGTCAAATGTCAAATTGTAATGGAACTCGTCTAATTTAATATTCAAGGACCAAAAGATGGCTCAAGACCTTGGGGAGGTTCCAGTTCCAAAGATAACACGACTATTCTTGCAGGAGGCTGTTAGAATGTGGAAGCAAGTGCAGATAAACATATTTGTTTTTCCTTTGAAAATCACAATATTACTCTAGAATTTTCACAAATAATAAAAAAAGGAAAAACACATGATTTGGAATTTGACAAGAAGAGTTCTGGCCTAGCAGGGGTTGTTGTGTTGCAGGCATGGCAGGTTTCTCATGCAGAAGCTGCCACTTTCAGCTGTGTGCACAGGAAAATAAGCTGAATTGTAGGAAAAGGGGAATTCTGCTCCAATTCCTCCAAGGCTGTAAGTGCAGTGACCTCCCTGCCTGACCTGACAGAGCTCCTGTAGCCAGATGTGCATCTGAGTGACTTGGTTCGTCTTCTGCATAGGCTGGATGTATTTCCTGTGTTATCAAATGACTGCTTTTAATTGATAAAATCGTTTTCTCACAGTGCACTCTCAGTGCCAGCTACTCCTCTGCATTCACCTACCAGGAACTGCATTTTGCTGTCCCTTAAACACATGGGAAAGGACTGCCAAAGAATCTGGGCTGGCATTAGCTCATGTTCTTCATTCAGGGAAGGGATTTTTATCTTTTTTTTTTTAAATAGGATTTTTCTTTCCTCATTGCTCAATTCAAAAGCCCTCTTCTGACACCACTGGAAACCCCACAATATTTGAGTAGGAGAAAGGCAGGGAGATTGCTGCTCAACCTGAAGCACTGACAACCATTTGTTGCTCAAATAAATCCGTCATTAGATGGATCATTAAACTACAGGAGTAGTCATTAAACAAGTCTAGCAGCACTCAGCTCTCATGGAAAAAGTGATTTGTCCAGGAACTGTGCTTGCTCATGGCTGGGGTTTTGCACTCTGTGGGTCAGGTTTTGGAGCTGTCCCTCATTCCAGAGCTCCTCTTCCCTCAGAGCATCAAGCAGGTGGCCAGCATCCCTTCTCCAAGGCAAAAATGTGTGGGGAATGTTGGAATGCAAATAAGTTGCTTACTAATCCATGAACTACTTGGAGTTAAAGGGATACCCACCGTGTGTGCCCCCAGCCCTGAGGGGAGGCACAGCCTGAGAGGATTATTTCAGCTCCATGTGTGAAGGGGATGGGAAAGGATCCCTTGTCCTGGAGCGAATTCCATTAGTGTGCAGTGAGGATGAGGGTGAGCAGTTTGTGCTGGCATGGCCCTGGCAACTAAAAGCAGATTTGTGACAGGGCCAGCCTTTCCTTGCATAAAAAACTGGTTTCCAAATGCTCCTATAGCCTGGAGCAACATAGTATGGGTCTCCTGCTGATTAATTAGGTAATATCCATGGGGATTCTGTGGGTTTGTCATGCCCTGTGCAATTCATGGCCAGAAACCATGCCAAAGTACAGACTTTGACCCTTATTTGGACTTATTTCTGCAATTAAATGAGACTCTTGTGTAGCTGATAAAAGATGCCACAGGAGATCAAACTCAGCCCTTCCCCCAAAGGAGGGAGGTGGGTTGGGGAAAGGTGCACATAGTCTTGGGTAACAATTAGGACTGGTGTTGTGGGAGTTTGATTCCCAAATTGAATGGGAAGCAGATGAATTTGTGGAGTTGAGAGGCAGCCAGTATTGTTGTGTACAGGGGGCTCCTGGATGTGTGGTGGTGAATGATAGAAATCATCCAAAGTGCACAGGATCAGGTTTCTCCAGAGGAGGCAGAAAACATACCAGCCCTCAAGGCAGAGAAGATGCAAAGCTGCTCATGCAAGTCTTGAAATAAGGAATATTGGCATTTTGTCTAATCTGTGGATTTTTGGTTGTTTGGCTTGAAAAAGACCCATGTTTATTTGACTTTTGTTCAAGTGTGTGTGGGAGGTGCTCTGACTGTGTGTGCACATACCAAGGTGACAGGAGCTCCAGAAATCCATTTGAAGAGTTGTTCAAACTCTTGACTTCCAGAATGAGCAGAGCAAACAGGATGGTACAGAAATTAAATACAGCAATTGGGGATTTAACCTCCTCTGTCATATTAGTGAAGTGTTTCCTTCCCACTTATCCCTGCTGTTATAAATCTCTCTTTCCTGACATGTTTCATGGCAGTTTCTGATGTTCAACGTTCTTGTGAAGTTTATTTTCAAACAAAACTGAGGCAGTCCGTGCAAGAATAACTATTTTGATTTGCGTTGACAAATATTTTCTAACCTGAAGCTAATATTTTTAAAGGTTCAGGCTGTTGAACAATGAAAACTAAAGCCTGTGTCAGGTTAATTTAGAGATTTATTTTTTTTTCTGACAGCACACAGATGAATTCTAGTCACTGCCTTGGAGGTTTTGAATTCCATGTCCCTCCTTTCACCTGAAAATACAGCTTCATGTAGGACCATTCAGGGAAACTTAGAGGATCCTGATGGAGAATCTCACGCTGTTTGTTTTTCCTGATGTGGCTTCATGAGCAGGATTTTGCCTTGTCCTGTGGCTGCTGTGCCAAGTGCTTGACCCTTGGTAGAGCTTCCTTAGTGTATTAATGCCTGAGAAACGTGCTCTGTGTCTTTCTCCTGGTGTAAAATCCGTTCTGCATGTGCAATTGTCTTTACGTGGTGTCTTTGTTGGTCCCCGGACGTGAGACCATCCGTCACCCACTGTCATTTTGGAAGCAGCATCCCTGCCCCTCCCCGACAACTCTTTTACCAGCTTTCACTCGGGTGAAAACTCAGCTAAAAACCCAACCAGCTGCCCAGTTCTGGTGCCTCCTGCTGCTACTGCTTTTTTTGCTGTTCCCCAGCCCCTCTCCTCCTTTGCCTTCTCTGTGAGCAGTCAATGGGGACAAAAAACACTCAGTTGTGAAAGAAGGCTGAAATTCCAAGTTCGCTCCCTCCCTCCCTCCGTCCCTTCCTCCACAGGGTGGGATTTCTGAGCGGGAAGGTGGGACACGGAGCAGCCCTGTCCAATTGGCTTCTCCAGAAGGCTATTCCCCCTCCTTTACCCTTTTTTCCCTCGGTTGATTTGTAGCAGCAGCATATTTGGTAACATAAACCCTGTCTCTTGGGATTAAGAGCACGGTTGCACTTGCAACAGCTGCCTGCGAATGTCTGACCCGCTACAGGGAAAGAACAGGCTGCTCCTGCTACTCTTTCTCCTGATTTTATCGAGTATTGTTCCTCCCCTCCCTCTGTCTCTCTCTGACCTCCCCACAGCTCCAGCCGCTCCACTCCATACTTGCCTCGTCTCTTGAGAAGACTCAGCTGACTTTCCTAGAGCAGCCCCAGGAGGTTTTTCTTTCCCGAGCCAACACTAGGCAGAGGACAGAAGAGGGGGGAAGCTGAAACCGAGCCAAGCCTTGCTGGCAAAGCCTCGTCTCGGTGCTAAACCTGCTTTGAGCGAGACCAGGCAGGGGAGGGACTTTGCTTTGTAGAGACGAGAAGGAGAGAAAAGAAACTTGAAACTGGCTTCCCTTTGGCATGTCTGTGTCCTGAACATCCCCTCCCCACCCCGCTGGTTGTTAAATGAGAGCACGTGAAGAACATGAGGTTTCCTGCTTGAGCAGGGAGGGCAGTGCTGGACTGGGTGAGGGAGGAGGAGGAGGAGAAGGAAGGCGAGTTGTGGCTTTGTGGTGTGGTTTACACCCAGATCAGAGCGAGAGCGCCCGGGGGTGGGAGCAGAAGGAGGAAAAGGGCGTCTGATGCCAGCTGCCAACATGACAGAAACCCTGCAGCTCCCAGCACTGCAAGTCCCAGAGCAGCAGGTGGTGGAGGGCGGCTGTGCCTGGTCCAGCTCGTCCACCCCGACCCTGCGCAGGAAGCGCTTCAAGATGAGGCGGATGAAGAACGTGCAGGAGCAGAGCCTGGAGGCCATCAGGTACCAGGAGTCTCCTTCCTCCAGCAAGGAATACCTGCAGCTCCCATCCATTGAAATCACCCCCTCCAGTGACGAGGACACCCCCTGGTCCAACTGCTCCACACCCAGCGCGTCCCCGCGGCGCAAGCGCTTCCTCCTTCGGAAGTGGCTGCGCGTGAGAGAGAAGAAGGAATACAGTGAGAGCAGGTATGTTTCGTGGCCACTTCCCCTCCCCTGCTCCCAACGTGACCCTGCCCATGTAGGTAGGTAGGGTCTGCGTTCCCCTACACGCCTCGGTGTGCTTTTCCCTGGACCTTGTTGGCTGGGATGGCTCATGGTGTTGGTTGGACTTGCTGATCCAAGTGGCCGGACCCTTGTGTGAGAACAGCAGGTGTGTTGGGAACAGCAGTGCTGGGGTCTGTCCTTGTCCAGGAGCAGTGCTGGGGTCCGTCCTTGTCCAGGAGCAGTGCTGGGGTCCGTCCTTGTCCAGGAGCAGTGCTGGGGTCCATCCCTGTCCATGAGCAGTGCTGGGGTCCGTCCTTGTCCAGGAGCAGTGCTGGGGTCCATCCTTGTCCATGAGCAGTGCTGGGGTCCGTCCTTGTTCGTGGTCCTGCAGGTAACACAGAGCCAGTGAGAAGAACCTGCTCCTGAGCGAGGGAGACTGTCCTGAAGGAATGGGTGATAAGGCTTGACTTCGTTAAGGTGGCCTGAAGAGACCCTTGAGAAGGAAAGAGGAGGTGACCTCTCTGCTGGGATTTACCTGTACAGGAGGGATGATGCCAAGCCTTTGTTTATGTTAGAGATGTTCATTCCCACCACAGAGACCTTCCCCCATCAGTATCTGATACTGGGAGGAAGGGAGGGCAAGACAGGGAAAACCAAGTAGATGGGTCTGCACGCCAGGATGTCTGGGTTCTCTTCTTGGCTGCTTTCCAGACCCAAAAGTCACTCAGCCCTTTGGCTCAAAAGAGGACAAATCTTTCACAAAGAATTCCAAGAGCTTGTCAACGCAGGGAAATTAATGCCCAGGGAGTTATTGTGTGGCCAAACCAAGGGAAAGCTCTACCTTGTGCAGGTGCAATCAGGGCATACAACATGCAGTGTTGTAATTAACTCTGACTTTAACAATCTACCTTTCCTGAAGGCCCCAAATACACAAGATACTTGAAAGGCTTCTTCAAGAAATTAGTGCTTTATAAATCCTTGTACTGGCTCAGGGTGGGCCAAGTTTGCTTTTTGCAACTCCCATGCAGCTGATTGTGGGTTTATCCCTGAAAGGATGGGCTGCACTTCCATAAAAAGAGAAGCTCCTTTTGCCAGTTCTGCACCCAACATTTGATTGACTCACTCACTGCTGTGTTGCTTGAGTGTTTACAGGACAGAACTTTTAATATCTACTCTGATTTGTGCTAACTCTCCTTGCATGAGGTCCCTTTAGCAAGGTCAGTCTGTCATTTTATTAATTTTTAAAGAAATTTCATCAATAAATGCATGCCACAGAGGATTTGTTAATCCCTCTCAGTGGGTTAACATTGAAAAACACCTCTTGCTTGAGAACTATTATTGAGTTTCATGTAACTGTGGTGAGACAGGTAGTGGTTCAGTGACACCATCAGAAATGGGAAAGATAATGCATAAGGCACGTGCTGAAGTGTCAGAATCTGGAGGTTCAGCTCTGAGGTTCAGCAGAGGATGGCTTTTCAGCTGGAGGGTTTCATTTGGATTTATTGATGGTGAATGTGTTTGACACAGGCCAGGACACGTTTCTTGTTGTGCGAGCACATAAGAGAACTTAGGTGGTTGGAGGGGTACACATTTCCATGGCCATGCTGACAGCTTTCTGCTTATTCATCTCCAAGACATTTCTGCCTGGATGTGTTTCTGAAGCAGTGACTGGAAAAAAAGTGAAGTGTTTAATGGATTAGGTGGCATTAGCATACCAAAGGCAGCACTGGTTGCATTTCTTCATATGCAACAGGCTCCAAATCGATCCCTTTTGGTGTTTCCAAGTGGAGTTTTCCCCTTTTTAGTCCAGGTGGAAAATCCCGGTTTACTGGTTGCTCTGGGCTTGCAGAGTGCAGAGATCATCACTGGGCTTTCACAACCCAGCAGGCACGGAAACGATGCAGGAAGCAGAATCTGTTGGGAGTTGGCCACCGAAAAAATGATGAACCCTGAAGGATTTTGTGGCATTAATTTGAGAGACTACCAGCTAGAACTGTGGGGTAAACCTCAGATTTGCCAGTGAAACCCTGCTCTGAAACAGCAGGGCAGGATGCTGGTTACCTGCAAAGCAGATACTGCCTGTTTGCCTTCCCCTCCTTTCCACTTAGTCATCAGAAGATCTGCCTCTTGTTGCCATTCCTGTTTGTAACAGATGCAATTCATATAATTTATTGTGCTTTTCCTTTGTTTAAGGGCACCAAGGACAACTGTGCTAAAGGCTGAAGTGTTTTGTCCAGGGGGTTTATTCAAGCCCTGTCTTGGAATTGAGCTATTGATGGTGCTTGGCCTGTCCAGCTGGTTGGTTGTAACACTGTGGAAACAAAGATTCCCAGCGTGGCCAGTGTGCCATCCTGTGCCAGGAGTGCAGGCATCCTATTAGGATGTGCGGATTCCCAAATTTAGGTATTAATCCTATTAGGTAGGCAGATTCCCAGATTTCACCTGGTAAAGGGGTGCAGCTCCCACCAGAGAAACCCAGTTTGCTCCCAGTTGCTTCTTTTATCCTGTTAAATAGCTATGGAGCAGCTTGAATTTGATTTTTGGAGCCTGGTAACCCCCCCACCCGTCCTGTGGCCACACACCTGCCTGTTTGTGTGGAAGGGCTTTCCCAGGAAAGCTGGGGCACCAGCTGAGCTGCTCCAGCCAGGCTGTGCTCATGCCCCAGTGCAAGAGCAATGGCTCCGTGACCCCATTAGCACCCAGCGAGCATCCAAGTGAATAAACAAATGCTTTTAGGGCTCCAAGTGCCGTCCCTAATGCTCCAGGTCTGGGGAAGGTGCTTTTCCCACCCGGAAACTGCAGCCTCCAACACGTTCTGTATCACCGGGTAGTTTTTAACAGCCCGGCTAATTGTAAGGTTTGTTTACCTGCTCCTTCTCTAAAAGCTGTCGGGTGGCTGATGGAGCAGGAGGGAGACTTTTTCCTTCCATTAAACAGCAGAGATGGCATTTGAGAGCCTCATTTTGCCTCTGACATGGTTTTTTTTGTTCCAGGTGAAAGAGCAGGAAGGTGCCGTTTCTTGGGGTGGGATTCTCCCTGCAACTTGTCCAACTGCAGGGTTGGTGTTCTGGGGGCCTATAGAGATGATAAATAGGATGATTTTATAAGGAATGCACACAGCTTCTTACCTATCCTCCTCAGCCATCATTTGGCACCCAGGTAATGAAGTTATTTACCTGCATAAAGCTCTATAAAGTATGAACCCAGGTGCACGAGTTTTTTATGAAGACATGATGATGTTTCTGTCTTCAGAGGCTGGAGAAGCAATCTGTCAGCATTTTGCTGTGCATGTAATGAACATGCATTATTGATGTGGGGGTAAGAGAGAGTTTATCTGCCTTAATTTATTATTTACCTCTTAAAGCCACCCTTGCTTGTAGTCTCTGCTGCCTCAATCCCTTCCCAGAGCTCCCTTGAGCTCTCCAAGATCACCCTTTTTGTCTTCCTGTTGTCCTAAAGATACATTTGTCTGCTCAGTCAGAGCATCCAGGTTTAGTTAAGAGGGAAATGTAAAATGTTGGTGCTGAAAAGAATGTAGAACCTGTGGGTTTTGTCGGAGAATACTTGTGAATGCTTGACATTTCTGAAGATGAATGCACTCAGGTTGGTTTCCTGCTGGAAACTCCGTGGGTTCACCTGAAAGCAAAGACCTGCCTAAGTCCTAAAATGCCTCTAAATGTGCTAAAAATGAAGTGTATTATTAAAAGCATTCCGTGTCATCTTAGCAAAGTGTACGTGCTGGGGAAATAGAGGTTTCTTGAGCTGCCAGATAGGCTGTGCTGTAGAGGTTTTTAAGGTGAAATCGTGATTGCTTATCTGACAGTATCAAATAGATGACAGGAGACTCTTTAGCACTGCTACCAATGTGCTCTGTGGCTGCCACCCTGCCACACAGTCTGTGTGAAAAGAGGTAAAAATTCCATTTTGGTCCTTAAAACCCCTTCCATTTGTCAAGTCTCTTGGCCACTTTTGTGAGATACATCAGTTGACAGTGAGCTGCTCATTTGTTGGTACCTGAGCTGGAAATATTATTTCCAAATAGGTGGTTTAGGTATTTTGAGTTGTTTTATAGAGGCAAATGAATCTTTAATTTCAAGTAGTTCATAATGCTTTTGCTTTCCTTAACAAAACCGAAATCCCCAGTGTTTCTGGGAATAAATTAATGCTTCATTCACCTTTTTCTTCCTTCCAGACTTGCAAAAATACTGTGTTTTCTAGAGGAAAAAGCTCTCAGAAAGCCAGAGATCAATGTGATTTTCTCCCCTAAGAAGCTGCTAATTGTGAAAAATAAAACCCCCCAAAAGCTATAAAATTAAAGGCTACTGAGCCTCTCCCATTATGGAAACACGATCCAAGTGGATTCTGTCCTCAGGTAATGTTAGTGGAGGTGTTTCCTGACCTTGGAGGAAGCTGTTGGAGCTGCTGCTGATCAGAGAGCACTGGGAAGGCTCTGTGGGATGAGGTTTTGTTCACTTCTGGCCGTAAAATTCTGAGAAGCTGCAAATTGAGTAACTAAACGTTGTAGTTCTCAGTTCCTGAGGCTTTCATGAACTTCCACCTTCCAGCTGTAGGTCAGAGAGGGGGGGAAATGGGACTTCTCTGTTCGCAGCACTGCAGGGAGGGGCAGGGAGGGTTTGGACTGGGCTGGCTGGTGCAGTTTTGCCTTTTCAAGTTTTGCTGAAATTCGTGTTAGAACCTCCTTTGTGTGAGGAACTGGTGGCTCCACAGGGACCTTTTCCCCACGTTCTCCTTGGAGTTGGGGCTGGTTAGCTGAGGGTGTTGGGGAGCCAAAGATCAGATGGGGAAAGCTGTTGATCTCTGGGGGAAGAAGCCAATCTCTGCTTTTGGTAGCTTTGGGAAGTACATAAGCACAAACTTCCCTCTGTGTCGTGTCTCTTCTAATCTGAAAGGTGAGAGCACACAAATCAGGGCTCAGTAGCCACTCAGCTATTAATATAATCTTTTTTTCCTTTAGAACCTGCAGGTTCAAATGTAACTTGTGCTCCCAGTGAAGTGAATTTCCCCCCTTGCTTCATGCATGTCTCCTCTCAGGAGTGCTCATGTGCTGTTTGCTGGGACTGCAGATTTTTTGGCCATTTGTTTATGGTAATGTGTGCCAAGTGACTGTGAATTCCACCAGCTCTGTTATTTTCTTTGGCCGAATCTTACTGCCTTTGTGCAGTAGTTTGTGGTTTTCTTTTAAAATATTTGCCTTCCAGTATTTGTGTGGTTTAGGATGACCAGTCACCCAAAAGTATCAAAACTGACTGATTTACAAACAGCCTGGAACTTAAATGCTGTTGATCTTATCTAGTCAGCAAATATTTACCATTGGACCGGCTGAATTCCATGTCTCCCCGTGCCTGTGAATGGTGTTTAACAATTAATCATTGTATTCATCACCGCAGTTGTTCTCCATCGGATCGGTTTGAAATTCACGATGTCTGTTGTTGAATAAGATGTTGATGAAAGGGCTTGTCTTGACAGCTGTGAAGGTTGGTGCCGATGTTTTCCTTTGTGAAATGAATGCAGTGAGAGGAGGAAACTTGCCCATCCTGCCCCTTGTAACCCTTACCAGCAAGGAGAGATGATGCAAACTACAGTCGCACTCTGGCTCTCCAACTCCACTGCAAAGGGCACAATTAGTGCTAATTAAGATGGTCTAGATGATAGAAATAACTGTCCCTTATCTTTTTTGATCATTGCTAATGGGTTTAGACTGTAAACATTGCTTTACACCCTCCCCCCATGTATGAAACCGAGTTATTAGGGAGATGTGAAGGTTTGGAGTAGGAAGTGCCCTTTTGGTTCCCAGGAATCTCTTTGTTCTCCTGGAGACCTTATAGCACCTTCCAGTACCTAAAGGGGGCTAGAGGGACATTTCACAAGGGCATGGAATGATAGGACAAGGAGGAATGGCCTTAAGCTGAAGGAGGGCAGGGTTAGATGGGATATTGGGAAGAAATTGGGAAGCTGTGGCTGCCCCATCCCTGGAAGTGTCCGAGGCCAGGTTGGAGCAACCTGGGATAGTGGAATGATCTGTAGGTTCCTTCCAACCCAACCCAAACCATTCTGGGATTCTCCTTTGGAGGGATCTCTTCGGGGGCCATCCTTAGGTGGTGGTGTAGGCAGAATCCTTGGAATGCTGTGGTCCCTGCCTCCCCCTGGGCTTGGGAGGGCTCAGCAGTTAATCTGAGCATGAATCTTCCCTGGTGAAGCCTGGTGTTTGCCTGCTGCCTTCGGGAAGGGAGTGTTTCCCCTGACAGCTTTCCTCGAGTTCCCCAAGTGTGGGAACTTGCAGTGCCTGTGAGAAAACTGTATGTGAAGGTGCTCTGGCTTTTAATTGGCAAAGCGAAGCTTTAGGGCTGTCAAAGGGCAGCCCTTCTTGATGAGGGAGACTGTGATCCCTCGGAATTCAGGTCGGTGCTTTCCCATTCATGCCCCTTATCCTGCTTTCCCTCCTCCGCCTTGATGTTTGCAGTGGCACAGTCATTTCCAGATCCCTGCAACCATAGTAACACGGTGCTTTTGATGACAGGAATTTAATTTTCCAAGGACAACGAGGTGCTGTTTAAGGCAGCTGGGGCTGAGAGATCTGTTTCTGCTGTTTCATGAGAAATATGAGGTGGGGGGGGGACTAAATTTGGGGAAGGAGGAGGGGGAATTGAAGGATAAAATAGTTTTTGTCTTTGACAAGCTCCTAAAGCCCCCTGTGGGAAAACATGGGAGGGACCTTTGCTTCTGACACACCTGAGGCTTTAAGTTCAACCTGGTTTTATTATCCTGTTTATGTTGTCAGGGAAAGATGGGCAATTAACACTTACCAGAAGAGTTTTCGAATGAAGACTGTTGGCACATCACCCTAAAATGTTCCATTTTCATTGCAAAGCCTTTAGATTTAATTCAAAGAGATTTGTCTTAAAATAGTATGGATTTTGATGATATAAAATACCCTTTAAAAGACGTGGGGGTAATAACTTCTTGCCAGTTTGGAAGTAACCATAACTCACCCCAGATACTGCTACTGTTTATGCTTTTTCTGGTGACACTTCTTCAGGCATCCCAATTATTTTGTGATGTATTTTAAGGCAGGTACAGCCTGCACTGTGAGAATGAAAAGAACCCTCCAGTTGTTCAAATAACCAAAAAGCTTCATAAATTTGAACAGAAACCTTGATGTGACTGTTCTGTTGATTATAACCTGCATATCTTTGTTCCCAAATCTGCTGGTGAAAATATCCGTGTATTGTGACATTTCATGAATGGTAGTTTTTAGTTCCAAAAACTGTTGCCACAGTTTTTGAAAGCAGCTGAAGAATATGTAAACCTCATTGTCAATTATCTATTATTCCCCTTTTTAAAACAGGTAATACTGAACCCAAAGCCTTATGAATACCGGGGTTAATTAAGCAAAGTGAATGCAGAACACTCATCTGGGCTCGGACCTGGAATTCTCACTAATAGCTGTGGATAAAAACAGCCTTCTGACTTTTATGAATTATCCTCCAAACTCATGAAGTCATTCTGTCTTCAGGATGCAGCCACTTCTTTCCTTGTCCCATTCATCCATCACCACTGAAAAACATTTTCTCTGGCTAAAATTCTGCCCCAAACACCCACAGATATAAACGTACAGTGGACTTACCACCCACCCCTCGAGGGCATGGAAGGCCCAAAAGGCTTTTAGTGTGCAAATATTGACCTGGAGTGTCTGAACTTTGAGAAATCTTGGCAAATATCTTCCTCTAGGAGACCTGCTTAGCGTTAAAAGCTTGTTCATGCCTAAAATAAGAGATCTTGGCTTTCCCTTTTCTTTTAGAGCCTGAAATCTCAGAATAAAATGAGACTTGTTAAAAAAAAGGCAAAAAAAAATAAAGAGTACAAAATCTAGTTTGTAGCTCATAACTTCCCAAAACCAACGACAAGAGAAAAATGAAATCTTTAAACATTTAAGGCACAAAAGCAAATTCGAATCTCCAGATTCATATAGTGTGTGTGATCGGAGCATGTGGTTTCAGTCCGTACAGAAACGTTTCCTTTGTGCTTCGGTTACCCGGGTAAGTTGCTGCGGAGCAGTGAGGTGGAGGAGTGATGGGAAGCAGGCTCTTCAAAGACTTAATTGTTAAAAGACCTGGTTAATCTGTGCTTAAGACTTTTCTTCAGTTTCTAAAGTCATGAGTCTGAATGTTTGCATGAGAATTAAGCAAAAACCACAGGGCATAAACCTTAAAGTATGTTTAGTGCCTTAGACATGGTAAGAATGAAAGGGGCGCCCTGGGCGTTTGTACCCAAAGATTTAAGCCTTGTCCAAATTCAAGTCTATCATTGCTGAGCTTTGGAATGAGATAAGCTTGTTTTGCTGAGTTCCTGGGAATTTTATCCAGCTTTTGGCCTTCTCTGTGGATACCAAACTTCTCCCCATGTTACTCCTCACTACAAATCCCACCTTTCTTATCTCCTCATATTATCTCCAGTATAACAACACTAATTTGCCATTGTACCACCTCAAAGGAACATTTCTAAATAGCAGCTCACCTTAAAATGGACTGAAAAACATAATAAAACAACAGGCTCTGCATTTCAACCACTCTGAACCTCTTAGGGAATTCAGCACCTTCACTGTCCAGTAATCAGAATGTCAAAATTATTTCATTTGTGTGAAAAGCTCACAATTTTTTGCCAAGCTTTGTGCAAAACACTCTTGTAGTGAGCAGCTTGTGTTTAATAGACAAGTGGGTAAAAACTCATTTCTCTGATTTTGTTTCATTGCTCACCATCTTGAGCTCAGGTGATGTGTTGCCAATCTCTGGATTCTGTTAAAATTTAAACCCCCTTTTGAAGGACTTTCTGAGTGTGAACTTTAATGGGTGGATGAGCATGAAAAGGTCTAAGGTTCACCTTGCACAGCTGCCCAAAAGGGAACTTTCACATGATGTTACCAGCAGTGCTGGGCTGTGGGAGATTGGGAATTCTCCTTGGGTAAGTTTGTTTGGATCTGCTTTATCTGAATTTGAAATGGCAAAGTTTGGTGGGAGGGCTTTTCCTTGAAGAAACAAGTAGTTACAGGAACAGTCCCTGCAATGCTTTCTTGTATCCAAAGGGGGGTAATTTCAACTGTGAGGGTTGGTGTGGTTCCCTCTGTGCTCTTTCCAAACCATAATCAAGCTCAGAAGCACAAGAGAAATCTTCTTTTGCTTCTGGGACTATTTCATTCTTACCCAGCAGTTGATTTATAGCTTGAAGCCGATACAGAATTCTTACTCCCTGATTACCCTTCCTCCAGTGAGGTCCTTAAGAATGACTAAACACGTGGGTGTGGGAAAATCAAATCTGTGCCCTTGCTGTGAGGCTTTTGCCAAAATGTTTCCCTGTGCAGGTTCTGATGGCAAAACTGCCCCCAGAGAGTGCTCTGTGTGTGCCCACTCTGCCCTTGTGTGCAGTGCACGTGCCTTAAACCTGCAGCTGAATGCCATGAATATTGCAGGAGCTCTGTGATTTCCTGTGTCCCAACCTCAGAGGCTGATTTCTATATCATTTTTTTGAGGAATTTATACTGATTATTAATTAGTTTTTTGGTTTTTTTTTTTCCGTGAAAGCTTCAGCCTGCTCTTCTTTCTATTGTCACAGTAAGGAGCTGTGGTCTGTCTCATGCCCTGAACAGGCAGCAGAAACAGTGGGCAGTGCCAGGTGTGTGATGTCTCTCAAATGCTAAATGGGTCCCCAGGACACTTACTGTGTTTTAAAGAAAGATCATGTTCAATAAGATCAGTCCCTTGCAGATCTGGAAGAAGCAGCTGCTCAAAGTGAAGGTGGTTGATGAAAGTATTAAATTATAATAAGACTCGCTGGTTATTTTCTCTTCACAGGAAACCACAAATCTCTTTGACCAAAATGCTGATCTCGAGGGGGAAGACAAAGTCCCTCCCCTTCTCTCTCTCTCTTAATGAAAAATTAACAAATAGAATTCATGGAAATGTGCTATTGCAGTGTTTTGGTACTATGTTTCCCTCCAAGATGGATGTTACTGGCTCAGAACTGTGGCTCTATAGAATGAAGAGATGTAATTTGGTGGGGGTTTTGGGTACCATATTTGTATTCCTGTGCCTCTGGGCAGTGTGATGTGCAGGTCTGGGTGCACTGCAGCAGAAGCTGGGATTGCAAGCTTTTGTACTTACACCTGAACTAGTTTTATTTAACAGTTTCGATCCCACCAACAGCGAAGCCACAGAATTTCATCAGTCTGTGTGCTCAGACAAGTGTCCCAAGGCAGGGACTGTGCAGTTTGTGCTGCTGGTGTTGCCATGACTCCAGAGCCAGTGGTACCCAGGAAAAGCAGATTAAATCCAGCCCGGGGACACCTGCAGTCTCACCTGAAGGCAGAATCAGCTTTACCCACTGCTCAGAAGGGCGGCTCTTGCAGAGAAATGAAGCCACAGCAATGAGAAGCAGGAACCCTGATGGGTCCCTGGAGCAACTGGAGGCTGCTGGAGGGGAGTGAGGGCAACTCCATGGAATAAATGTGCAGGAAATAAGAAATAAAATCTCCCACAAAGCACCCACGTAAAGGGGGACAGTGACATCTTGTGGGCTCGGCATGCAAAGCCTCGCTAGAAGTTTAGCATTGGCACTTCAAGCGTGGGGTTTAACTTAAGCCTTTCTTGTGCTGCTGCCTGGAACTGGGGTGTAAATAAACACGCAGCAGTCTGGGGTTGGGATGGTCAGGAACTGCTTGGGGGGGGTGGTGGCACCGTGAAATGCTGTCTAAGCAATGTGCGAGATCACTTCTGTGTTTCGGGAAGCTCTTAGGAAAGTGTCACTGCCATCGGGACTCCAAACACTCATGGCCAGCTGTAGCTCAGCTTTAAATCAGCCTCTCTTCTCTCTGCACCCCCGGCTATGGAGTACGACCCTGGTGTTTTCCTTGATGCAGGACTCAGAGCCGAGTGTTTCCCCGGGGATCCCATTAATTGCTGTGTTTCCCTGTTGCAGCAGCCAGCAGAGCAGCCAGCAGAGCAGCCACGATGACGACTCGGCGCGGTTCCTGAGCCCCTTCCTGCGTGAGGACAGGTAAGGCTTTCCAGGGGGGAACACCTGGAGCCCCACACTGAAGCTGCATGTGCTGAGCTGCTCCAGGCTCTGCTTTATTTCCCCTGTGTTTTCGCAGAGCTGTTTAACAAGAAACATGGGTTTGTGTTGGCCTTAATGTCTAAAAAGATGCATTTTTCGCCAGCTTACGGGACAATGCATCCAACTGCTCAAGTAGCCTGCACTGTAACTCCTGTAATTGCAGTTTGCAATCAAGTGGGACCACTTTGAAAATGCTTTTTGAGGTTTATTTAGGCTTGTGGACTTCAAGCCCAGTCTAGTTGCTGGCTGGGCGTGGTTTATTAGACCCTGCATGAAAGGGCTGTGGGGAAACTGAGTCAGAGAGCTAAAAGCTGCTAAGTGATCCCAAAGTGAGCCTGTGGATCACCTCGAGGAGGTGGGGGCAGAGCAGACTTGCTGTGTGTTGGTCATCAGCAGTTCAGCTCCTTAAAAATACACAAGCCAAAATTTGGATGTGGTTCTTGTCCTCAGCAAAGACACTTGAGCGTGGCTGTTGTGTTTCACTTCTGATGTGCTGTGACAGTCCTGAGGTATCCACAGCTGCTGTGAAGTTCCAGAAGGAACTAAAGATTCTTGTACTTCAGTTTTTTCTACTTCTCGTGCTTTAGTGACTGCTTCAAATTGCAGCATTGGCACAAAAACTGTTGAAAAATGAATGCTTATTTTTGTGTATGATTTATCACCGTTGCTTTGCTCAGAGCCACATGATTAAGAGTTTTGCTGTACCTTGTAGTTCAACTTTTAAGCCTGAATCTGCTTTAATTTTCTTCTTGTGAGTCCTGAGTTATTACTGCCTTTCTATGCTGGTCCAACTCCTGCAGGCCTGTTTCCCTGCTAACATTCCTGGGTCCAGTGTTGCCAGCTGAACTTTAGTTTCTGGGATTCCCATTGTTTTGTTACTGGTTAAGCTGCATTTGACTCAGCTGAGCTTGTGACTGGGGGTTACAGTGAGCCCACAGGAGGGCAAATGCTGACATTTGGGAGCTGCTGCATCGTGGGTTGCAAGAGGCATCTGGATGTGGCCCCTTCCACTCTGTGTGCTTTTATCCAGGAGTGATCCCTCTGAAGTGTGTTGTTTCAGGTCTGTAACTCAGCCCATGTGAGCTCTTTGAGGTCAAAGTGCTTTGTTTCTAACTGTGTAGTAGGGAAATTCTTGCTGCATCCAGAACCCCCACTGCAATGTCAAAGGGCAGTGGATTGAGTAAGAGCTGAGTAGCAGCTGAGTAGTTGTCTGAGGAATTAACTCACTGGAGAGAACATCCTACACTGAGGAACTAATTAATGTCCCAAGAGAGTCTGGCTCAGAATTAGCACTTGGTTGTAGCTCACCTTTTCCTCTGTATGTTCCACTCCAATTATCCATCTCCCTGGAGCTGTGGAGCCTGGGCTGACTGACTAACAGGTAAAGCTGTTTGCAACCAGGAAGGAGTGTGTTCTTAGGGCTTAAATTCCTCTGTGTCATGTGTTGTAACTCAATTCGAGCTGGAATTTCATAGGTTAACCAGGATTAGGCTTTGTTAATACTTGGGGAATTTCTGGGCATAGCAAGCAGGGAATCTTTTGGAAGGGCTGCCTGTTTCACTTGTAGACTAAAGGGAGCCTTTGGATTGGTGCAAAGAGTATCTTCCTGGCTGGAAGGGACACACTTTTGGTGCAGCACAGTCAGTTCTCAGACCTATTTATGCAGAGCCAGGGTGATGTTGAGCCTACTGACCTCTTGTATTTGGGACCTGCAACATTCCTGCTGGTTTAATTACAAATAGCTTTTGTTTTCATGGAGGATGCTGATCCTAAAGTGAGAATCCATATGAGGGATGACAAATTGCCTTTGCTGCTGTTTTCTTTCCTCCTTTGCTAATGTAATTGCATCATGCTCCACGGGGATAGCCCTCCTTTGGATACCAGTGGCCTGTATTCATAAAACTCAACCCAAAAACAACTCAAACACTTTGAGTTTCATGTCAGGTGTGAAGCTGGACATGAATTAGTGAGAACCTTTGAGAGCTTGCTGTCTACTATTGCTACTGACACAGCTGAAGCTTGTATTGCTATTAACACAGCTGAAGGTGGTATTGCTATTAACACGGTTGTAGTTCTGTTAACACAGCTGAAACTTGTATTTCTATTAGCACAGCTGAGGGTTGTTTGAGGCATCTTGAAATCAGTTAGGCTCTTACAAATGGAGTGGAGAGGTGATAAAAGCTGCGTGGAGGGGAGAGCAGGAAGCCATGTGTTATCTGCTGGAAGGTGCACCTTGTCTTGGCATCCTGCCCCTGATATCCCAGGCAGACGGAGCCTGTGCTGCACTTGGAGCAGGGAACAAGCTGCACCGGCCTCGGTGCAGCTGGGAAAATGCTGAAAGAAGCCACCCCAGCCAAAAGGGAAGGGATGCTGAGTTGTTAAGTTGATTCTGAGATTTGAAAAAAATGAAGAACACACAGCTGAGGGTGGCTGAAATCTGGAGCAGGCACAGCCAGGATCTGAAAACTAAAGGTGTTACCGAGTGCTGCTGGTGCTGCAAACTCAGCCATGGAATTTCCAAGGACCACAATCCAACCCTCAGGTGCTTTCAGGGAAGACTGAACATTTTGTCCAGCTCCAGATGCATGCAGTGGTCTCTGGCAATCTCTTTCCTTGAGGGGTGAGTGCTGCTGTTGGCTCCTGTGTTGGGAGGTGCTGCCATGGTCCAGAACTCCCACCCTGAGAAGGTGTCCTGTGGCACAGCAGTGAGGCAGGTCTGCCACCCCTGCGTGTCTTCCCTGAGGAAAAAGCTCTCCCTCTGCAAGGCCATGTAAGTTATGGTGTCTCTGTCATGCCTGGGTTATGCTGGGAGGGAGCCTACACAGGTTTTATTTTGTCTTGGGTGGTAATTATGTGCTTTGTGGGTATTTTTAGAGGAAGAAGTTAGTGGAACAGAGAGAATCAGGTTTTGTAGGAACTTAGGGCTCAGTTCCTTGTCTTTCTGATTCCCTGAGTGACTTTGGGTGAGTCATTTCATGTTGCTATTTATGAAATAAGGAGAATTCAGCTTTTACCTCACAGGAAAATAGAGGTGGTGAATTAAGTCTGAGCTCCACAGCTGTGGAAATACAAAGATAAGCAGAGCTGAGTTACCAAGTGTCCAAATAATTATACTTGATGTAAAGTAATTCAGAGGGTGGGTGAGGTTGGGATGGAGAGAGCCACAGATTTGGGCACAACAGGGTCCATAATCCCTGGAAGGAGACAAGGTTATGCATTAATTACTTTGAGTTTTCACTTAGAGGAAAAATCAGTCCTTAGACTCGTACTGAGCCTGAGGAGGAGACAAAGTGGTGAAGAGAGGAGAGCATGGAAGGTTGGAAAGCAATAGGCTGTGGGCAACTCTAGGAGAGAAGTGAGTGGCAGTTTACAAGAGCTCATATAAACATGATTTACATGAAAAAAACTAAATGTAAATCAAAAAGGTTTACGTTTACACTGCTGCAAATAAAAATTATTTACATTGGAGATCATGTCTAAATGGAGGAAATGGGGAAGTGCAGTTTTAAGATATGTGTTTGATATGTCCTAAATCTTGGCTTGCAACTTAATTAGTTCCTTATTCTGTGCAGTGCCTTATTCTGCTGGTTCCAGGGCTGCAGGGCTTGTTTTTCCTTTGAGTAATCTAATAAAGGTCTCTCAAATAATGGATCAAAATTCCCAAGAGAGCTTGGGAGGAGATTAGGGAAGAGCTTAAGGTATAGACAGACTGGAGAATTTCTGTTGGCTGCTTGGATTCCCAGGAAGTTGTGTAAAGATCAGAAAGGAGGTGGAAGTTTGAAAACATGCTAAGATGGTAAGTCAGGATAAATTCCATATTATTTATGCCCTTAGGGCTTGCTTATGCTGCGTCTTCTGCCCGCAAGAAATTGGTGCCAATGTTCTGTGCCTGCAAGGGGAGGCACAGCAAAGATCTTTGGTGGGAAAGGTCCTAATGCCAGTCAAATCCCTCAGTAGCTTTTGCCCCTCACGGATGGGTGTCTGGTGTATCTTCTTGAGAGGGGGTTTTTAAAAGTGGAGAAGACTTGGAGGCTGCTGAGCTCGCAGAGTGTCCCTGAACACAACCCTGATGCTCTTGCAATAACCTTAGGGTGAGTTTGGATTTGCATCTGGCTCCAAACTCCAAATCAGTTGGACTTAAATAGTTTAACCAGAATGGTACAAGTCTCTTTTGTCACGTAGGGAGGATGGTTAATATTTAGATTCAGAGCTTGTGTCCCTTTTTGCCCCTCTCACCTCCTGCTTGACAAGAACAGCTTAAGATCAGCTCTGCCCCATTTGGATTGGGTATTGTCAGAGTGACTGTGGATGGAAATACTCTGTCCCTCAGGTGCCAACGTTGCTTCTTGTGTTGAAATTTCTGTCTCTGCTGGACTAGTGTTAGTTGAGATGAGATAAACCCTGGTGTGCTTTGCTCATCACTGACTGCAGAGGAGGCCTGACAGACCTCACATGCTGCATCACCCGCTCGTGACGCTCAGGAACACGAGGAGGAGGTGAAGAGGCGTTTGATTGTCCCTCTTCTTCCCCCTCTGAGACACTGGGCAGGCTCCTCACCCTGTTCCCAGAGAGTTTCAGCTGTGTAATTGAACCCGGCTTGCAGGCTTTAAGTCATGATCACCCCATCAGCTCTGCATCCTTTGGGAATGCTGCAATTCTCACAGTATTATGGCAGAGAAGGGGCTGGGATGCCTTCTGGGACCTATAGCTTGGTGTGAGGGAGAGCTGCTCAGACCCTGTGCTCCTGGGACAGAGCTTTCCCTGCTGGAGACACCCAGGTATTGCTAAAGCCTCTGCCAAGGAGCCCTGCAGTGGAGCAGGGGCTGTGCTGCACAACACTGCACACTTCAGCTTTGTTTTCCTTGCCCCCGTGTTCCACCCAGGACTTTTTTTCCAAGCAGGCATTGCTGTGAGGTGCCAACTGGCTGTTGAGAGCGAGGCTGGTTGTTCAGGAGACTAATTTAGATTTGTTCTGCTCACACCTCCTTCCGCTCGGGACCAAATGTGGAGAAGGAGGGCATTCTGAGAGGGGATGTGTTGGCATTAAGCCTGGCTTAAGCTCTCTTGAGACTGCCTGAAAATGGTCCAATTGTTGGCCAGATGAAGGGCAAGATCAGTAAAGAAAGACAAGGCCATTGTGGGCTTCTGATGCAGCATTAAAACTTCAGTTCTGCTATAAAATTATCCATCAGAGAGTCTCAGAGAACTTCACTGGTTTCACAGCCAGAGCTGGGGGCTCAAAGATGCAGAGAAGGGAGGGCTTTACTTCATTCTGTTGAGAGTGTGGCCAGGTTTGTGCAGGGAGGGACAGCTATAGAACCTGCAGTGCAGACTTTACCTTAAATCTCTAGATGAGAGATTGCCAAGGTGCAGAAAACACTTCATTTGATGGGGATGCCTTTTTAAGTTTGGGATGTGCCCTGGGACACATCCAGAGGCTGAAGAATTTGGGAATTTGAACTGCACCACTAATTTCTCTCCTGATTAACACTCACAGGAACTTAGGGGTGCTGGTGATCAAAGTTTCCTCAAAAAGAGCATCGTGTAGGCAACACCCCTTTGTCTCCCTGTCAGAGAAACCCACCTTGCTTCACGCTGGGAACATTTTAACTGAGGTGTCATCAGAAAGCAAGACGTGCTTGTGAGTCATGTCATGAATGTGCCTGGTGCCCCCACTGCAAAGAAAAGCTCTGAAAGTACATTGTTCTTGCTCCCATCCTGTGTGCTGGGACTGATTAACACAGTGCAGTAAAATAAGAGGTGTTTAAATAAGATGGGGAGGGTGTGCAGCTCTTCAGAACCCCTTTTTCTAATCTCTTTTCCATGTGAATAGTTGCAAATCTAGTTTGTTAGTAATATTAGTAGCATATAGTAATTCTTAGGTCATATTTTGCTAAGTGGAAGCAAAAGGTGATGTTGGTTGCACAGAACTCAAACCGTAAATCTGACCAGCACTCAGTTGACAGAGCAGACAAATAGTATGTGAGAATGCAGGTAATAGAACCTTGGCCTTTGGAGCCAAAATCCAGTTTGAAAGGGGTGTTTCCCATTTCAGAATGGTGCCTGTGAGATGGAAATGGCCCCTGTCTTATCCTCTTATCAATAAGAGACTGAAATGCTAAGCCAAACTGACATCCCAGCTGAGGAGGGAACCATATAGTGCCTTTTCTTTTGCTGCTGCTGAATAGTCAGATTAGCAGATGGAGCTGCTGGTTGTGGTGTCTGTAAGGAGTAAATGGCATCTCTTTTGCCATCTTTATTCCAGGGGTTTGCAATTCCAAGCAGCGGAGTGAGAAAGGAGTCTCAAGGTAGGAGCCACTTGGGTTGCTACAGCTTTACTGTGCCTCGATTGTTAATAAGGGCTCAAAGCTTTCAAGGTTCACATAAAAATTCTGGAGATGATGTGGGGCAAAGTCTCCTAATTTATCATGACATTTTGACATACAGTGGGCATAGAAAGGTGAATAATCAAATGATTAGGTGCTGCCTCAGTGTCCCCTGGGACTCTGCAGGTTGTGAGTGGTGCAAGGGGATGTGGGAATGGCTTTCTTCAGCTTGAGTTCATGTGTTGTGCCCTTAGAGAGACCTTTGCAGACCTTTGTTTACAGTCCTCAGCTGTTTCTAAAATGCAGCTGCTCAGTGCTGGCTATTTCTCCTTAATTCTCTGCAGGAGCAGAAAAATTCCCCTGAAACCTAAGGCCAGTGCTCTGAAATGGGAATCAAGTTACTTTGCATTTCCTTGGTGAAACATCCTCCTACTCTTACAAGATAGCTGCTCTCTGTTGTACAGATTGTTCTCAGTGTGAGTCCCTGAGCAAAGCAGCTCCTTCCTAAATCTGCAGTCAGCACACACACACTTCCTCATGGCCTATTCCACGCTTTTAGTGCTATACAACTTTGGCATAGTCAAGTGTTTGCAATGCTTACCTTGGAAAATATGTGCATTTTCACACTTCATAGTCAGCTGTCAAAATGGGGAAACACCGAGCATTCAAAATGAGCTTGGAACATCTTTTCGTGGACTCCACCTCTGCAAACCAACCTCTGGCTTCCTTCTGAGCTAAACAGCCATGCTTTTCACTGAGGCTTTTCCTCTTTGTTTCAGGAGACTTGGGAGAAGCTGTGTTAGTCTCCACCTGGTGATGGACAGTCAGGTCCAAGAGAAATGGTAGTTGGTTAATCGGCCTAACTGACTTAATCCTCCTTGTTCCAACAGAGAATTCCCAATTCTCTCAGGTCTTTGCATCCTATAGCAGCAGCATATCTGGCAGAGGCTCGAAGGCAGCTGTTCCTTTAAAACTGAATTGCCTGTGATGGAAGAAATCTGAGAGCAGAGAGGAGAGAGCCCAGTGCCTTTTGCGCAGCTCAGGCTCCTTGGAGATCTCCCCCCAGCTCTGCCTTCTCCTCAGCCCAGCTCCTTCCCTGCGGGGCAGGGCTGCAGTGGCTGCAGCAGCAGCACCCCGAGCCCAAGCCCCCCTGCCCGGGTCCATGGCAGCATTCCCTGCTCCCCCGGGGGACTCCGAGGTCACCGCTCTGTGCTGCTTTTCCCCCAGTGCCACTGTGCGTGTGTAAACCAGCTGGGATTTTCTCCTCTCTCAACCCACCAGTGGTTTTGCTCCCTGGCTGCTGCAGCGACGCTCCCTCAGGTTGCTGGGGAGCCTGCTGGCTCTTGGACAGACTCCCCCCTTTCTGCAGATGACTGTAACCGTGTGAGTGCTCGCTGACCTCTGCCTTCCTTCTTTTCCTTCTCCCCCCCTTTCCTTGTTTTTCTTCCCATCCATTTCTTTCTGGCTCTTTGCGGAGTATTTGTTGTGCTTTGTGGTGATGAGATGGCAGCATGTCTCCCCACTGCCCCAAGGTCAGGCATTGTGATGGTACCAGCTCAAGGTCTGTCCTTGAGCCCCTCTGCTATTTTTTTTTGCCTATTTTCCTGCAAGTTTGGCCTAATATTCTCCCTTAAGCCTTCTCTGCTGCTTGCTTTCCTTTCCTTGGCACATGCCCCATCCCAAATCTTTGGCTGTTCTCTGCTTGCTCTCCTGAGCCCCTTCCTCTTGTTGAAACGACAGGCCATGTGAATAAGGGCCTGTTTGAGGGATGTGGGTCTGACAAAGTTTCTGATGTTGTAAGATTTCATTATTTCTTTACTCTGGAGAAGGATCTTTGCTTCAGGCTTAGACATGGGTGCTCAGGGGAGGTTGAGGAGGCTGCTGCTTAGGTGCAGCACCTGCCATCCATCAGTGCCCTTCTGGATTCCCCAAGGAATTTGTGGGGTGTGACACAGTAGGAAAAGAGGCATCCTCTGCCCCGTGTTCCTCTTTCAGCCTGCCAGGCTTTGTTCTGCCCTGTTGTTGATGCCACTGGGAGAGCCCCAGAGGTACTGAGTGACTTGGGCTGTGGGAGGCTTTGCCTGCTGATCTGAATTGCCATTATTCAAACTGGAGGCTTTTGTTTAAGATCTGGGTCTTGAGCCCCTGCTTTATCTGCTTTCTTCTGTCTCAGGTTTCAGAAATGAAGGATGCAGGACCTTTCTCTTCCTCTCATGACTCTGCAGTTGTTCCTCTCTAGTGGTTTTTATTCTTAAAGCCAAATTATTGTGCTGTGTGTTCTTGCTGAAAGGGTTCCACCCATTTATCTGAAACATTTTGCCCAGGATAGGATCTCCCACAGGTCCATATGAGCACAGAAATCTTGGTTTCTCCAGGGTGCTGCCCATGTGTGTCCATGAATGATCCCTTAGGCAGTGCCAGCCCAAAGCCTGAAGGTTGTTGGACTTCATATAAAGATTTAGGTTGATGTACTTGAAAGATTTAAGTCTGAAGTGTCTTGGCTTTAGGCATTTAAAAGTCCTCTGACTTTGAGAGACCCAAGTGCTCAACATTATGCTGAGTGAAAAATCTTGTTCAGGTGTTGGGCTGTGGTGTGATGAGACTTATTTCAAGCCATGAGCTATTTCAGAATCTCTTGACCTAAGTGAAAAAGGACATAATCAGCCATAATATTTCTGCCCAAGGTAATATCTTACTGCCTTTTCATGGTGGCTGCAAGTTCCTTGGGAAGGAAGGTAAAAGCTAGAGGATGGCTTTTCATTTTCTGATGAATTCCAATGAAAGAGGAATTTTTCTCCAAGGCGTGCCATGGCTCATGGGGTTTTCTGTTAGCCAGCCTTTCAGAGTGCATGAGTTTGTGCTGGGGTGGGAGAGGTTATTGCACCATCCTCAAGCAGATGGAAGGTTAAGAGTTTAAACAGGCAAGAAAATGAGAGGGGGGGGAAAAAGAGGCAAAAGACTGTGTGAAAGTAGCAGTGCTCTTTGATTATAATATTGCTCAAGAAATCATCAGGAACAGCCTGAATCATCCCAGTTTCTCTGCCCTCCTGATGCTGACCTTCATTCTCCTGACACAGTAGCATCTGAGTGATATTTACAAGTATTTGTATGATTTTTCTTCTTCTCCTGATTCTCCAATCTCTTCTTCCCCAGAGCTGTAGGCACTGCCTTTGTGCTGGGATGCTGTTTTACCTTGTTCTCCCTTCCACAACCCCCAAGCTGACAAATCTGCAGTCACAGAGCTCAAAGCAGTGGCTTTTCTGCTCTGGGCAGTGACTACAGCTCCCATGATGCCCAGAGAGAGAAATGCATAATTTTTTTTTGGTCTGGAAATGAAGCCTCATGTGATTTCCCAGCTGCTGTAGCAAAGAGGGAGTCCCCTGTGAGATTTTTTTCCCAGGGAAATGGAGCTGTGCCCTGGCTCCCAGATGCTGCGATTCCATGTGGCTCTCTCTGGCAGCAGAGGCTGTAAGGCTGCAGAACGTTGCTGACTTCAGGAAGGATTCAGGATTTTATCCACCTGGCACACTTTCCTGGGGATCTGTACACCTGTACACGAAGGTGCAGAACAGTTAAATTCTCTCTTCTTACATCCTGACATTCTTTGCAGCAGTCCTTTCTTTCTTTCTCCCCATAACATTTCCTAACTCATTTCTAGTTTTCCCTCCCACTGGTTCTGCCACTAACAGGCTTTGTTTTGTGTGCACGTTTCACAGAGTCACAGGGGGGGTTTTATTGCTTTCCCAACTCCTGCAGACTTTCCTTTTTTTGCCATGTGGGACAATCAGGCTGTGGCTGAAGCGGTGCCTCCCAGGGAGCCTGTTACACCCTCTGCCTGCAGGTCATGCACCTTTCCTAGAGAATTAATCTGTCTGAGCCTTCTAAGCCCCTTGTTTGCAGAGCGTGGGAGCTTGAATAAGTGAATATTTCAGTTACCATGAATCTGGGAGAGGTGAGTCTGCTCTGGTGAGGGCGAAGCCAGGACTGGAATGATGGGCAGCAGTGAGACCTCCATACAGAGGATGCCCAAGTGGCTGTGAGTGTGACACCGTGTGACTGTTGGAAGGGGCAGTGACACTTGCAGGTAATGCTTAGAGAAAGCGATGTTTTCTGATTTTTAATATGCCTTTTGGAGGCAATGACGAGCTCAAACCCCCGGGCTAGCAGGACCGTTGCTGTGGCTATTTATAGAGCTTTGAATTCCTACCCAGAGCTCAGGCACAGTGGGCTGTTCCCTTCCCAACAGTGGACTTCCTCAGGAGATGTTTCCTGTTTGCTTTTAAGTTCCTGAGCTATTGCACGCTGCTGGAACTGCAGAGAGGCTCTGCTGTGAAGAGACTGATGTGGAAATTCAGCTTTTTCTGGACTACAAAGGCTTTAATGGTTTTTTAGTTTAGGATTTGCTGCAAATCCTTCATGAAGCTGTTTTGTTATTTCCCTCCCCGAGATGCTGTGACTACTTGGAGCAAAATGCACACAAGTAGAGTCATCAGTGGCTCCATAAAAGAGGGATTGGGGAGCAGATCACCCACAGTGTGTTTGTGTGTCTCTGTGTCTGCACTGGATGTTTTAAGGTTACTTTTCAGACTACTGTTGTCAGTGTTATGGCATAGGAGGCATTTGGAATTCATCCAGCGGGCAACAAGAATGACAATCCTTATCCCAGTGAGTGGAAATAGCTTGGGTGGTGTGATTTTTACCCACTGTGGCATTGGGTTGGGTGTGTTCAAGTTATGTTACATCCACAGCAATGCTTGGAATGGAGAGTGAAATATGTGTTCAGAAGATGGGCTTTATGTCCCTGAGGAGCACGAGGCTGGTGTATGTCATGGAATCCCTGAATGGTTTGGGTTGGAGGGGACCTTAAAGCTTGTCTTGTCACAACCCCCCTGCCATGGGCAGGGACACCTTCCACTAGCCCAGGTTGCTCCAAGCCCCGTCCAACCTGGCCTTGGACACTCCCAGGGATGGGGCAGCCACAGCTTCTCTGGGCACCCTGTGCCAGGGCCTGCCCACCCTCCCAGGGAAGGATTTATTTTCCCTAATATCTCATGTAAACCTCCTCTCTTTCAGAGTATTTGTATATTCTGAGCACAAAGGTGCAGCGTGCCAGCTCTGATTTGTGCAAGCACGAATGCAGCACAGCAGAAACATACCAAAATACACATTTTCTGTGTGCCAAGACAGGACTTGGCAGGAGTTTTCGCTGTGTTTTATGCTGATGGCCCTTTTCAGAGGTGGTCGGAGTGCTGAGGGTTGTTGCCTGTTTACGGACCACTGGACCCTCCTTGCGCTGCACATCTGCACGAGGCCAACATCTGTTTTATTTACATGCAGTGCAGATTAACACCGGCACTGTAAGACATTTAATACAATAAAAACCCCGTGGGTCTGCTCCCTGGGGGACGTGCCCAAGGGAACAGCAGTGCCCCGGCTCTGCAGGGACTGAGCTGCCCTTCAGTGTGTGTGCAAACTGCGCCTCGCCGGTGCCCCTGCCCTTTGTGCGCTCCAGCCTGGTGCCTGCTGTGCTGCACCAGGCTATGAATAAGCACTTTCAAGCAGTGATGTTTTCTAGCCCTCAGAGGCTCTTAATTTGACTGAGCTCTGCAGTGTTTTCCCTGCCTCCCTCCCAGCCAGGATTGCTCACGTCTGTCTGGTTCGCCAGTGCCAGAGCGCTCCGGGGAGCTGCGTGCAGCGTTCCTGGGCTGGCTGGCTGGCTAACAGGCTCCAGGCTGATTTACTGGGCTAAAGTAGGCCAGGAGGGGCTGGGAGGACCGGGAGGGAGAAGCTGGGTGATGAATGGGGCGGCATGAAGTCACCGTGCTCCGCCAATCCGGGCAGGGCCACGCAGCTACGGATGCCTCTTGATGCCGGGACCAGCCTCACCTTAAGCTGGGGATTTGGTGTTTGCAGCCTGAGCTGAGTGTGCACCAAAGAGTTACTAGTCTAGGCCCAATCATTTGTGAGTGTTGCTCTGAGGTGAGTGTTCTCAGCGGGATGCAGCTGATGAGCCTCCACCTTGCGTTTATCTCTGCAAGTGTCAGTCTCCCTTTCCATGGTCTCTGGTATGCCTGTTCTGCATCGTTGCTTCTCCACCTGTCTGGCTGATCCCTTTCACTTTTTCCTTTCTGAAGCTGCCTCTTCCTTCCCCACTTCAATCCTCCATGTGTGTGATCACTCCTCCTTTACCTGTGCACTGCCCAGAACCCACTTGCTTTCTCCCTTTCTCCTGACTCCTAAAATTACCCACTCGGGGGGGTGGGTTGTGTCCCTTCCCGCAGAGTGAGAGGGAGATGGGATGTTCTCCTGCTCCCTGCAAAGCTCGGACTAAAGAACTCAGGCTTAAAAGGGAAGCTGGGAGGAGGAGGGTCCTCTGCTCCTCAGCATCCTGCTTAGACCTTTGGGTGGTGGCAGAGGGGAGGAGTTGGGGGGATGGCAATGACTCAGGGCTTGTGCCAGGCTCCAAACAAGTATCTAAATTGGGACCATCTGCTGGAGATGCCCTCCTGTGGGGGCAGGAGGGAAAGCTTAGAACTAGCACTTAAGTGACTCTCTTGCTGTTCCCGCCCTCCTGTCAAGTTGTTCGCCTTGTTCTTCTTCATCCTCTTTTGACTTTCCCTTTCTCTCCCCTCCCTTCTCCCTCCTCCAATGCTCTTGTTTACTGATAGGCCAAGCAGAAAACATGGAGACGTCTGATATGGCGACAGCAAAGGTAGGATGGAAATGCTGCCGTCCTCACTGTGCGTAAGTGGTTTCGCTTGGCAACTTCTTACCTTGTCCCCCAACCTTTTTATGTTGTCCTGACCATCCTCCCTGATGCTGGGACTGCTGGGGTTGAGCGTGGGAATTTGAATTCTGGGAGGATGTTACATAGTGGCCGCGTTCTGTGTGTTGCTTTTGTTGTGAGGTTTGAGAAAATCACGGAATGTTTGGTGCTGTAGGTGAAGGTCGGGGGTGGGAGCGAGGCAGGGAGGGAAATAAGGGAGACTGTGTTCCTGCCCTGGCATTCTGAGGTGGGAGCAGGGATGCTGGCAGAGCCTGCTGAATGAGAGAGTGACACTAGATGGTGCTTTAGGGGCAGCTTTCCACTCCCAGGGACAGAGAAATTCCTTCTGGCAGCCTCTTTCTTTTTTTTGGAAGAGGATCTCGGGAGAGCGTAGAGTGAGAAAGTAATTCGAGCTTGTGGATGCACCCGCCCTTTTCTGTGAGGCTTCTCTGCTGCTGCTTTTAGCGGGTTGTGGGTTCTGCTCTTCCTGTGGGCTGGCAGCCTGGAAATCTGGGAATGGAACGGGATGGATTGAGATGGGCTTGTGAGGCAGAAACGGCACAAGGCTGTCCCCACTGAATGGTTGTACATCATGCCAAGGACCACTGATCGGGTCTCTATAGCAAAAGGGCTGTTTCCAGCACCAGTGTGACTCCTGGGGATCAGAGCAAGGTTGGAGTGCAGGGAATGTGCCTGCAAAATGTGTCCTGTGGTTCTTCTCTCAGCGGGGTCTGAAGTTAAGCCTGGTGGAAGAGAGCCAGAGCTTGCAGAGTGGTTATAACCCCCTGCTTTTGAGCTTGGTCTGGCTGGGTGCAGGAGACATGGCATGTTGTGTTCCAGGAACCAACTTCTTCCTGGCCTTAGAAGTCCATGGTTCAAAAGCCCCCCATGGTGCTGTTAATAGATAGAAGGGCTGGAATTCAAGCTGAGTTTTCTCTTTCACACTTAGGTCTGCTAAACTCTATATATACTTTTCAATCCCATATCCCAGAAGCTTGGATGATGTCCTGGTTTTCCCCAGGACTGGGTTGAATGTCGACGCAGGCTTTGAGTTTTTGGTGTCTGTCAGTAAATCCTGTGAAGTACTTCTGGGTAAATGTTGCTTTATGAAGGTGAACTCATCCTCACTGCCACGTTTGCTCAAGCTTCAGCTGTTTGTCACTGCAAACCCACTCACAGGGCTTGGAAACAATTCCCACTGAGGATGCTGAAGGGTCTGTGGCCTCGGAGCCAACTGAGTGACACTCCCTTTCAGTGAGAGCTGGGGTGGCATTTCAGGGATCTTGAGCTTTTCTGTGTTGAAAAACAGACGTTTTCAATGACAGAAGAAACAAAGCCACTTGAAAATTCTTTTCTGTCTGTACCTGGCTTTTATGCATTCTTGTTTTTAATCACAGGAAAACATGATCTGCAGTGTCAAAGCACCATCTTAACGTGAATTTACTTAAAACCTACTTATCTTTTCTGGGAGTTGTAGCTCGAGTGAAAAACTGAGCCTACTGTGAACCTTCTGAAGTAGATAAGTCTTGGAAATTAGTTATGTAAATATTACTGGAATGTGTTCAGGTTTATTTGGACTTAACCAGGGCAAGTGTTGATGTTGAGTCCGCCATTCCCTTGTTGAAACTTCTGTGGTCTGTTTTCTTTTCTGGCTTGGGGTCAGTTACCCCTGTTACGATTGGTTTGGAGCCCCCAGGGGGTGATATTAATTTTGCTTAATTTCTGCTGGGGTTAGTCTGGAAGAACTTCTGAGGGGGTTTGAGAGATTTGTTTTCTCAGCCTGAAATGATCCAAGAGCAGCCCTGGGATGGAGCACCAGGATGTTACTGCCACGGCTGCTCTCCATTGTGTTGCTTCCTTTTCTGCTGAGGCACCTTTCAGGGTGTCTCAAGAACTGGCATTTCCTGACACGCCAAAGAACGGTCCCATATTTAGCTCATTAAAAACAGAGCTGCACTTTTGACTATTTAGTAGCCTGTGGTTTTAATCCCAGGGTGATCCATCATTCATGCTCATCTTGAGGCTTTTCAGAACTGCTGGTGGACTCAGAAAACTGTCCCTTTTGTGTTCTGGGGCACCTTTGGGACAGTGACACGGGGCTGTGTCACCTCCCAGCTGTGCTTAGAGGGGGCTCTGCTGAAAGCAAAACCCTGATTATTTCACCCTTGCTCCTTGCTGAGTGCCAAGGGGAAAAGCAGATAACCTATTGGAGAGGTGGGAAAAACCAGGTCAAAATGCTTCTTGGGAAAACATGAATCACTTCCCAGGTAATCAGCCAGTGGAAATGAGGAGCATAAATCACTGAGATGCTTTTTATCCCCCTGACACTGAAAGGTTCTTGTTCTCTGTGCTGCAAGTGCACACATGGAAAGCCCTCAGAACTTTTAGGGTGTATTTAATCACCTGATTTGTTCCATCTTGAAGGGATATTCTCTTCTGAGCTGTAACAGGGATGATGAGTGAAGGCAGACAAAGTGCCTTTTTACAGCACCACGGAGCTTTTGCTTGCAGATGAGATTGCCTTGGATTTTACTAGATAGCACCTGGCTGGGATTGCTCGGAGGGAAGTGTGTGTGAGGGGAGAAAGACAATAGGCAATGCAAAATAGCTGTGTGGGGATAAAACAGGGCTAAATATTGAACGGTGTTGTATGAATTTTAATTTCTGGAGTTGCCTCTGTGCTTCCAGCTCCCACCCAGGCCCCGGCGAGGGCGGAGGCAAAAAGCTGCACAAAAATTGCCTGTTTCTTCCCTCTCACCAGAAAGCAAGAGAACACCAAGCCCTAATTCATGCCTGTCACAGATGTTCCTGCCTGTGCAGAGGGCATGGAAAGCTCTGTTTTATCTGGACAGGACCATTTAGAATTTCTTTCATCTAAGTAGGAGGTCAGGGTGGAAAAAAAAAAAGTAACTCTGGTTTTGTGTATTCCAGCCTGAACTTTGAAAATTCATGAGGCCTTGACAGTTTGTACTTACAGGTCAGGAAAACATCCGGTCTTTTCTTCTAACATCCCTTTTTTTTTCCACTCTGCTACTCAGAATTTCCCAGTCTTTCTTCAGTTTGAGAAAGTTCTGCATAGTTTTTACGTTGTTGCTGTTTTTAGTGCCTGTGTGTGCTGCTTGACTTCCTCATCCTGACTGGTGCTGGAAGCAAGCAGAAGCCACAAGGGAGGCTGGCTGTGTCCATGGCATTCTTGCTGTGGACCAGAAATACTTCAAATATTACTGGAATTAGGCCAGGATCCAAATTATCTCATTTAATTCTTTTTGAAGTTTGAGAATATTGCCTGGGGGAAAGGATGGGGGATGAGGCAGGACAGCACACTATAAACTTGTCTTATTATTATTTATTGTTTATGCTTAGCAAATGATCCATCTAACAAAAAGATCCCTTCCCCAAACAATCAGAATGATAGTCCAATAAAATAATTTGATTTACAGGCTTTATGGCTAGAAGGGAAAATGGACCTCTGATCTGACATGCTGTGTATGAAGGGTGAAAATATTCATCTGGCTCTGTAAATAGGTCAGATACAAACAAATACCAAAGAAAAAAGCAAGAGATGGGTATGGGAAGAAGTAATAAAAAATTGCAGGGTTTGGGAGGAAGGAGGTGATGTGATGACTGAGATCACAACTAAGAGATGAGAAGGCAGCGAAGAAAAATGAGAACAGACACAATTCAAAGATGTGAAGGCAGTGAGGAAAAATGTTATGAACTAGTTGATGGAGGAGGGATATAAAATGGAGAAGGAAGTAGGAGCAGGGGGAGAGAAGCAAAGTAAGAGGCAAAAGATGCAGCTCTGGGGCACAGAGGTGGCAGCCACAGCTGCACATCCTCTGGACAGGGGCATGTGGGTGGGCAAGGCAGGAAGAACTGGCTCCTGAGAGGTGGGCACAGAAGTTTTAGGCTCTCAACTCATCTGATCCTGGTGCTCTAGGGAAGAAATTGCACTTGGGAGCCTCCAGCCTTCCTCAGCAGAGGTAAAGGGCACCTCCACATGTTTCACAGCTGCTGCTCAATTCAGCTGCTATGTTTATTTTCACAAAGCATGAAAACAAACTCAAAGGAAACTCGCTGTTTATGCTTTTATTACTATTTTTGACTATTCATATGGAAAAAGAATTTTTACCAAAATAACAATGGCTTGGGAAAGCTCTTTTGTGTGCAAAACATGATGATCATCATACCAACGTTTATACAGACCAAAGTAACGTATCAATGGTGCTTATTACAACCACTTTCTGAATGTCTCCTTAAAACAAGCAGATGCACACATGAGTGAGAAAACATGGATTACAGGGCTTCCCATTTTCAAAACAGAGGTGTGAAGCAGAGCCAGAAATGGTTTGGATCTGTCAAGCCACAGACCTGACTGCTTTGTGGGATGGATGCCTGGGATGGAGTAGGTAGATAATTTATCTGGAATTCTACTTGCATGTGACTTATAAGTATTCTTAGCACTGTGGAGGTGGACAGGGTGGCTGTGCATAGCCTCTCTTGATATCTATACAGGCTTTTTTGTTACCTTATTTAAA